>JAMBLF010000131.1:0-404443 GCA_030578115.1 Leucoptera coffeella | reverse complement strand
AAAACAATTCTGGGACTTTGCACGATTCCTTGATTCGTAAGAAGAAAGAAAATTATTAGAAGATTGCATGAATAACGTTGAATATAAATAAAATATAATATATAATAGAATATAATATAAATCTTCAAAGCTTACTGACATAATTAACTACATAGGTAATTTACCTAAATTTCATATTTCTCCCAATCTAACAATCTTAGCGTGTTTACACTTTCTGTAGATATGAATGTATGCAATGCATATGTGAACAAATATTACGAAAAAGATACCTATTTTAACATGCACAAAAACCTCAAGGAAATAAATAACTCATATTTTTACAAACCCTAAATTTATATGATACATAACAACCCACATTATTTTGCTACATTTTACGCATACGGTCGCAAAATAACGTGTGTTAGAGCTATGAAAATTTTACAACTCCCAATAAGGTTCGATATGTTTAATCCACAAATGTACTTTTTACGTCCTTTCCTTTAATTCGTTTTTATTTTACGCATGATCCCTAAGTGCTTTCGATTTCATTTTGTGTCCCAAATATATGTCCGTGTATATTTATATCTAAACTTAAGGTAAAAGTGAAAAGTAGTCCTCAGGTTTCGATATAAAAAGTGTAATATTTCGTCATTTTGATATCCAAACAGGGGCCTTAGTCCACTAAAGCTTTCTGCAAACAGTTCAATATCAGATCAGTAATAGTATGAATTTGATAGTGGATAACCCAAAAAAAATTTAGCCAGTTTTTAGAACGAAATTTGAATGGTGAAATTGGACATGTCATTTACTACCAACTTCACAATATTAATAATCAGATATTGAACTGCGTTTGTGCTAAAACGCATTAGTGGACTAAGGACCCAGGTGGTTTGGGTACATGGAGCGGATGGATGATGGTTACGAGAGGAATATATACAGCCAAGGTGGTGGTAGGGTTGAACGGGAAAGGCCGCGTAGAACATATCGCACCTTTGGTAGAACATTGACGAAATTAACACTTTTTCCAAAAATGAGTTAAGTATGCCAAATTACGCGGAAAGTGGATTTCTATCGATAGAACATCGACAGTTTTTTGTTTCTGACGATTAACCGCGTGATGGCGCTGAATGTCGTTGTGTGTTTGCGCGCGAATCGGCTGATCTCCAAGAAACAACGACTGATTGGCCAGTTGAGCGGGGCGCCCCGCAGAATGAAGTTGTATCCTGACAGTACATCGACGAAATGGTAAATTTGACAACCAGTTTTATGGTTTTTGGCGGAACATCGACGAATTATCAACAATAGCGTCACTGTTCCCGTGAAAATGGCTTGTAGTTAGCAGTAGAGATCCCGCCACATAAGGTGGCAGTTGGAGGCGTCGCCACAGTCGCGTAATTCAGTGTTACCAGTAAACACGCCAAAACTAGCACTCACTGTGCCATACGGCTCGATACATTATAGGTTTCATTTGTAACGGTCTTTGGTTGCAGAGCTATAAACTCAAATAAAACAAATTAATATATCAAAGTCAAAATATGTTTATTAAACTATTTCAAACATGATTAATAATTAACGGGACTTATCCTTCTTATTATATATTACATATATTATGTGTTCCTTCACTCTGTCCGCAATAGACCGTTTAGTGTGTTCGACGTAGGATTTCCCACAGCTGCAATCAATCTTATACACACCCTTATATCTTATATCATGAGTATAAATCGCGAATCTCTTAAAACTATTATTTCAAACATGGCACTGAGCATTGTCTTTACATATTTTTTACCGAGGTTAGATCAGCGGAGACCCTAGCTTGGAGAAGAACTAACAAGAAACTCCGGAAATCAATTTATTATAATCACCCTTAACAAACATAAAAATTACAAAGAGTGGGCAAAAAACACAACGCTGGTAATACTAAATTTACCTTTCATACAAAATAACGTCAAATTTAGTTCCAAGTTTGGCTACTGCCACCTTATGTGGCGGGATCTCTACAACGACGAAATTGTGATTTTGCGTCATTGTTACTTTGAACACGTTGGATTATTTGTGGAAACAATGACTGTTTTTGCAAATACGTTATTCCTCAAAAAAGGTTAAATTATTTTAAAGAACAATGACTTACGGGGCAATTTGACCAAAATATCCTGGGTATTGGTGAAAGTACTAATGAAGTCGTTGTGTTACCCGAATGCAATGATGCACCAACATTAGGATCAGATCCATCGAGATATAACGAGAAACTTCAGTCTTTTTATCAAGTATCGGAATCAGATACACCTATTATAAGCACAGACCAAGATCAAACAAACCATCCTTCTGTTGACCAACCTACCTAGGGTAATGGTAATAATAACAGTAATGAGATCGTTGTGTTACCAAAGTCCAATGATGCCCCAGCTCTAGAATCAGATCCATTGATGCTAAATCCAAAAGAAAGTTGTCAATTGCCGTCTTTTGATATAACAAATTTGCCATCGACCTCGTTTTATAATCATTCCGATATTGCAGATGGCAAAGATTTTTCTCCAGACGAAAGCGGTGATGAGTATCTTCCGAGAAAGGTAAACAAAAATCGACTAATTATGAATAGATCTAGATCTTCATCTTCAAGCTCCTCCTCATCATCGTCATCGACGTCTTCTGATTCGTCATCAAGTTCTTCTTCGTCCGATGATTGCCCCACACAAAACAGTCCATCTAATACTAATGCACACAATCACGGAGATAACAACAGTTTGGCTATGGCAAACCACGACCCCCCTACTGTGACTTGCAATAGTAATAACGAAAGTAATGATACTAATAGAAACCCTGAACGTCCAAAAAATAAAGGTAAAAAAAGAAGCTTAAATAACTATAGTGAAAGAGATTACATTAATAAACGTGTTTTTAAAACACTAAAATATAAGGTGTTACTTACAACCGTCTCAACTTAACATGGCCGATGGATTGCTATTTGCTTAAAACCCCTCTGTCCAAACTGAATGGGTTTAGGGAGGATCCGGAGATCAGAATGGGTATAAGGAGAGAGGAGGATAGATCAAACTTCATCAAACAAGTAGCAATCTAACAAGTCAAGTTACCTTGACAAGGTTGTACTTACTTACCTACTTAAAGTTCATTAGTTTGCGAATAGGCTATTTGACACTATTAAAAATATGTTACTAAATGTGGTCATCCTATTAGGTAATAATATAAAAAACCATATTTAGCTCTATTTTATCCGAAAATATTTATTGATTTTGCAAAATAAACATAATAAATTCATATAATTTTTTGAATTTCTTCCTTCACAAGAACGCTCTGTGATTGGCTACGCCTCGCGTGACGTCACAGGCAAGTAAACATTGTTTATTGTTATGCACTTAGTGTGATTTTATCGTATTTCCATCGTTTCTTGTACTATTTTTACAAGAATTCCGCAGGACACTATTAACCAGTGATATTAACCAATAGTATTTGCTGTCAAAATGGACAAGAATTTTGTACAAGTCGACAATAGAAATCTACCTAAGATGACGCATTTATGGTTGCACTTTTCTTTAAAAATAACTCTGATTATTATGCTGCAGAGCTCAAAAATATAAAAGATGGTATGTAAGCATCTAAGTATTTATTTATAAAGCTACTTTTTATATTAATTTCCGTCGCTGTTTCACAAAATATATAGGTTATGTTTATTAATCCCCTTCAAATAGTGCACATGCAAGAATAATAACATGGTCAAGTACACAAAGTATATTTAAATTAATTACTGAATGTTGCTTAAACATATGGAATTCTCTGATACGCCTTATTACACACTCTATGTGAATCCGCAAACTAGCTATTATTTTTGTTTGTCGTACTTGATCTTTGTGTTTACTTGCCTGTGACGTCACGCAGATCATATGGCGTCCGCCATTACAGAAACAGCGTTTTTCGCGCGAATATTGTAATTTAAATTTTAACTCAATATTATACGGAAAATACTGCAAAATTTGCAGAAATATACCTGTGGTGTATTAATCATATACCAACGAATAATTTGAAACTATTTTTCAAAATCAGTCAAATAGCCTGTTGTAGTACAACTTGCTAAGGCTTGGTTAAACCATGTCCTGGTTGTAATAACTGAGTTATTATGGAAATTATAATTATAAGTAAAGATGTTTCTATTTTCACAACTTGTAATAAGTATAAAAAAGGTCAATGCAGCATGTTAATAAACAAAAACCTTTATTGCGTATCTAAAAGTTATTTTATTTGTCACAAGTGTACTATTTTCTTTGATTTTTTGGTGTAAAATTAGCTGAATTCTAATGCAACAATGACGAAATTGAGGGTATGGGTGACATTTTAATTTTTTTATAATTTTTCTGTAAACTCCTGTGAAAATCTATTATCAACACTCTAAAATACACTAAATAAAGAACATTATGAACAAGAAATAAAAATATTTAAGTAGTTTTAAGTCCAATAATAAGGCGACTAAAACTTTATTTGCCTCTCCTGTAAAATACCGATTAGTGTAGTTACGACAATGTTCTACCAAATGAGCGATATACAGATCAAGTTTGAGTTGGACATTCCTCTCTCAAGGCGGGTGAACTTTGCCTATCCCGTTAAGGAAGTAGAATGAATATGTTTATATAGGTACCTTACTCCACACTCCCTTCCAGGATAAACAGAACTAAATCCTCGGCAACATTTTGAATACTTATGTTTTGCCTACCCCATCAGTTTCCCTTTATTTATAAATAAATAAATAATACAGAGGGATAATTGGCTCTTAATCCAATAAATTCCTTTAATCCCAAGCAATCCACGAAAGATCTATAGTATGGTTGGATGCTAACTTACTCTCGTTTAATTTTACCAGATTGAAAAAAGGAAATGTTTTGGTGACTTTAAAGAAGATTTTTGAAGAAATTTTCATTAATAATGTCGTATAAGGTTAGAAATAAATAAATTAAAACGCACGTATTGTTCAAATATTTAATTCTTCTTAACTTTATAACAATTATAATCAAATAAATATATTTCATATCCCTGTAATTTTTCTATTTTCGATTAAACATGTTTAAAGAATTTTTACATAGGTCCATTACTTTTTATTTATAATAATTGCACATATTATGTAGAGCCTAACTTCTATGTAGTATATATTAATCTGAGTATCATGATATTACATGTTTATATCACTTAAAGAATTATATCAACATAATGACACGACTCATGTATTGAACCAACATTGTATGACATTAAAGCACATTACGAGTTCTTAACAGGATAAAATATGGTATTCCTTACATAAACAATCTAACATGCTTTGTTGAGCATATAAGTTAATATAAATGATTGTAAAATACTTTGATTTAAGCTACGTATAAAGATAAAATATATTTGTTAAACAAATACTTCAACAAACAGTTAAATGACTCAATAAATTCTTCATACAATAAATCTATTCACAAACAAATTTAACTTTATTATGAACTTTATCCTTAAAACTAATTACGTATAAAACCTTATGGATGGTTAAATATTAAAATGATAAATCTATAAACTCAGTTTTAAACCAATAAAGAATTTGTTTGACATTGATTCTCTAACTACAATTGCACAACCTGATTTTTAATAAGACTTTTTCATATATTCTAGCTGCCATATCTGCATTAATCTTCGCATAAAATACCAACTTCTGAAGATGTTCTTTATCTGCTTATTACATCAATTGCTTGACTCATAGTGGAAGACAATTCTGAAATGAAAACAAGAGATATTTAATTCAAAACCTCGCTAAAAAATGACTAATGATGAATGATCAAAATTGAATAAAATTCGTTTTCTAAATGTTTCCTAATTCAAAGATACATTATCTATATCCAAAAAAAATAAAATGCCAAAAAATCTGTAAAGCCAACCAAACGTAAAATGAATATGTTATAAACAACACACCAAATACATTATAATATACAGCAGCATACATACAGCAAATTATTAGTGGCACATTTTAACGTATGAATTCCTTAAAATTATTTATAATTAAATAAACTTCTTTTTTATTATTATTACCACCACTTACCCATAACATGTTCGTCTACGCTATGCCCCGAAACAAACTTCTTGTGCAGCCTAGGATCTATATCCTCAAACATCCTTTGGTGGTCCTCTTTGAAATTCCAAAACAGCACTCTATGGTCGTTCTTCTCTAAATCTAGTATCACAGATATTAAGTTCTGGAATAGAAAAACGAATAATTAGTTAATCAGTCATCTGTAGTCAGAGGCTCGCGTGTCTATCTCCGCAATTGCTGAGGTGGCAATTCTAAAACCACCTAAACATACAAAGCTACATAATATTTGCACGTTCTTTTGTCACTTTCAATCGCTTACAATATAATAAGTGACATGTAAAGTTACCATTTCATCACCCAATAATTTTTTTCTTTTCACAAACCACAAAAAATGGGCTGGTAATTTTAGACAGTTAGTTATGTTACTGATTCTCTATGTGTTTTCTAAATGTTGAACGTTATAATATTTCAAAAAATTAATCGTAGCACCTCGTTCACCTACGCATCACGTCTTCTATATACACACTATCACTTTCATTATGTCGGGGTAGTCAGAGGCTTGAGTGCCCATCTCCGAAATTTCGAAGGCGTAGGTCTTTTCACTAGATAGAACACCCAACGTGATAGGTAGTGAACCGTTTCGTCGTATATAGGCACTGCCTATTATCTATCTCGAAGGAGACACAGGTTTCCTCCCCATGTTTTCCCTCATCGTTAGCGAACTGTATTGTACGTACAACACCGTTGTATGGGTAAATAAATAAATAGATTTTAAAATTTTTTTCATTGCTATATGCCAGAGCTTGGATTCAAACTTAGGACCTCTACTGAGAAATCACAGGTCTTTCCCACTAGGCGACAGCCGCTTTTTAAATACACAAATCACCCTATTATATGATGTACCCTTCGGGCGGCCTATGTCCATCAGTGAACATTTAGTTCTATGCTATTTAATTCATTGAAATATCACTTACCTCAGCCACACCAATATCAATAGCGTTCAGATGCTTTCCATCCAATATCACGCAAACGGGTTGGTTGCCAACATTCTTCTTTAGCTTAGAAGTGACGTATTCAGCACACGAATACGATAGGTTGGCTATGAAAGACAGACATACGCAGTCTTGGTTGCCGATCTGAAACAAAATGGATGGGATTCGAACTTAAATACATATATAGAAATAATTTAGATTTTTTTAAGTCATGAAATGGTAGAACGTTTCGGTTTCGAGGAAACTCGCCGATTTGGTTAGAAGATTCTACTAAAAATACTTAAGGGTATTGTTCGCGGAAACGAGCGAAACGAATGTTTTCATTTTTCAGTTTAAACCTATTTAGAACTTACTGACACCTATCATACTTTCAAGGTAGCATAATGAAAGACTGAAATTGATGACTGAAGTAGTTTCAAGAGTTAAATATCAATAATTACGTAAATATACACGCATAAAGTTGATAAAAAATCAGAAAAATGGCGCAAACAGGGTTTTGTATTTTTTCGTTTATTTCGTCACGGAGTAAGATCTGAAATCAAAATATACAATAATGGGTTCTCTAAATACTAAATAATTTGACTAAAAACATATTAGGTCCTGTTTTATTCATAATACTGCAGTTTTCGTAAGTATAAAACGCCCAATTTTGGGCCGCCATCTGTTTCATACATTTTTATATGGACAGTTTACGCGTTCGCCGCGAGTCGCTAGTTTCAATAGATCGCGTTCAGAATTTGGCGAATGCCAGCGTGGGGAGCACGTCCATTTTGTTGCCGATCACAGCTAAACCGCTAGATAATCACACGAGATCAGTTATTTCTTAGTTCAATGAGTGAAATTTGGAAAACAAAGTGTAATCACTTTGGTGTTTGAGGTTATTGCTTATTATATTACAAGCGATTTCTTTCTTTCGAAGTGAACTGCTAAAGTTGATTTCTTCTACATGTATATTTTAGAAAGTATTTTACTTGATGCGACGCCATATTTGATATAAATTTATTCTTACGTCATTTATGCCTATGACAGGTATATATATTATATATGTCAGACATGATATGAAAAAATCATGATAATGAATGTAAATAATTTTGATTTACCGCTTGATGTTTCGGATATTATGAGAAGAAGTTCAGAATATACAGACATGATACATTCTGACATCACTTCAGCTTTCTTCACAGTAGGTAGGCAGCAATTAGTGAACCCAAAGATAGGTTATTTATGCTATATTATATATACACACACACATATACATAATTATTAATAACTATATATTATGCATTACGACCGTGATCGAATTCAGGGTAGTCAGAGAACTTAACGTATGCATTTGTGATGGTCGAAATCATAAATATATACATTTGGGATGCTCTTTGGCAACTTGAATTTGAGTTATTGGCGAACTGCAGAATAGGTTATGCCGGTACCGGACAGATATACGGAAAGAACTACAGTTGGTTAGATTTTGATTTTTTTTCGACTCAGACTCATCTCTCTCAAGAGCCCTTCTTGAGAGAGATGAGTCTGAGTCGAAAAAAAATCGCGGAGCAATTTTTTAGAGTCAAATTGCTATCGAAATCCGAATTCGGTCACTAGGCTCTCATAACGGAGTTGGAGGTCGCACCAAAAAAAATGTATAATTATTATACATATCCTGCTGCTCAAAATTTTGCTCAGTAGTCTGTAGGTATTGTTTGCCTCGGCAAACTTTACGCATAAATCGAAGAATATATTTGAAGTTCTTTTTCAGCTCAAAACCATACGAAAATACAAGCGCATTACTAGGATCACAGACTCCTACAGGAGGTCGGGTTAGGGTACTCACTCAAGGACGTTCCAATACACTATTTCTTATTGTTTCTATAAAATTACAATTATTTACCACAAGTGATTTATTATTTAAATATTGATTACTTTTATATATTTATGACTACAATGTTTTTAATATATATTAATAAATAATAAGTTGTTGAATAATCTGATTATAATTTATTAGTGTTTGTTTCGTTCACAAATTATACGCGGAACGTACGTAATGCGATCCGCCATGACAGTAAAGTTTGTTATGATTTTGTTATATCAAGTTTGATGTGATTTATTTCAGTGTTATTGAAACTATCGTAGTGTGGAACCTGTTTATATCGCAAACATAAATAACATTACATAAAATATCCCCTATTATCCCGCCGCATTGCTTTGTGAATCGATATCTATAGAAAAATGTTTCATGCATAAGAATTTACAAATGAAATAACAACAATTTATCTGAAGAAATCTAATTCATCATACTGATTTGATATTGACTTATATTAGCTTTGATTTTAACTTATTTTAGATATAAAAACATACTTGGCCACTACTAAAACAGAAAGGTAACCTCAAAAGTATTTATCCCAGAGATAAACAAGGGGCTGCAATTGTTTTACACGGACTTGTTTCTATAACAAAACATCGACTTTGATTTGGAATAAGGTGGTAGGTATCTGTAAGAACATACACACATCAACATGGTCTAGGGATATTTAACTCAAACCTAAATAACTAAAATTATACTACCTTTTAGTTAAGACACCTGTATCTGTAGTATTATATTATCGGTGCCTGTATATTAAATTAAACCTTTGATTATTAGCCTATCTGATTAAATGAAAATATTTTAGTGAAAGTTGTAATTTTAAAAAATCTAGAACAAGAGAAAAAACTCTGATAAAACTTCAAACTAAACTTTATTTTTAAAACATTAAAACTTCAACATAACATTTACTTTCGTATCGTGTTCCACTGAAAATCAGTAATGTGTAGATCTTCCTAAGACATTCCTGACACATCTGCAGGGGTTCGGCATGCTTAAAACAAGGGTGTCAATATCCCGTTGTGGAATATTGTCCCAAGTCCTGCTAAGATGCAAGAAAAGATGGTTTTCACTGACAATATCTTCTGGGAAATTTCTTAGAGCTCTTCTCTGAAGCATATCCCATGCATTCTCAATAGGATTTAAGTCTGGAGATTGCGCAGGCCAGTCTAAAGCCTGGACATTGTGCTGTTGTAACCAAGTTGTAACGATATGTGCAGATAATTTGTCATCTTATTTTTTTCTGTAAGGCCAGTATTAAATCTAAATTATTATTAATTAAATTTAAATCTAATTCATCTTACTGATTTGATATTGACTTATATTAGCGTTGATTTTAACTTATTTTAGATGAGTGAGGGGGCAGTGACGGAACGCTGGACGAGGTTACTCGCTAAAAATAGAACTCATTTCCATACACAGGATATAATTTGCACTAATCAGTAGATGTCCATCTATTCACTAATCAAAGTGTAATGTAACCTTAATACGAGCATTTATAAAATTAAATAATAGGTACCTATTATTACAAACAATATTTTAGTGCAGTAACCATTACTTACATACATTATAGACTATAACTAAATTTATAGTATACTTATTTCAGGAGCTTATGTAAGTAGTAAATTGTATATCAATACACGATGTGTGTTTGCAAATTTTAACACCTACAGAGAAAAAAAGAAAGAAACTTTATTCACTACATTAACAAAACACAAACATGGAAAAAATATAGGTATGTAAAAAACCATTGATGCAGTGAAAAGGTGCTGCCTCAGTATACGATGCAGCTAGGCTGCAATCACTGGTCCTCCGGCAGCACCCAATTCGGAAACCGTCACAAGCTGCATAATATAATAAATAACAAACATACACAAAATAACTAATTTATAATATACAAATACAGATATAATACGAGTTCAGCTGTAGCCCAGTGGCTAAGAACTCGGACTTCGTATGAGAAAGGTCCTAGGTTCGAATCCCGACTCTAGCATGTACCAATGAATGAAATTTAAATATTTGTTTTTAATTTACGTATATAATTTACAGTCGCTAACGGTCAGGAAAAACATCGTGAGGAAACCTGCCTATCCCTCAGAATAGGTAATAGTCAATGCCTATATACGGCGATACGGTTCACTACCTATCACGTTGGGTGTTGTCTATCTAGTGAGACGCGTGCTTGGAATAACCCATACCTAACATGCCTTCGAAATTTCGGAGATGTGCATTCAAGCCTCAGACTACCCCGCCATAATAAAAAAAGGAGTGTGTATACACAAATCGTGAAGCGTATGTATGTATATAATACGCATACATAAAATTAATACACTATAATTCATAATCATACTTCGGGCAACATAAACAAGAACATATATATATATATATATACATACATATATATATATATATATATATATATATATTAGACATGTAGATAGATATAGGCACACACATACACAGTCATACATATTATATATACATTATAAACAGTAGTAACAACGTATAAACATACATTAATATATTTCATACACATACACATTTATTCAAACTCATATATAGAAAGAAAAATATATAACTATGGTATTTGCACTGACAAGGTGAGACATTGATAGGAGTTAAGGTAAGGATTTTTGTTGTTCGAGAAGACAAGCCTTATACCTAAGGTAGAAAGCTCCCCTAGAAGCAACGTCGCGAATAGGTGGAGGTATTTCATTCCAGCATTTGGACGCAGAGGTACTTACATCTGGTGCTAGTTTCTATACCAAAGAGCAATTACAAAGGTTCGTGGTCTAAACCATATTTAAACGTAAAAGAATAGCTGACAGTTACAGATTCCGAGAGCTAATAATCATCTTACTACTTTCATTTTAAATACGCCAGACTGTTACTATATCAAATTAACAAATAATAAAATAGGTAGGTACGCTTTGTGAGGTCAGGTGTATGTGTTTTGAGTATGTCGAGAAGACACATCATCGTGACAAAACAACAAGCAACAAGACAATTTCAAGGCATATAATTAAATCGTAGTTACTAAAGTATCTGA
Source organism: Leucoptera coffeella (assembly GCA_030578115.1). Taxonomy (NCBI): domain Eukaryota; kingdom Metazoa; phylum Arthropoda; class Insecta; order Lepidoptera; family Lyonetiidae; genus Leucoptera; species Leucoptera coffeella. Next base: position 392,504 of record JAMBLF010000131.1, on the reverse strand, counting down.
AAACTATCTACGAGTGCGCAGTGTTTATAGTTTTATAATCCTGAATAGGTACAAAATACTGTGCTCACATTACGTCGCTGCCGCCGACCCCGATTGATATGGCTACGTCACATGCCACATCCCTTTCGGGGTAGTCAGATGTTGAGTGGCAACTAAGTTTTTTTGCAATTTTTTGCAATTTTTTGTCAATCGAAACCCAATCGTTACCTGATTATCAATAGCCAATGTAATAGGTGATTAACTAAGTCCTTACATAACCAAACCAGGTTCCCTCACTAAAACAACAGCACGTGAACAATTTAAATGGTCACCCATCCAATTACTTTCCACGCTTGCGTTGCTTAACTTCGGTGATAGAACGAGAACCGGTGTATAAATCACAACCGTAAAATCCTATTTTACGATCACAACTAAGCGATAGCGCGATTCAAATACCTGCCCAATATTTCAGCAAAAACATTATTGACATTACATAACATATAAACAAATAATTGACAGTATAATAGTAGTTTATCAGGATCAAAAGATATCTGTATGAAAATCGAGACATTTACATTTTTCGTACGACTGCCCGCCTATAAAAGTCTGTGACCCTAGTACATATTCCGTTTGTAAATTTAGTCGCAAAATCAATCAGTATTAGGGCAAAATAAAATTAGGTTTAATGCATTGTAACGAGTTTACACTTAAATTCATGAGCTCAATTTTATTTCAATATGTGTAGTGTGGGTAAATGGAACTAATAAATTGTATGACTACTATATCTACAATATGGTAAAAAGTATTGTAGAATAGGTACTTATAAAATTTTACCGTGTATGAATGAACTGAATTAACCTAGGTAATCATAATACTTACGCATATGAAAAATAACTACAGCCGATCTTTCGTTGAAGAACATATTTTATTTCAAAAGCATTATAATCTAAAAACATAGTTTTACAAATTCGTTAACCTTTCGGAGTCAGTAAATGAGTGGTTAGGTAGTTGCATACCTACATACATACATAATGTAATCTGTACTAGCAACATTACAAACACTGGAAAACTTGAATTTATTTCGTGTTGGATTGATTACCATCTGGATTTGGGTGAGAATATCAGTTTATACGTTGCATCATATGGAAACGATACATATTTATTGATATAACTATCCGCAATTTACACGCCGCGGCGGCGCGTCGTCATGATCAAAACTATCTGTCACGTTCGACAGAGAATATCTGCTAAGAAGTCGGTCTGGATTGTCGATAAATCATCACAATGTTTATTTTATGTTAGATAGATAAATAATGTACGTTTTATTTAGCAATAAAAAAATTGTCTTTCAATCGGCACACTATTGAGTTTAAAAATCAATTATATTATTAATATAAAACTCCCATAAACGTTTCGCGATGTTTTGAAATTCGCGCCTTTTTATATTTTATATTCTGTCCAATCGCTAAAAACAGCACTAACGCGCAATGTACTCAGCGCTGCTGCGCTAGAAATGTCGGATTTTTGACAGTTCGTGAATTTATTTTTGGAATACAATACCCTTAATAATACTTAAGTAATAACAAACGATTCAGATAAGTATTTTTAAAAGGAATGAAGAGATATTATGTCACCGATTTTCTGTTCCTCCTGAAAATTACTATAAATAACATAGACATACAAACACACACTTTAATGGTCATTGACCATTGCATAGCAGACAGAGGTTCGCATGACTATCATCGTAATACGAAATACGGAAATAGTAATTCTACGACCCTCTCGAATCCACATGTTAACCAGGTACTCAAATTTCAATGTTGTTAAGTCTAACTTGTTTAAAAGCACTTAAAAATATTACGTTAGGAGATACGTATGTAAACTGTGCCCGTAAAATATATAGATTTATGAAAATACAGATATCATTATTTATAATAAGAATGAGTTATCGAATACAAAAGACTTAGATACTAAACAGAATCTTAATTCTAATACACTAAACATAAGACACTCACTTTAAACGCTTCAACAAACACGTCAGGCCTGGAGGACTTGAAGAGGACCCTCGCAGCATCAGTGGCGACCCCTACCAGGATCCCATATTCCAAGCCACCCGTCAACCCAGCTATCACTGTCACCAAGTACACTAGGAACTCTATTTCTGAAAATAGTAAGATTGGAGTTATAAGTGGAGATGGTATATGAGCAAAAGTGGTTTGTCAGGTCGTGGGATTCGTGTTTTCTGTTTTCATTTGTATAAGAACATAGGATATATGGGGAAAATATAGAACGAGATATTTGGAAAGATGACAGTATACGTGACGAGTATGTTTGCGTAGTGCACTAAAGTTCTATCCTTGATAAACAAACGAAGTATGACAATGAATAGGTATAAACACTTTCATCACTGTGTTCGCAAATTTTTAGCATAGTTGTAGAAGATGTAGAGACTAGGAGAACATTACCATAAGTTAGTTTAGAAAAATGCATGCTCCACAGTATGGATATATCGAGCAGATAAATAATAGCAAATTGATGAAAATGGTTACATTACATGGATGAGGTAAATTGTGGTTAAAATCTGAACAAAATATATCACTTCCAAATAAACGATCTACTTTTTATTATAGAAACACATTTATCTAAAATGTAAGTGCTAACAACATACATACGTACACATCACGCCTGATTCCCTGTAGAGGACAGCCGAGCCTGACAGACCACTTTCGCTTCACTGATATTCATACATCCTATCATACACATTAATATTGAGCTCTATTAAATCTTAGATTGCATTTAAAATACTCACTGCTATTCCTCCACAACTTCTTGATGACTTCCGTGTCAACTATATGCACCATGGCCACTATGATAACACCTGCGAGAGTCGCTCGCGGTATGAAGTAGAATGTACTGGCTAGCAGAGTCACTGCTAACAGGACTAGAGTAGCTGTAAGTTAAAATAAATAGGTAGAAGTATGGTAGACGATAGACGAATAGTGAATGAGATATATCAAATCATCCGTTGTTTTAAGAATATTTTGTAGAAAAGCGATACTGAAAAGGTTTTGGTCCATACTATAATAACATATTGAATCTCAATTTTGTAAGTCATATAGACTGCGTTCGTAATAAATATGTAAACATAAATATTAAGTTTACTTTATATAATTGTTATATGTAAATATAAGTATATACAATTTATATATTAAGGCACAGATAATATAATACTATATTAAGGTAAGAAATGAACCTCTGAATTTGAATTTCGATTATAGAAAACATTAAGTTTCTATCTGAAACTTGACAACTACAATTACAAAACTACTTCTAATTCGATAGCTACGTATATAACACTATGACATACCTTTGAACAAAGCCCCAGCCGGGGTTCGAACCCCGCTCGCGTGGTTAATGGCAGTCCTGGTGAATGATCCAGTGGCCGGCATACACTGGCAGAACGAGGCTATTGTGTTACCCAGGCCCACAGCTATCATTTCCTGAGTCACGTCCACTGAGGTGCTACCAGCTGGAAATAAATTATTATAGGTATAGTATTCTTATATCTGTGGAATAGTTGTTATAAATAAATTTTTTTCTTAGTTTATTTAGGAAAACAAACAGTTGTACAATTAAAGAAAATAACAAATACTTTAAATACATAATAACCTACAGTTTCCATTACTTTATGCAATACAATTAATAAACACAATTTAGACAAAAAATATATAAAGATAAACATTTTACACCAGTACATATACAAAACTAACTATAATGAAGCAGCTAATTTCTGGCTTTTATTTATAATAAAACTATAGCGACACAGATAATATATTAACGTTATTCAATTCTTTTCGGAAAGGAGCAACTAGGCGATGCTTTATCTTCTGGGTTACATTTAGCTTGACTATCAAGGACTAACCCGAAGAGACTGTAATTCCCATGTCACTTTTAGCATGTCCTAGGGCTTTGTTCGTATCAATATCTGACATTGATGACAGGTAGTTCATTGCTCAGTAGGCTTGACTCTCAGTCCAATATTATCTGTATCATAAACGTACGTACGTAAACTGTATCATAAACATTATCTGTATCAAGGTACAGGTAGAAGACCTAACTGGAAAAATTGGTACTTGAATCCCTAGTTTCTCGTTCCCTAAGAAACCTTACGTACTGAGAAAAAAGGACTGAAAAAAAAGACTTTACTATTCCAGTAGACGATTTCTAATAATCTACTTACCGAAAGCCTTGGCAATGGCTATACTCTCGACTATAGCGACTAGTGGCATCACAAACCCTTCAGCTCCGAACACTGACAGCATCCCGTCGAAGTCTAGGGTTTTGTTCCCGACTTGAGTACTGAATGGAGGCACTGCGAAGTTAGGCAAGCCTCCTTCGATTTTACCTAAGGAATAAAGAATGGTTAATAAAACTATGATCGTCACAAAAATGTACTAAGTTCTATGAAGTTTTATTAACAGTTACTACAATGGAATATCTCCTCTTTTATTTTCTAAACGACTTCAGAAAGACTTTCAGTTTCTAAATCTCGTTACAACGAGATAGATTATAGTTGTTGATTGTTATTACTTATGTAGTCTAGAATTTGATTAAGCGTAAACTTAGGCTGTCGTAAGCAATAAAATTAAAATACTATAGCAATTGAGCTAGCTGTATGAAAATTAATTCTGATCGCAGATTATGTAGAGACGCAGATTATTATGTAATTAGTAAACTTAATAACTAAAAGTATCATACCTGTCAAAGCTACAGGTTCCAAGCCATTCACATACAAACAGTAGGCTATTAAGGCTCCTATGAACACCACTATAGCGTTTCGAGCACGGACTATGTATTGTCGGACGGCAGTCATGGTGGTTCTAGTGCCACCGCTAGGAGGCGTTAGTGTCTGAAAATAATTAGTTCAAAAATTATTATACAGATGGCGTGATACAGGTAAGTACATTTTATTAAAATCAAATGGTTATATCCACGCTGTAAGAGAATGAGGGACATGAATGTATTTGTGTATTATGTAGGTAAAAAGTAAAGCAAAAATATAATGCAGAAAATGTATAAAGACAGTTAAGAAATTCTCCTTAATAAGAAACTGAAACCAAAGCAAGAATTTGATTATTGATTGATTTGATTAGGATTTGAATCATATATTTTTTATATAATGGTTCAGCAATCTAGACAAATATTTTTAAAGGACATGCAAGTACTAAATGGTGCTCTAACTTACCTTCAGCAATATAAGTCCAACAATTGTTGCGAAACCTAGCACAGTGTCCCAAAGCTTCACCGTTTTGATATTTAGTATAAAATTCTTCACAGCCATTACAAAAGTGTTACCGCTTTTACCTGTATTAAAAAGTCAAATTTAATGACGTAAATAATATGGTACACCATACGTATCATGTCCATATTAGTCTGTCTATTATTTCAAAAGTAAACAACTTAAGTTTCATAACAAGTATCATATTTCGAACTTTGGTATTTAATTTATATGCGTAACAGCAACTATATATGAGAAGTTATGTAGTTTAAGTGGAATAACGTTAACAAATAGTGTATTAGCTCTTGATTTCGTCATTCAGTATATTGCCTGCCGTCCAAATTCCTAGGAAAAACTTCAGATCTAAATATCCTGATGTGGCAAGTATTAAACTATGTAAATTTCAGTAGAAGTTTGTTGTTAACTATTCTTAAAGCAGATATAGTTAACAATTTACCAGATATCCTAAACAACGCTTTGAATTGAGATGCTGCTATTTGTAAGGCAGCTGCCGCCGTGAAACCGCTTATAACCGGTTTCGATATGAAGTCCAGAAGAAAACCTGGAAAACATAATACATCAAATATTATTTATAATATATATACATGGAGATATGTGATCTATGCCTAATCTTCTGTAAGGAAATGGGCCTATATGTATGTACGTAAGTAAATAAAAGACATTCGTAATTTAAGATTTTTAACACTGGCCCAGTATGGCTCTGGATTGTTTTCTATCAAGGAAATTTAATCTCTAATTCATGCAAACCATTTTACGATTATGAAATGGTCAATTGCTTGATACATTCTGTCTGTAACTTTAACAAATGTGGGGGTTATAAGTTCTAACATGATTCTATGTGTACTGTCATTATGATTTAAATAAAATTTAACAAATCTTAACTATCTAATGTTATTCCCAGCATATCGTAATAAACAATTAGAGGACTAGAAGTGAATGGAATCTATTGGTCGATGGGCTCCAATGTATAATTGTGTATTTAAAACACTACTCACCAAGCTGCAATATCCCCAGCAAGAGAATGAACAAGCCAGACAAAAAGGCTGCTAAATACGCAAAATCCACGCTTAGGGCCACGTATTTAGTGAGGAGGGCTGCCAAGATTGCCGTGGGGCCTACAGTCACATCTTTACAGCTGCCAAACAGAGCGTAGACCATGCCGGGAAACGCACTTGAGTATAGGCCCACCTGGAACCAAAAAGATAAGATGTACTACTGAACCAACTATGAAGATTTATGACAGATTAGTAAACTATAGACGCGAATTATTCTTTACTCTGTCGCCACCAAGATTCAAACCCATGCGATTAACATGCAAGTCTGTTCAAAAAGTCTGGGATATGAAAAATCATACGTTAAAGTTTTACCATAATAATAAAATAGAAGCGATCAAGTCATATTAGTAAACTAGGCTTTGATCTAATTAATCAATGTGAAATATAACATTACAGAAATAATTATTATAATCATACAGTAAGAGAAATATGTTAAGTTCCTCTAGGGCAATAACTTAAACGCTGTCCTTAAACATTGCAATCTAACCACTAAAAAGCTAGTGGATATGTTTAGCTAAATAATAATATCACCTCTTTCTATTAAAAAATAACACAAGAGATGTATTTAATAGTTAAGAAAGCTGACAATTGATGTCGGCCTGATAAAAAATATTAAGGCAACGCACATCATCTTTTTTAAATACCCATAATCACGTGTCCCTCAAATGAGTGATTAAAAATGTCAACAGAGTAAATTACAAAGAGCATGCCATTAGGTTAGATCTAATTGGTTCGCTCATCAAAATTTCCAACAGTTATTAGAGCGGCAGAAATATTTAATCGTTCAAGTTACACGCATGTACAAAGGGATTAGCTGAATTATTTTATTCATGAAAATTGATCGATTATTATATAACAGAGTATCATTTTTTCAAGTTGCTATTTGTAACTTTGTTTGTAATGTGGTCCCTTGTTAAATTCCAGTATATGAGCTGTAAAAGAACGTAAGCAACTATGTTTTCCCTAGCACATCTTGAAAGGTACTAAATATCTAGAAACTATTCTTACATGTCTCCCACCATACATTAAACGGTGATTGGTTCTTCGCAATTAGCTTACTCCTTCAAGACATACTATTTTACTATTACGCAGATAACAAAGAAATGATTCGACAAAAAATTTGAAACAAAAATGTTGTTTAAATATGAAACAATTAAATAATGATGTACCTACATGTCTACTGACGAAGTCTACTGAAAAACTGATAAGCTTACCTGTGGCGGCACACCGGCTATTATTGCGTATGCTATCCCTTGAGGAATGGATGTGAGGCCTACTGTTAACCCTGTAATAGAATAATAACATCTAAATATTCTTGTCATACTGTGATAAATTGCTCTTTGCTACGGTAACATTGTCTTGTCACTTTTTCAGCAATATCATTTGAAATGTTGATAGATTAAGTAAGATTAAAGAATCAAAATTATAAAAATCACTTTTAACAATCTTTAATTCCTACGAGGCCTTTTAAAAAATATTCTTTTAGACGTACTACGTGAAGGGTTCTCTATATTTAATAAATTTGACTTTATTGATATAGAGACGACAACACGACACTGTTATTATTACATATAACAGTATTATATTTACACACATAATATATCCGTTTAATAATCCGTGTGTGTCCTACCCGTAATGACATACGGGGCCAAGACGTAGAACGTGACAGTCGGGCTAGCTCACCGACTCCATGTCGCTCAGCGAGCAATGTAGAGTTCAATGCTGATTACCTCGTTAAGGGACAGAGTCAGGAACGAGATTATCCGGCAGAGAACCAAAGTCGTAGACGTTGTCTATCGCTGTTGCAAGCTGAAGTGGCAGTGGGCCGGCCACGTCTGCCGTAGAACCGACGACCGTTGGAGCAAAGTGGTTCTCGATCGTCCGCGTCTTGGAAAACGTAGTGTAGGACACTCCCCTGTTAGATGGACCGATGACCTAAAAAGGTCGCTGGTAGTGGTTGCCTGAGAGTCACGAGTGATCGTGTTTTGTGGCGTACTCTTGGGGAGGCCTACGTCCAGCAGTGGACTGACATAGGCTGATTGATTGAATGATTGATTGATATCTTGAAGTTAGAGGATCTCAAGGCAATCTTACAAAATTGGACAAGGTAGATATCCCTTCTAAGGTATAACAGGAATCATCTCTCTCCATTCTCAAAACTCACCTGCAATAGCGTCCTGCATGAGATATTCGAAGCGGTAAGTGGGCAGCCAAATGCTGATAGGGAACCGTCTCCGCCATGACTGTGAACTGCAGAGCTTCCTTGCTGCTTTCTGTAGGAACCTGTTGGCAGGATACTCTTGTCTTGCTCTGTTACCTGCGAGTGGAAAGGGATAACATGATTTTGCGATACAAGTTACAGGCATTGTCTCCCTACAAAAATGTAGGCAAAGATCACAGAATTTCCTGTTCCTGTCAAACCTCGCTTTATGGATACCTCGTATATACTCGGCGGTTATAAGTACGTATATAGTCAACCGTTTCAGTATGTCTGTTTTATATTTTTTATGATCATCACTGTAGAGGGTAGGCGGATATCACGGATCCCCATTTGTCCCGATCCTGACAGATCACTTTCGCTTCATTGACACTCATAGACGTCATACACATTCGGCGGTTATAGGTACTTCTAACGTAACCATTTTTCAATATAGCGTCTATAATATTATAATGATCGAGTATATTATGATGTAATTATATTAGCAAAGATCCAGCTTGACATTTATACAGACACATGTTATTACGGCTCGTGTATTAAAGATGGACAACCTTGGAGACATCAAATCTCGTTTTTCATTATAGCATTAATATTAGGGTTGTGTTAGCATACTTGAAATTAATGATAAAAATTAATTGTAGTATAAGGTAGACTAAGATCATTAATTGCTTACAAATATATTTAAAATCCTGCTTACAAATATACATATATCAAAATAATCGACCGTCTATCGACTTATATAAGGATTTGCAAAATAAGGTATTGTAAGTACTTTTTGTTTGGTTAACACTGTCTGTGTAGACGTATATAGTTATATGATACAACGTTATCGGTCACTTTAATGTAAATGGTATTTGCAAGCAATATCTTTGTATAGTTATTAGTCGTAAAGTTAACTGACTACTCTGCAAATACGAATAATGAAACACATTGACTGCAAACTTTAAACAAAGTGCAATATATTGTACTTTACAACATGTAATATTATCATTATAGTGTTATCATAATCGTATGCAACTATCATACCTATAAACTATATACCTATGTAACATAGAGTTACCGTAACAGTAGACTGGTTATAATTTATGACCACATTGAACCCAATTTTTTTAGGCGCAGAAGTATTGGTTACTCTGAATGACTAGCAGATTCCTTCACAATGTTTTCCCAATAATCCAATAGAAGTAAGAAATTACGGAACTCGCAAAAAAGTACGACAAAAATACAAACGTGGTCACGACCGTACCCCACGGGTAGTCAGAGGTTTAGGTGTCCATCTCCACAATTGCGAAGGTAGTAGTCCTTAGCCACCTCGAACCCACGAGTTGACCTGATAGTCAGTACATGTCACAGGTGGTAAGCCATGTCGCCATTTACAAGCACTGAATATTACCCGTTCGAAAAAGTACATAATATATATTTTTTATGTATGTTAAACGAGAGAGCGCTTACATAATTCGCATTAAGCAACGCTAAGAGTATTAATTAAGATTGCACGTAACCGCTCGACTCAGGAAACTGCCGTTTACTGGAATTAATTACTGAACGATGGCATTGACAAGCCATGCGGACTTTCGAAATTCGAGATCTGCATTCGCGAAGATTTCGTGCGATATCCTTCTTAGTCGTAATTCTAAATTTGCCAAGATTTTGTAAGCTGTATGCATATCCTTCTACGGAGTAAAATATTCAGAATATACACACAGCAAATCACAAGACTATCTACAGAAGGATATGCAAAGATCTCGTAAACCTATTTTTTTCGATCTTATCAAACCACTTCCGCTACGTTGACATCCATACAACTTCCTTTTAACTTCTGAAGTCACCATTATTAGGACTGGATATGATTAAATAACTGCCATGACTCGATGTCGTAAGGGGAAATAAAGATTTTTGGATTTGGAGAATCTTTGGACAATCTCGTTTAAATTTAACCTTTATATTTTATTTTCCAATTGCAGGCAAAAAGGTTTACTCCGTAAGGTTCTGTTTACTCTTCAAGAATTAATAGTGTGCCCCTATCCTATATAAAAAGGTCGCACGTAGTATATAGAAAAGACACTATAATAATAAATATGTATATAAGGAAATAGGTTCGGTAAATTATTTATATTAATATTCATCAGAATTTCATATAACTATAGCAAATAAATCGGTATGAATGTTGTCAGAAATCAATTATAAGTTTTCTAATTTACATACTAGATATATAACTTATTGTAAGGCTAAATATAGAATAAAAAAACTATCAGAGGTCAAAAATACTGTAAACTTCTTACTATAACAGATAAGTTTAAAGTTATTGTTTTTATGATAAAACTTGTAAGCACATCAAATATCCGGAAAGACGCAGAAATTAATTTTAATTTATCACATACCTATAGATTAATAATTTATGAAGATTAATGCAATAATTTATTGACTCGTGTAAAAATTTGTAATACAAAGTAATGCTAAATATTTTACGCGAATACAGCCATAAATATTTATTGCAAAACAATAAAATAGCACTTAAAAGCACTATTACAAAATAGAAAACTCACCATTTTCGTTATTATTTACAATCATCACTAAAAATTAAGTGTTTTTATGACAAATCACGTATTTTAAATATATTCTCACAGTTAAAGTTCTTCGACACTATAAACTAACGATTTACCATATAAATCGTATTACAACATTAAAAAATAAATAATTTAATACGCAACAAACCACACAGTCGACCACGGGCCGGCTTCACTTAAAAATGACTCCTTATAAAAAAAACTACACATAATCACACACGGTAAGACCAGTTTTAGATGAGCCGCGATTATCTTCAGACGACCATATAAGATTAATGTCAGGTAAAGTTTGTTACACTTAACGAGTAAACAAACGCACGTTGAGACTGTAATTCTAACCTGTCACACTAGTTGATTGGTCGGTAAAAAATGTGACGATTTTACTCAACGTTGATTCCGTATGTAATTATAGTGAATTGAAGTTTTCGATACGAATACTTAACTTATGCGAACGACTATTTACTTATGTGGGGTAGTCTGATCTGATCAATCTTCTATTATATAGAGTCACATAAACCTATTTTCCATTACTTTTTTATACTTTTCAGCATTCACCGAGCTGTTTTATGTTGCTCATACCGTCAACATGATGATCAAATGTATGGCTTGTCACAGTGTACACGCTCTGACTATTGTCTATCCTATTCCAAGTGACTATTGCCTATCCTATCCTTAAAAGCTACTTTTACTTCACAGGAAACCATATACCATAGACTCATTGGTACATAGCAAGACACAAATTATACGTCATGACAGATAGCTCATAATGATGGGAAAGATAGAGGGGAAAAGACGCGTTGGCAGGAGGAAAAAATCTTGACTAAGGAACATCGCGGTCCCTGGCCATCCGGATGGCCAGGGACAAGAAAACTTTCAGCAGGCTGATGGCAGACCTCTAGTAATGGAGTGCCACTAGAAGAAGAAGACACAAATAAGTGAACTAATGATGATATTAAAAATTCTGTAATGTACCTTCTTTATGGCATCATTGTCTTAATCACACATTGTTTTACAACAAGTACTTAGTATTAACTAAGCGCAAAACCTACATAACATCGTAAGAAGCAAATAATGAATTGAAGTTTTCTAAGATATTTATATAATAAGACTTTTATCAATCCAAAGGATTAACAAATTATTTACATAGACTGTACACAAACAACGTTTAACATTCGGTTTCACTCAAAAAATTGAATAGCACATCAACATACAAATTGAATCATATAAAACCTCGTTGAGTTTGCACTTGTTAGTGCAGCAGTCTAATAGAATATCAGCATTGGCAGACACGGAACACTGAATGCCAGCAAGTGCTAAGACAGATCCTTTTGTCTTGACACAAATGTGGCATCTCTCCTATAGCAACTTTGTTGTTATGTCTTACATGTTTTGTTGTTAATTTTTCTAGTTATTTTTTTTCGTTGATAGTTAAAAAAATAATATTATTAAAAAAAACTATTATAATGCACTGTTTCTCTAATGTTCAGATGTTTTATGGTGAGATATGCAGTGGTTTAGAATATAAGACATATAGAGAACCTATTCTAGATCTAATAAATTCATGCCCTAGCTTTAATATAATTTTATATTTATTTATTATTATATATTTTAATTTTGCTTCATTGCCTTTTCTAAGTGCCAACCACTGCTGACGTTGTTCTGTAAAAGTATTAATGTCAAATAATCAAATGCAAACGTTTCACATAGCCACTAATAAATGTTAAAAGCAAATGATTCTAAGTGAAGCAAACAAACATACATTACTTGTTATTACTTGTAAAATCATTTGATCCCTTCAGAGATAGAATGTTTATTCAGATAGTATCAAAGGCAAGCATTAACTGAAAACACCGACAATGATCTTTAGTATTCTTTGATAATCTTGAGATTATACATTATCTTGTATACACAGCTTTGTTTGATTAATATTTACACATTCACGGAAGAACAAAATCCATCTAAAGTTTATCTCAATGTAAAGTCTGAACCATATAAAATTATTACACATCTATTTTAAGAATAGGATAGCGGCTTAAATAACTTGATAATTATTACCGACACAGTTAAAGTAAATTACAACACAACCAGCAGGTGGTGGAAAGATAATATGTAGTCCTCTAAATTAAAATCAAAGTCCATTTTAACTGTAGCTATTCAAGCCATTGGCACATTGTCAGTTATATTACAATACCGCATATACGCAATTTAGTAAGTTTACAATAGAGAAGAAAATAACTAAATAAATTCGCTTAATTTGCATACCATTTATTTTGAATCTGGACATCTATGATGTATCAAAAATAATGAAAATACAGTCAGTTTTCAAGAAAGGTCTCATTTGTGATGTATATTTTTAAGTTTCATCATTACGCAGTATTGTAAAATAACCAATAATTTACACAGTATAGCTACTGTATCAGAAATTATACTGTATAAATAACTTTGCAGTGGTTCCAGTAATCATTTTCATTGTGTCTGAATATATTCTGAGTTTGTAAGTTAGGAAAACAATATAATATATTCTCAAACTCTATTATCTAGTTGATTTGGTTATATTTTTTCTACAAAGAACAAAGAATTTGAATATTATTTGCCCAAATTTTAATAAATGGAAGGTATTTTTGTACGCCCCCTATCTCAACAATGTTGTATAGTACTTACCCAATAACGGTGTTCGAGGATCATCAGAAATCTCAGCCATTACTAAGAGATTTTCGTCCCAATTAGGTTTTAATTAAATTCATTGTTAAAATGTTCTAAAAATTTGTTATCAGTTAACTCATTTCGAATACGATAACATACATTGTTTGACAACAATATCACAAAAGATTATGTGACTTCTTCACGTCAGATAAATATTAACTCTTCGGTAACCATACGATTTTTCTTTCATATAACCCAGTTTAATGTTATCCTACAATTCTATATATCGTTTTATATACTATAAAGGAATTGTTATTCTGCATTCAGTTCAGAATATATTTCATTAACAACTTAGAAAATTATGTATGACATTTCAAGTTATTTTCTGATTCTGGAAAAAGTTGAATACAAAATTATAATATTTGAAATGTAGACGTATAATGAAAAAAAAATAATCCAGAGAAGGAGTATCATATTAATGTTTGTGCTTCATTTACATTACATTTCTTCAGAAGTGTGGAAGAACGTCTTTAAACTGACGTGCAATTGTACTGTATACGTCAGGTTGTAAGTAGACTTCAACGTGATGTCAAAAATATAATCGAATAGTTTGCATTCAGTTAATATAGATGTCGCAAGAAGTTACATTTCAATTTACATTTCTTTTTCCATTTTAGTCATTATTACTTTATCGATTGATCGAGCCATCTGAATATAATTATTGTTACGTGTACATTCTAAATCTGAACAAAATAAAATCAGAAAACATCAGTCTTCCAAGCCTTTAAAATGTTTTAATCTGTTACTGTCTGGGGGTACATAGACATTTACTATTACCTTAGCTAGAGTAATATAGTGGGTAGGTTTCTGACCGTGTCAGTAAAACCTATTTAGTGCTTCAGTGTATAGTAATAATTAATTCAAGTATAAGTACTATTTCATAAAATAATACAAATTACTGAATAATAGTTTGCATTTAATTACTTCTGTGGTGTTTGGATAGAGATCTGTGTAACTACCAATACAGCCACAACCGTTTAAATATCTTGGAAGAGACCATACATCGTATATGCAATAACCCTCTTATCTTCGACTGTCGAAACAGTCGTTTAAATAGGTATTTATGCATTTTATATCTGTCATTTATGAAAAACGTCTTTATCTGCACGTATACTACCTAGTAACATGACACATCATTAATTACAGGGCCCGACACGTTACCACCCATTCATAAACAAAGAGAAAACACATGATCTCACAAACAGACACAATCGCATTTACTCAAATCAGGTCGCTTGTAACCGATTAATTGGTTTTCGAGTGGCAATTACGAGAACGAATTGATAACGATATTTCTTCTGACTGGACTGAGCCGGTTCGAACTGCAGTGGCCGGGATGGGATCGTAAACAGTGCCTATCTATTGTTATTTGGGGAGAATGCCTTGACTAGGCCTTGATAAAAAATTCCTTAGTCAAAAAAACAAAACAAACGCATTCACAACCATTAACCCTTGCGGGGTAGTCAGAGGTTCAGGTTTCCATCTCCGGAATTGCGAAGGTAGTAATTTTATGGACACCTCGAACCCACGTGTTGACCAGATAGTCTGTACTCAATGTGACAAGTGGTCAGCCATATCGCCATTTACAAGCACTAACTATTAGCTGTTCGACGAACAGGTAGGTTTCCTCACGATGTTTTTCCTCACCGTGCAATTCGATGCATTTCGTAAATGTGTTTTTATTTGTACATGTATATGACTATCTGGTGAAAGAAGGTCCGATGTTGCCATAAATGATCTGTCTATAAATATTTCTCAAGGTATATTGGTCTTGTAGTACCTATACGTATATGAGAAGCTGTACGAATAGAAGTGAAGTGGTAAGCTGCGTAAGGATCCGTGTTTCTGCTTATACTTCCAAACAAAAGTGTAAAGTCTAAAGTAAGGATATCGATATTTTAATAACTAAAAGTAAAGATATCGATATTTTAATGAATATTTCTTCTGCTGGTGAGCATCCCGAAAATAGAAATAGTTCGTTTTATGGTCATCATCTCTTCAAGCAATATAACAATAAATAAGCAATTTAATTAAAGATGAATTGGAAATATACTACATACACTACCTACTGGAATAGGCTATTTAATATTCTTATTGGCAATGAGTCAATTTAACACCTTTATACGTTATATTCAAAATTGCATTAAAATATCTCGTGTTAGTGTTCTAATAGTGCAGACCAAAAATTAACGAGTAAACTTCATTGTAAATACTTAATCGAAAATTCAAAGAACTTGATGCAATACATTCTTACCACTGTCATAATTTTCTTGCCCAATGACCTATCGACCTTTTTCTAGTTTATTATCTCATTTAATGGTATATCGACACTATTCTAGAGATATCCGTATTACACTAATTAAACGAGTACTATGCTAATATTGCTAATCATAAATATTATATTCTAGTTAGTTGTATTAAGTTAAGTTACTTGGTAGTTCAAGATTATTTTATCTAATGGCAACCATTGTGACTTATTGACTTTCAATAAGTGATATTCATGATTCTTATATTGATTAAAAATAATTCATTTCATTGTTCACAAAATATAACAAGCATAGATGTATATAATGTACATATGTCACCAAATAAAAATCTTAACTTAAGTAAAAGTTCATTCGGAAGAGAAACACAACAGGAACACAAAATAAATATAATTACGATTACCTACCTAGAGATCCCGCCACATAAGCTGGCAGTAGCCAAACTTGGAACTAAATTTGACGTTTCCGCCATTGCGTGTTATTTTGTATGAAAGGTAAATTTAGTATTACCAGCGTTGTGTTTTTTGCCCACTCTTTGTAATTTTTATGTTTGTTAAGGGTGATTATAATAAATTGATTTCCGGAGTTTCTTGTTAGTTCTTCTCCAAGCTAGGGTCTCCGCTGATCTAACCTCGGTAAAAAATATGTAAAGACAATGCTCAGTGCCATGTTTGAAATAGTTTTTTTAATTTATACTTAGATCATAAGATAACTTTCAAAGAGAGCTTGTGATATTTAAAATTTTGAATATATTATGGCAGATGGAGGCGTCGCCGCAGTTGCATAATTCACTGTTGCCAGTAAACACGCCAAAACTAGCAATCACTGCGCCATACGGCTCGATACATTATAGGTTTCATTTGTAACGGTCTTTGGTTGCAGAGCTATAAACTCAAATAAAACAAATTAATAAGTATATCAAAGTCAAAAGTCAAAATATTTTTATTCAAAATAGGCCCTATCACAAGCTCAAGGCAGCACTTCTGATAGTTTTCTCCTCCATTTTAAACGGTTTTACCACGAATAATGAATTAAATCGAATCAAGCACAAACAGTAAACAACAACAAAATAACACGCAATGGCGGAAACGACAAATTTAGTTCCAAGTTTGCCAACAATATCGTCACGAAAATCTGAGATGCAAGAGTGGCTAAGAAGCAAAAATCTTTATTTTGAGGATAGCTGGACAAAGCCACTTTTTACCGTTTACCACGATAGGCGATAGGGATCATAATTATTGTTAAGGAAAAACTGGCACACTGCTCACTTTCTTTGTAATCTTTATGTTTGTTAATTATAAAAATAATAATCTTTATTGTTGTTATACTTAGATCATAAGATAACATTCAAAGAGAGCTTGTGATAGGGCCTATTTTAAATAAACATATTTTGACTTTGATATATTAATTTGTTTTATTTGAGTTTATAGCTCTGCAACCAAAGACCTTTACAAATGAAACCTATAATGTATCGAGCCGTATGGCACAGTGAGTGCTAGTTTTGGCGTGTTTACTGGTAACACTGAATTACGCGACTGTGGCGACGCCCCCAACTGCCAATTTATATGGCGGGATCTCTATATTGAATCTGCTACAATAACATAGAGTTAGGTTGTCAATTTCGCAATTCATTAAGCAGAATAAAACACTGTGATGTGTGTCCTATTATTATGTAGGCAATAACTACTACTTGTATAAGTTGACATCTTCTTTGCAGTGCTTTTAAATGTTAGTACCACCTAGTAAGTATAATACCCACAACACAAACGAATATGATCAACATTAAAACAGTAGCTGTACAATGCGATCTGATTCCATAGTTTTCCATATTATGAGCAAACATCGAACTAATGTACGCACATACTTAAGGTCGATCATCTGTGATATCAGCCTATCTGTTGTTTGGTATGAATTTCGTTACGGAAAGTTCTCGGCACATGAATGAATCATAAACTCTATTCTCTAACATGATAAAGAAAATGACTGTTTATTTGTCAAATATTTTTCTTATTTTTACGAAACAGAACCGACCTTAAGTCAACGCTGATTCCTTCAAGCATCTACCAACAAGACGCGATCACTTCTTCAGGTTCACAGGTATTGCGTACACTTTACTACCAATAAAATTCAGAATCATACTGTTGACCAATCCTTATTTAAAATATAAAAATATACTTACCTAAAACTACAGGTTACTTACTATTCTTATCCATGGTTACAAAATTAGACTATTATAGTTGGTATTTATTAGGTTTCTGGTTAAAACCTAATAAATGCTCATACCTGTACGATTATATCAATACACTATACTATATTATTCCTTGATCTAAATATCATGTAGATTTTAACTATCCTTACGTAAAACACTACGCTTAAGCCGTGTTTATAATGCTTATCAATAAACGCAACGTTTTTTTACTAAAACAATCCAGATGAATCAACACTCGTAAATCAGTTCCATTCGAAATGACAGACAAATAACAAAAACACGAGCAGACCTCAACGTAGTTCATTGGCAAACAGTGACGTAAAGGAAATGTTGTTAAGATTTATGATTAATAGGGGCAAGGACTTTTTCCTTGAAGCTTTTATTTTAATGAAAACAAATAAGGAGACAACAAAAATAATTTGTAGTAAATAAAATAAACAAGGTTAGGTAACTTAATAAAAATGTTCTTATCATGGCTTACTATGTATCGATGTAGGAAGCTGGGGAAATGTAAATTATCCTTACGTTTGGATATATTTACGAACGCGTTACTTTCATGTTACGTTACGTTTTATTTCCTTGGTTAAGGATCGGCTAATAGTGACGAGAGATTATTTTGTCTATTAAACTACAATTCTTATTAGAATTGTCGTTCTGATAGAGGTGGATGTGGTAATAAGAGCCTTATACTATTCCAAAAGTTTATTTTTGTCTTTACAACCACCTCAAAACCCCAAAAAAGTTCTCTTAAAAGACGAATTAATTAAGTTTCAAGTAAATCCTTCAACCACATTTCTATAGGTATTATACGATATAAATACAATCTATATATAAAGCGGCGTCATTTACACAAAAGATGCACATGACTATGTTTACATATCTAAGTATGACGTTTATACTATAAAATATTATTCAAATTTAAAGTAATCTGATGCAACATTTCCCTAACGTATTTTTCTGGGTCAATAAACAAATTCTGTATTCTTGTATCTAAACTACTGCAAATCCAATTCATAACACATGAAAGAGACAGGTAGCAAACAAAGCGTGTCCTTTCACTCTATCGCAGCAACAGAAACCAATGCAACTGACTTGCTTAATTGCATCATTATCCTCTACTTGTGAATGTTTTTCTTGTATTGAGTAATGTGAGACTTGTAATCTAGTATGTGAAGGTAGGAAACTATTCCTGTTTAGTTTCAAATCTTTGAATCTTGGCGATAAGCTTTCAAACCAAAGTAGAAATTGAGTGTGAATGAGAAGAAAATCTCACAATTATTCTTAATTATGACGAGTGTAATATCAACGTGACAGGTGATAGTTTAGGTAATGGTGTACATCTACTGACTGTTTCAAGTATATTGTATATGTACCTAGGCTTAAATTGCAATTAATTAGCAACTAAATGCATAATTGCATATGAAACTATAGACATTTGGGTTTTGAATTCTTTAACCTCTAATTTGGACGAAGTTTTTAAAAACAGTACTTTCACATATATTTTTTTTTACTTTTATACAAAATTCCAATGCCAATTGGAATGTATACATTCTTTCTTTATTCATAATAAGGGGATCTCTTAACATCGAACATATACATCCCCTCAAAACAGTCACTACTATTATTATTTATATATTCAAGGCCAGGTAGATGTCGCCTGGGGGCAGGCCATACAATACTTTCATTCGCATCATTGCCACTTGTTTATTTATTGCATCATATCCTCTGTAGAAGGGGATCTATGGCTGATGTAACGCCAGTCACATGTTACTGTCACTTACTGTACTTTTGGTAAAAATATTGGAAAAGTCATTGCTCTTTTTCTTATCTTGTATTTCGGTCTGACTGTACAGACGAATAACGAAAGTGTTTATGTAGGTATTCAAATTTATTAAAATGCTTCAAATTCTTGATGCTGTCACTAAATAGCATGACAGATACGTGAAAGCTTTAAAAACAAAACACAAACTTCCTTACAATGACATCCTGCAATTCCTTTCGGCGTTTATGTAATATCAAAAAAATATAATTTTCCCTCTACCATTTTAAGTAGGTACTACATAATTACAGAATATTGACGATTTCCTTACATATAGATCAAGAGATTCCATTCACCTCTAGTCCCGTAGTCACCTCCTACAACATGTTAAGGAAAAGGCAGATAAATTGCTAATATGTGACCTTGAAGCTTGAAGTAATAAAAACCTAAGTTACGAAACATCGAGTTAAATAAGGGCTAGACTAGTCACATGTCTAGGTAATACGAGTCTAACTAACGAAAACTTGTTGATATTTTAACCGAACATTCGTCCTAGATCAACTTTCAACTTTATTCCGTATTCGAATAACATGTGAGTCAATAAACTCGCGAGGTTTTATCGTGGGTACACCAGATATATTTTACTTAAGCGCTGTATATGTATTTACAACACAAACACTATACCTACGATACCTAGCTTTCACGTGAGTAGCTCTATATCCTGTAGTAAGTAAATAGATGGATTAATTTACGGTGAGGGAAAACATCGTTAGGAAACCTACCTGTTCGTCGAACAGGTAATACTTAGTTAGTCCTTGTAAATGGCGACATGGCTGACCACTTGTCACATTGAGTACTAACTATCTGATCAAGACGTAGGTTCGAGGTGTCCATAGAATTACTGCCTTCGCAATTGCGGAGATTGAAGCCTGAACCTCTGACTACCCCGCAAGGGGAGAAGTAGGAAATTTATGCTGAGGAGGATACTGACTATCCGTGTTATTTTTATGGAGGATTGATATAACTTTGCAATACTGAACATGTCATGCGATCTTTAGAATTGTAACACACAGTAATTATGCAGATAAATGCATATACATTACCCTGTTTTTTTTGTTACGTTGCTGCTTAAGTTATTCGAAAACTCTAAGAGGCAAAATAAAGAATTCAAACCTCATCATTGATATCAATTGACCGATAGAATATATGAAGTAAAACATTTAAATGTCGCATGTTTGCGGTCACATTAACTGTGGTTTAGCAAGTGACCACAAAATATTACCTGTTTCAGTATAAACTACGAAAAACATTAAAGTGAAGTGAATGTAATACACCAGCTACTAACAATTCGTACAATAACTAGTATTGTAATAATAATCGAATTGAAATAATACACACGTCCCCATTTATTTATTTAATTCAAATATGTCAAGAAAATTGTGTCCGCACTTTTTCTTTTTATCTATTCATATTTCTAGATAACTTTAATTTTACGTATATAAATATTTGTTGAAAGAACACAATGCTTTTGCCTCACGTAATACGTTATCTTATAAGTTAAAAGTTCAGTTGTATTGTTTTTTCCTGTGCATAATATTTTAGATTGTAACATGAATCAACTTACTGTTACCGAACTGTTAACGAAAACCATAGACTTCAAGTTCCCGCCAAGCTGCCAACATATAAGCGGTGTGGCACTTACTATCTAATTCATTTCTTTCCCGCGTGTTTACAAGTATAGACCTCTTTATCAATAGTCGGTTTATTGTACCTTAGTACAAGTTCTGTGTTACTTGTGAGTGCATTTTGAAGTTTGGAATAGATTTTTCAAAGTGAGTATAGTAGAACAGCTTTATTTTAACATGATATTTGTATTTTTTTGATATACCAGATTTTTTCTTTTTTTAAAGTAATTTTTTTATTGCAAGTCCTTTACATAAAATAATGTAGGATGTTTTTGATTAGGCAAGTTAGCAATAAGTAATTAATATAGTGGGTAAGTCGTGCCAAAAACTGATAACTTGGATTTAGTCTGATTACATGCTAATTACTAATTAAATAGAAATATAACATTTGAACTTAGATTGTTCAAATATAACAGTTCATTCGAATTAATGTTTAGGCGACAAATGTTAAGTGCAGTGTACCTACTGAAATTATAAATTTTATAATTCGTTGTTTTAATGAATTCGTACATATCATTCTCCTACCTTTCAACACTAGTTTTATTCAGAACAATTCACCAAAATCTTTAGTTCTTTTGTAAATATGAAAAAAATTATTGTTCCGATGGTGTAAGCCAATGAAGAAATAAATTAATACTTTGTTCCAAGCTACGGAATATTATTTATAGAATAAACACGAATGATAACGTTTCCTCTCAGTTTAAATAGAAATAGGTACATATCTACAAATGTCGCGAGAGAACGTTAAAGGTTAACACTCCGATGAACATTCATTAAGGTACCACTTATCATATTAAGGGCCAAACACTTTTGTATCCATTAATAACTCTGGATAATAGATATTACATTCTCATCACGATTTTCTTACGTGAGAATCTTCATTACGTTTACATATTATTATACTAATACCACTATGATATATCAAATTTTCTCGAAAGTTTTATGTAGTCGCCAAAAATCCCCTTTCAAGCATATTATTTATTTTAACGTCCTTACTGATACAAAAAAAACATTAAAATCGTAATTGTAGAAGAAACCATCAAAAAAATAACATATACATTCCTTGTCCATTTGAACTTAAAAATAATCATTCTTCGCTCCAAAAAGACAAAGAAATGTCATATGTCATTTTATAACTTTAATTATCTTTAGAAATCGCCCAAAAAGAACTGAAATCTTTTATAACCCAGACAACCATGTGATCATAATCAACTGGTTCCTCTATTCCGCATGAAGGTACAGTCAGCACTAAAAGTGCAGTCCCAGCAACTTTTTATAAGGTTTAAGTTTATAAGAACAAAAGACAATATTTAAAATTTTTAAACTGGTGCTACTATGCATTGACCACTATACGTACGCTTGCTCCGAAATAAAAAATAATGTCTTTTGTTCTTGTAAAAAATTACTGGGATTGGACTTTTAGCGTTGACTGTACATTTCGGTGTCCACTGATAAACTTTGTGCATATCTGTCTGTGCGTTGTTGAACTTATCCGACTTCTAGACGGTTATTGCATTATTTTAGGTCAATATTTCCTGCTTTGTTTGTGACCTATAAACTGATCTAACCTTTGTGCAGAATTCTAGATCTTATTCGTTCACATTCACATCCTTTGAAATGGATGAAATTTCGAAGAATTAATATTATCAGGACTTTAATCGTGAAAAATATGATATGGTACCAATAGCCTATAAGTCTATAGTTGACATTATGGACTTGCATAGAAACATTTCCCTTTCATTGAAATTATTTAAAATACAAGTTATAATAATGCATTAAAATATCTACGATATTTTCTGCAATAATTTCGAAGCTAATTAAGAGGTGATAAATTGATGTTTACAATAAAGATAAAAATTCGCCCCAAAATTTTAACATCCTGTTTCGTCGGAAATTGTTCCCGGACTTTCGACACGTGCTTTCACTTTATCAGGTGATGATATTCATGCTACAAATGCATAGGATATTAGAAATATATTATACAGTTACTTCTAACATGGTATAGTCCGCTAAATAACATTTCAGACTAAATACTCCTTTTTACTCACGGTAACAATAAAAAAAAAGTTAATTTTGTTCTAATATTCCTTGTTTTTTTATTTAACAAACACATACTTTTATTAAATTTTATCAAACATTTTGCGTTGCAACTTCATACTTCAACCAAATTACCCTCTTTTTCGCAATTTAACCCAAAACCAATACTAATTTCCTCACTTTTAAACCATACATCCCACTTTCCAGACAATGCCTAGTCTTCGAGTATGCGTGATCGGCGCTGGAGCCGCTGGGCTTTGTGCCGCTAGACACCTTCTCTGTGAACCCTCGGTGTCTCATGTGGACATCCTGGAGCAGGCACCACAATTGGGTGGGACCTGGGTATATACCGACAATGTGGGATACGATGAATTCGGCCTTCCTATACATACTAGCATGTATAAAAGCTTGAGGTAAGTGGAGTGATTGTATGAGTATAAATATTTGTTTAGGATATTGTTACATAAAGTAAACTAAAGACAAACGCGTTCACGACTAATTCTTGCGGGGTGTCAGAGGTTCAGGTTTCTATCTCCGCCATTGTGAAGGTAGTAATTCTATTTAATCCGCCATTTCGAAGGTAGTAATTCTATTAATCTATTATTATTTAATAAAACTAGTTCCTTGGTAAGTTAGACTTGTGTTAAGGTACTAGTCAACGCATATGTAAGAATAATATACTTGTTATAGATAGATAAATAGACAGAAAGGAAAACATATTCAGACATAAAAGCTTACGACAATAATATTAGCACATAGTTTAACTAATAAAACACTAAGGTATATATGATACTAAAAAGAAATTTAGTTGCGGTAGATAATCTACAGCACTGGTATTATGTAGGTCTCATTAATTATTGAAAATTAAATCAGAATGCTTATTACACTGGATATAAATAGGGAATCTAATCTGAATACTTATATTGATATCATTTTATGTACGAAAATGTGAAAAATAAAGATTTAATTTTTATTTTAAATAGTAGATAAAATATATGCTCGATTGACGAAAGATGCATTAATGACGATCATGTTATGAATGAATGCCAGATTGTTATGTAAATTAATTATCAAGAATATTGCAATTATTTTATATCTGTTACGCTTAGCAATTAAAAACATTGTTGCATTTTGGTATCAGCAATGATTATGTTCTTGGTTACTTTTATTGGTAATCAACTGCCATGGTGATTTAACAATGTAATTAATTAGTTCCTGGATGTGTTACAGCACAAAATTATTGATGATATAAATTATTTTATAGTAATATTTAAACATGGGTCAATTTATGATAATAATTACTTCAATTTAATACTTAGTCACTACCTCATTTAAGGAAATTTCATGTTATTTTAGAGTGAATAATTGCATTTTCGCATTGGGTATATCTTGTTATGATAGTTGCAATGTTGTGTGTAATAAATTAATTTTGCAAAGACAATAAGGAATATATTTAGCCCTAATTTGATATTGTTAATTTATTAACAACACAACTTAGATAGTTACTACAATTAACAAATATAAGAAACAAACGAATCTTTTTCGCTTATGTCATTAGGTTACATTACATCAAGTTAACAACAGAATATTTGCATCAATACGTATCCCATATAAGACCACAATAATAATTACGATAATGTTCCTTAATATTTTTTCAAGTTTGAGACTTAGAAATAAACATAATATAGGTCGGCAATTGACCTCTGCCCATGTAAATTTTCCAATTAATTGCTCTAGGAGTAAACAAGAGACAAACTGGGTAGGACTGACCTCTCCTTGGTCGGCAGGGTAGACGTCCCCAAATCAGTCTGTATCGATTACATTCTTATGAACTCGAATAAGCGAGGTTATCGAATCGACGCGTTACTAAGAGAAATATCGAATAATATTACGAAAAGATGATTGAATCGATCCAGGTGCGTGTAGAATGTTCTTGAAGAGAGTTATAGAATTATTAACTATTAATAGAGAAAGAAAATTAATTTGTGTAGAAAATAATATTGTCTATAATTTCCACTCGTACATGGTTGGTGAAGATTTTTAGTGTACATTTCAGTATTTTGTATTGCTTTTGAACTTTCTCCATGTAATTATTAAATTTAGAGAAAACTAAATATGTATAATTATTCTAAAGAAATAGGTAGGTATGTACTCCATAGTTAATAATCAACTTTAAACAGGTTTCTGGTGATTAAATGCAATACCTACACTTTTATTCGGAAAAGTACCCTACAATGATAAGCTCATATTTCACTAGTTACGTCTCTTAAGTTCATTCACATTTTTCATCATTGATAATACTTACCTACTGCCTTATAACCTACTATGATTTTACAGATAAATATTCAAGAATATTTCTACTCACTAGGTATTTTATACATTACGTATCCAAGTAATATACTGAGATAATGTAAGTATGTTTATGACTCAATTAAAATACATTTTCATTTAGATCACATAAGACGATAAATTTATATTAGAATAAGCTATGTACTCAATCGACATATAGGTAATTCTCAAAGCTTTTAACAGTAGGTACCTACTAAATTTCACTCGAAGCTACAACCAGGTCAGCCTATTATGTCTCATCCAGAAGAACTGATAATTATATGCAAGTAGGTTATCAATATGCGTAGTAACTTTTTATCTAACTACTCCTTACTATACGCAATAAACTAGCATATAAGTAACGTAAAAAGAATGCTAATTAGCTGCCGTTCTTCACGGCATGCCGTAGGAGGCCACTGAGGGAGTAGAGCTAAATAAAATCTATTGGGCGATAGGCTAGCAACCTATTACTAATGTTCCGTTATAACATCGCAACCATTTTCATGCTAAACAGTGACCTATATAATATATCTCCGAGGTTCTGTCCACTCCAAAAGGGAATAAAGGACGTGAATGTATACGTACATTAGGCCTTGGTATGACATTGTAACATCTGTTTGCAATTTCATCATCAACCCTATGAGTTGTTGACGGCAACAGAGATACGAGAATCGGCGGAAACTTGTCAACATTGTTGATATTCAATCGAGTTTCAACCTTAATATTATGTGCAAGAGACGTAAATAAAAGATGCAATACAATTGTCACTTACGTTTTTGTTACTACGCACTGATGATGTATTTATTTACAATATGAAAATAAAATCACTCTAGAAATGTATAAGTAGAAGTAATAATGCTACTCTTCTGCTCAGCTGTGAATTACCAACCTTTGTGTCATGCACTGAAAGAGTGAAACTCCAGCATTTTTTATAGCTACACTATTAATATGGGTGTAGATTTATACCATAGTATGCTTATATCTGTGGCTTGACATACAATAACAATACGACTGTAATAAATGCTGAAACCTCATTTTCTTTCCTAAATGAAATTAGACAGTTTTATCCATGATGCTGCTTTATTAGTATCATCGTCATTGTATCCATAATTTTACTTTTATTATACTTAGTATAGTATACTTAAGTGCAATTAATTAAATAGAACCAGATTAAAGTAGTAAAGCAAAGAAAGATATGGTATCATGTGAAGAGCCAAAGTTCGTGTTGAATTACGTACTTAGAAGACCTTTATCTTGCATTTGATAGAATGCATACACCATCATGCATTCATTTATAATAAAACATTGATAAACTAACACATAAATATTCAACTAAGTTTGTAAATTGTATGTACTACAATTACATCGTATAAGTTCTTTAACGGTTATGCATATATGCTCATCTAACATATTTACAAAGATTAACTTTTTGTTGGTTGACGACCTCCGTGGCGTAAATGGTTAACCACCTAAACGCTAATCGTCAGGACCCGGATTCGATTCCCGGTGGAGGTAGGGAACTACGCTTTACTTACACTTTCTAGTTTGGTCTATTTCTACTCTGCGTATGTTATATTTGTATTTCTCTATCTATAATAGGTATATATGTATATTCCTTAAATATACTTGGTACCTTATTGACGGCGTAGCGCGATAAATCGGTTAGACGCCTGACTGCTAATCATGAGGTCCCGGGTTCGATTTCCGGTGGAGGCAGAGTTACGAACTACACTTTTCTTCTGCTTTCCAGTCTGGTCGTTAATTATATATGCTATATATGTATTTATCTATGTAAAATAAGTTTATATTTCTTAAATATACGTTGATGTAGTATTATTATATTATAATTATTATATTGTGTTTGAATAAGTAAGACTCTTGCCTGCTGAAGAAAATAGCTAGTGATTGCTAGAAGAGTACTGAAAGTAATTTTGTGCCGTTCATTTGGTAATCTAAGACTAACAGTTGACTGCAATAAGCTGATTGTACAATTAGATATATGGGAGAAGTAGATGTAATTATAATTATTATCTTTTTCAGAACAAATCTGCCTAAAGAGATAATGGGGTTCCCAGATTTCCCAGTGCCTCCTCACAACAAGTCTTATCTCCCAGCTAAAGATATGCTGGCGTTTCTACAGCTGTACGCTGACAAAAATGGCGTCACAGAACACATCAAAGTGAGTTCAAAAATTTGTTTTCAAATAAAATACCGTGTTAATTATGTAAATTAGCAGATTTTTGTCATATTTGACTACCAAAATTCTTGATGTTAAAAGATTATTTCCTTACTCTAGAATTTGGTTAAGTACCAATGTTTTGTTATCTGCTTTTGAACTATATCGAATAGAAATTGAGTTATACCAGTGCGTTTAAACTTCTTGGTGCAGGCACGACGAGGTTTTCTATCGATGTGTATTGTGTACCTAACATTTTATAAAACATATGGGTATAATAACACTGAAAAGTGTCAATTTTACATACTCATTGATGCACTCAAATTCAGTACACCTAACTTTAGCCTAGCCTAACCACCATTTTTTTTGTTATTCTAGTTCAAACATCACGTTCAACTCGTGAAACCTAAAGTTGCCGACTCAGGAGTAGAATTATGGGACGTGAGCTTCAAGAACCTCATCACAGGGGCATCGGAAACCAGGGAATATGATTACGTCTTCGTGTGCAACGGTCATTACAACACACCGTTCATTCCTAATATCAGAGGATTGAAAACTTTTGAAGGTTAGTAAATTGAGACCTCATTTTGTTCGGAGAATACGTATATCTGTTACCGGCCTAACCCGATTTCAGGACAAAATAGTTTGGCCTAGGCTAAACTAGTTCATCCTACACTCGCTAGGATTAACTAGTAAGGTTATGTTAGGTTAGTACGAAAAACTTACTTAGTACTTAGCCTAGGCCGAACTAGTTTGTCCTAAAATCGGGTTTGGCCAGTAACATATACATACCTATGTATATACACGCCAAGCGCGTTTTTCGTCAGAGAGTAAAGATTATGGATACCCATTTTTCCTGATCACAACAAACCACGGTAACCCGAAAAAGTGTACAAAACAACCTTAATTTAATTTACAACAAGACATTTTTGTTTATATTGGCGTGATACATATAATCAAAAATCTCCTACAACTGCCTAAATATAATTTAAAAATAGTCTTACTTGAGCAAATGAAGTAAAAAATCATTTATTACAGGCGATGTAATGCACAGTCACGACTACAGGGTTCCCGATGTGTTCTCGGGTAAAAAAGTGCTGGTCATTGGTGCAGGCCCATCCGGTATGGACATAGCACTAGAAGTGACGAGTGTCGCTAAGAAGGTGATCTTAAGCCACCACTTGAAAGATAAGCCGCGAACAGTGTTCCCTGAAAACTTGACACAGAAGCCTGATGTTAAAGAGCTGAGGGGCAGTGTTGCTATATTTGAAGATGGAACCGAAGATGATGTGGATGTCGTGTTTCTTTGCACTGGTATGTTTTTCGGTTCATTTGATTAGGACACAAGTATTATAGAATTATATGTTTTCTATAAAAATATTTATTTCAGAGAGTATCGTTCCAATTTTAAGAAGTTTTGAACGCAAAACTAGTTTTATCAAATTTATTTTGGCTAAGAAAAGATGATTAATTTGCTAATTACTTAAATGTGAGGAATATGTACCAAAATATATTTTCATATAATATATTACTTATCTATTGCAAAGGTACAAATTCATTGCTTTATTCTCATAAACAATATATTTCCAGGTTATCTCTACAACTTCCCATTCCTTCACGAATCGTGTGGCATTGTAGTGGAAGACAACTGTGTGGAACCTCTCTACAAGCATCTGGTCAACATACAGCACCCGACCATGTGTTTCATTGGCGTCCCTTACTATGTTTGTGCTTTCTCCATGTTTGATTTACAGGTAAGAAAATTGAACTGTTTTGTTAATATGTAATAAGCGTGTTATGCAGATCTTAAAACAAGCGTCAAAACAAGAAACATATATTTTTAAATAGTATCTCCATTGCGATCTTTTTCGTTCAAAGCATCTGGTTGTCTATATATTCTTTATTATTTTGTTGTATGATAGTGACAATTATTTAAAAATATGAGTTAATAATTCATATAAATACATTATTTGAATATCGATGGACATATATATATTCGTCGAATACTACGGTGACGGAAAACATCGTGAGGAAACCTACCTGTTCCCCGAACAGGTAAAGGTTAGTGCTTGTAAATGGCGACACGACTTACCACCTGTCACATTGAGTACTGACTATCTTGTCAACACGTGGGTTCGAGGTGGCCATAAAATTACTCCCTTCGCAATTGCGGAGATGGACACCTGAACCTCTGACTACCCCGCAAGGGTCGTGAACGCGTTTGTCTTTTTTGTCGATGGACATCCTCTAAAAGACCTATGTATTAGGCATTGTCCATTTCTTTGAATAATTAGTTTAAACAAAATGTGTTTTTAGGTGCGTTACTACGTCAACTCAATGAAGGGCAATTTCAAACTACCCTCCAAGGAAGAGATGTTCAAGCACTGGGAAGATGAGATGAAAGAACGAGCATCGAGGGGCTACACCAAGAGACAGGCTCATATGATGGGGCCAGACCAAGTAAGTATAAGCACCATTATTTAAATTAATATTACTTAGTATTTATGGGAAAAATTCATACGGATTTGTCGTCACAACCTGTTTTTTCATGATGGTTTTCGTGTTCAATTACGTGTAATGGCTAACGTTAATATCCTTATGATATATAGATGATGAAACAATATAATAAAAGCTTTATAGTTACAGCTACGCTATATTGAAAAAAGGTGACGTTAGGTGTACCTATTACCGCCGAGAGTGTAAGAGGAGATGTATGAATGTCAATGAAGCGAAAGTGGTCTGTCAGGATCGGGACAAACGGGGATCCGTGATCTCTGCCTACCCCTCTACAGGGAATCAGGCGTGATGTGTATGTATGTATGTTTTTCGTATTTCATTAACGACGCTGTCGTGATGAAACTATGTCCAATCTGTGCCCAGGGGCCTAATACCACTAATAGATTTTAGCAGAATGGTAATTCATTAGAATCGCAATAGTAGTTGATAAGTAGTAGTTCAGTAGCAGTTCAATTGTGCGTGAAATTGTTACTGAAATAACAAAAGTGTCAAATTCCATCATTGATGGCCCATAATATGAATATCCAAAAGTATAATCTAACAACATATTGCCTCCCTGCTCTACTTTAGCTTAATTAACGGTGAAGTGTAATAAACGTATTTTCAAATAGTGCTGCATGTGAATAGAGTGTCCTTTCTTAATAAACCAGTTTTCTACCATCAATAACTATTGACAGGGTGACTATTATAAGTCGTTGTCCGAGGAATCAGGTGTTGAGCCTCTGCCTCCAGTTTTCACCAAGATCCACAATGACAGCAGTCAGAGGTTCTTGGATGATTTGGTGCATTACAGGGACGACATCTATCGCATTTTGGACGGAGAAAGATATATTTGTACTTGGAGTGATAAGGCTTTCTAAAATTAGGGTTCTGACTAGCTTAGCATCATATTTAATGCTTGTACTCACGTTTATACTTTCATTTACTCGTAATGTACTCGTTTTTTAATATTTAGAAATAATATGCGATAACATTTGTTATTATAATCTTTTTTATTACATTAAATTGAGATATATGGACCGTAAAATTACTCTAGAATATACTTTTTAGTTATAGCAATGTATTAGAGCATCTAACGTCAATAAATTATCGTATATTTCGTACTCAGTTTATTATTTTCAAATCTCTTAATGAAAAAGTGACAAAATGAGTCCTAACCTAACTCTCTAAAATTTGTCATTTGGCTGAAATTGTAATATAAGAAGTGTCTTATCCACTTGCAAGATAAATTTGATACTTACTTACTTATATTAAAATTGCCAAAGCATTTTATAAATTCGCGCAAGGTAGTTAGTTACCTATATACTATATATATAATGACAAACTAGTTAGTAGTTTGTCATTATATCTTCAAATTGAATGAATTGCAAGATATGTTAAAGTCTGTAATCGATTATCACACATACTATAATACTATATTAAGTAACACTTAAAATAAGCTTTTACAAACTCTTAGGCGTGTTTTGAGTTACTATATGAAAGGTTCCTCTCTTTAGGATTGCAATCTCTCTCATATTTTCATCTTATATTAAAGTCTACTTGCTGACTGTCAACTTTTTCATCCTCTTTAGTATTCTGGTAATCTTTGTTCCCTTTCGTTATAGTATCGACAGTTTCATAGACTTAAGCTGTCCTTACAAAAGCTAAGTAATATGCAGGTGTAAATTTTTACAAGCTTTGTTATTTACGTGTCAATGTGTGATAATATTTTTAGAGTGTTTTACTTTAGATAAGGGTGTGGAATAAAACGGCAATCGTATAATAATGTTTATTTGATAATATAAGATGAAGTACCACGTCATGATCAAAGAAATAATATTGTTTTATTACAGTTACCATTTAATTTAGTGATAATTTTATAGCTTAAGGTTAAACTTACAACTAAACTAATGACTATTTTACTAAACGTCCTTCTTCCTAGTTTTAAACGTTTAATTTACTTATAGCACAATAACTTCTAACTTAATAATCTAGATACCTTTTTCGTTCCACATCACTAAGTGAATTTATTCCTCCCAATAAGAACACGTCTGTTTCCTCTCACGTAGTCCAAGTGTGTGATAACCGTATAGGCAGATACAATTTTATTTATAAATAGTGTGTCATGACCAACTACTTAGGCACTTAATTCCCTTATTTACTGTTATTTGACTAACCA
The DNA here is from genome assembly GCA_030578115.1 of Leucoptera coffeella. Classification (NCBI taxonomy): domain Eukaryota; kingdom Metazoa; phylum Arthropoda; class Insecta; order Lepidoptera; family Lyonetiidae; genus Leucoptera; species Leucoptera coffeella. The sequence goes on along the minus strand of JAMBLF010000131.1, from coordinate 359,550 downwards.
GTACCTACTGCAATGAGTATTGATAAGAGCCCTAAACGATAATGTTGGTTCAGTAATTTTACCAGCTATTTAGCTTACGAAATGCATACCTTACGATAGTTAAGTACTTATTCCGGTAATAATTTACAAAATATTAGGAATGTATCAGTTAGTAATTATTAGCTTGCTGTTATTTAAGATATTGCTTATCTGTTGTTTTTATATTGTGTATTTATTCATTGGTTATCAATTAAAGAATTATCTCGTAATTTCTATTCGCTATCAGCTTTAGTGTAAAAGTTATGTACGAGTATATACAGTATTAAGTCTTGTCAGTTCTTCCTATGTAAATAGTCCCTATTGGTGATGATTCTTCCTATGCCTAGAAAAGATGCATTTGTTTGAAGGCTAAGTACGATTGTAGCTTATAAAATTATTTACTAAACGTTTGTGGTATATTACATGCTTACGTACAAGTTTTATCATAATTAATTCAGTCATTAATTGGTTCTAGTACTTGTTATCTTCGAACGGTTAATTAAGTTTATCATTATTGGTGACACTCATATACAACTTGATAATATTATACATTCATCGAACGTTCTTTCTGTTTTAAAATGTTTATTATAAGCTTTTTCCAGATTGTATTTCATAAAAATTTTATTCATACACTACACTACACTCTAAAATGATAATGTCCTGAAAGTGTTCATATGTTTTTCGCTAACTTATATATAAGATATTATATATTATGTATATATATTTGATGAATTATTATAACATAATATGTACAATCAGTCATCACTCTGCAGTCGATCCTTCCTGTATGAGGATCATGGTCAGAATCAGAATTTTATCTGCAATGTATAATCTGCCACTACTTTTGTCTATCGGCTTGCCACCTGATACATTCAGTACTGACTATCTGGTTAACATGTGGCTTCGAAGTGGCCATAGAATTACTACCTTCGCAATTGCGGAGATGGACACTTGAACCTCTGATTACACCACAAGGGTATTTGTGACTCTCCAGCGCATCTCTTAGGACAGACATGCTCATAGTACTTAATATTGTTTTATAGTAATATTCATATAGTAATTTTTATTTCTCTTTTCAGGAGCGTTACTATGCATCTCTAGCTTCGGAAGCGAACACAGATAACCTGCCTTCCGTATTGACGAAGATTCGGGAAGAAAGTATGGTCAGGTTCCTAAATGACCTTCAGAATTACCGGCAGGACCTTTACAAAATCATTGATGATAATACATACGAGGTTATAAGTAAGGGAAAACGGGAAGTTCTTTGTTAGATGTAGAAAATGAGCACTAAGTTATTAATTGATTAGTTGTATTGAATTAGATAATGTCGTGTTAGGTTTGAATACACTTAATTTAGGAATATAATAGGTTTAGAATTATCCAGTTGCGCGACGAAATAATTATATTAATTTAATGGTGTTAGTATAAGAGTTGTAGGAATAAGTGTTTTTTGTGTTTATCAATCATATTTTGTCAAGTTTTAATAAATGATGTGAGAATAATCCATTAACATTATAATTAATATAAATCTGCTTTGAAAGCTCCAATAAAGTAATATAGTTAGGGATATTGAATGGTCATAATTCTATTTAGCCCATATGAATATATCAGAAATCTTTACACTTGATAAATAATATAACTCAATATACTGAAAAATCATTCGAATTTATACAAATAATCTGTAGATATTAGATTTATATAGACTTAAGTATGAGTATAGAAGGTAATATCTTTAAGTACTTAATCTAAACAATGTACAATGAATGTGAGACGCTAATAAAGAATCTACTTAAGTTTTAAATGGAGTTTTTTCATTTCAGCTTCATATTTGCACCGTGTTACTTATACCTTTAACCTATTTATACATATACAAAAAATACAAACGTGTTCACGACCATTAACCCTTGCGTGGTAGTAGGAGGTTCATGTGTCCATCTCAGCAATTGCGAAGGTAGTAATTCTATGGCCACCTCGAACCCACGTGTTGACCAGATAGTCAGTCCTTAATGTGACAGGTGGTAAGCCATGTCGCCATTTACGAGCACTAACTATTACCTGTTCCAGGAACAGGTAGGTTTCCTCACGATGTTTTCCCTTACCGTAGTATTTATACATAAACGACAAGGTACATTCTCACATAACATATACTTATCAAACTAGAGAAGTTCTTCTTCCGAGCGGCAGGTATATCGAAAAGAACGGACACAAGAAAGCTATGTCAGGATTGCTAAAAGTGCCGATTGATATTTATCTACATCTCCCGTAGGGAATTAGAGGTGTGTGTATGTGTATCTTTACTGTCTCTTCATATAAACATTGTCAAAACATGCAGGGTCAAAATCAATTGAAACAATAGGATATACCTAGAACTCAGAAACCATATACAAGTCGAATATTTTTTTTACAGTCGCTACTGTGAGGGAAAACATCGTGAGGAAACCTGCCTATCCCTCAGGATAGGTAATAGTCAGTGCCTATATCTTTGGCTTTGTCATAAAAAAGTGACGAAAGCAAGCAAGTGACTAGTCCTAAAAATGCTTCGTTACAAAGAGGTCTTAACAAAAGGAGGTTGATAAAATATAAATGAAAAACTCATTTCGGCCAAAATACTTTTTATTCAAGCATTTAATGATGTTTATTTTCCATTGACATTTAGGTAGGTATAATATTTACTTTACATCTAAATAAATTCACGGCTTCTAGTTAAACCTAATTTTATACACATAAATTCGAAGCCCAATATTTTTTCTCTGTATGACTAAGTACAAAATAATGAAAACATTTCGGAAGGTACAGCTAATCTATTTTTACAGTACAGTAATGATGTAGGTATTTTTAGTTGGATTTAAGGTTTTGTACTTATCGAAATTGGAATTGTGTAGGTTTTTTCTTTATAGAAAAATATCGATATACTTCTGTCCTATTCTAAAACGTATACGCTTTAAACGTACTGTTACGTTTAAATATTAATAATTATGTATAATTTTACACAACAAAAAAAAACAATAGAAAATAAAACAACATGTCTAATATGCAACGTTTCATAACTTAAACAAAAGAGTTTTATTAAAAAACATACAAAAGAACCTATCATATTTTAGTTTACTATATGGTGACATTAGAGAATAAAATTTTTAGGGTCCTGAACTGAAAAGAATAGGTCGACTAAACTTACAGACATAACTTGATAAATACATATAGATAATTAGTTATAGCACTGGTTATTTAAAATGAATACAATGTTACATTATACTGTAATTTTTTCGTTGAATGATATACTTATATTTTATCTGCAACATTGAAAATGCAAAATTGCAAATCTAAACAGAATGTTAGGTATGGGCAAAACTATATTTACTTTTTAATTTTAAGATAAGACAAATATATGTGAGTACGAAAGAGATTGCAAGATAAACTTGATATTTGTTTCATTCACACATTAATTAGTTTATGTTAGTTTATTTATGGATAAATATGATATATAGATTCAGACCTTTTACGAAATATAGAACTATTTATTGTAGAATAACAAGGGATTAAATATATAGTATAAATTTCTCCAGATTGATTCGAAATACGATTGTTTATTATTAAACAACATAGTAACTTAAGCATGCAATTGCAAAATCATAACGTTTATAATATCAAGAAATTGAGTTACATATACCTGGGACATATTTACATAAACTATAGGGATTCGTCACAATAATACAAGAACAAAACTAACCACTACACTTATGTACAGTCCTATACTATCCAATCATCTAACATAGGCATAATTAGCACCATTTTTTTACAATAATCATACACGAAACATTTCCTTCCTTAATATAAAGCTTAAATTATAAAACACATTTAAATTCAAAACATAAATTTCTAATTTTAAAGAATATTATAACGTATACACACTGTTCTTAAGAATAAAACATTGTAAATATTAAAACCTTCACTGATTACAGAATGATTAAAAAATATCATGCAGGAATCATAGTTTTATATAATTTACCGTTTTACAGAAATAATCACATATTGTGGTAATTTTGAATAAAAGACTAGTGCGATATTGCGAAAATAAAGAGAAAGAAATTATATAATACACCTATGTACATAGTAGACATTAATATATACAAATATATCATAAAATATTGTAAAGAAACATTATCAATCAAACACACAATTTGTAAATAAAAACGATCATTGACAACAAAGTTAACAGTAAAAACCAATTGATTCACAAGATAACGAAAGAAATACATTAATATAAAAACGTTAAGAAGGATTCAAGCTTAAAAAAGAGGAAGTAGAACAGTGTATTAAATCTTCAATATAGAATACGACGTTGGTTTGGTATTTACTTAAGCACAAGATTTATCTTCACTTTTCCCAACACTACGACACAAACCAATCCCGCTGACGAACGAGTAAACCATTCTAAGCACAACAGTCACAGCTGTTCTGTTTGAGAAGATCACACTTTCCAATAACACTTCCTACACAAGATGAAACTTCTTGAATCGTAGACACACACTAACTACCAATCAGTTCTTGCACTGTCCATAAAAACCAGAGCTTGGCTCATTCGGAGATGTTTTCCTTCTCGCTGTCGCAATCCATTCGAAGTTCTGTCGCAAACCTGCCTTTCAGGGCCTTCTCGTATTTCATACTGAGATTGCCTCTACAGAAATTTAGGTCTGCGATCAGAACCCAACATCATGCGGTCGTTTTCCCGGAAAACGGGATGTCCGGCTCCATCTTCAAAGTCTGTTGAGTGGGGTCGTAGTGCCCGGCTAAGTAGTACATGTCGTTGTTGTCATATACTGAGGTGTACCGGGAGGGCTCGCTGGCCATTCTCTTCTGGTACTGCGATAGGGGCACTACCTCACACTTGTGCGAGATGGTCTGGACGTCGTTCTCATCCGTGTGCGGAGATTCGAATAAACCACCCTGGAATAAGGAGAAAGTAAATCAGTAGATGTTAAATAAAAAATGTTATACAATCAGAAAAGCGCTAGTAAATTTGTCAATGAATCAAATTATCGTAGCAGTAAATCGCTGCCAAGCCTTTTATATCGATCACGTAATATACTCTCAATATATAGAATACAGTCGTGAATTTTGACGAGAACCCGAAACGAGTAATACTTCGATAAAAGGAGGCATAGTGTAGGATCTGTAGTCAGTGTCGCTGAAGGTAAAATTCTTTCTATCCATCGCGCTGAAGAATTCTTTTATTTATACAATTTACGACAAGCCAGAAAAACTCAAAAAACTGTGTCTTCATGCTCACAGCCGTTGACAAACTCACACCAAAAAGTTCTCAAATTTTACTAGGCATCCGGTATATACCAGTACTTACCGGGTATTTCAAGCTGTCCTGCAGCCCCACCGTCTCCTCGGGATGGTAGAACCACTTGACTCGGACCGCCATAGCGCCTCGGGCCTCCCACAAAGCGACTATGCGGCCGATGTAGGGCCTGTCGGGGCGGCCCGTCGACAGGAATACTGCTGCGTCACCGACCTGGAAGAATGAGGATAAGATTGTTATATAAAAAAATCCTGAACCTTTTTGCTGCGACAATAACATGCACAAGCTATACCTCCTAGTTTGTAAGTTTGATTTGTAAATATGTATGTTTTTGTTGCTGTAAATAAATGCTTTATTATTATTACCTACAAATATGAGGTTTACGAGCTGGACATGAAAGTAATTGGTCAGAAATCGTCGTCAATTACTCAGCAAGTCTAGGAAATTTCAGAAAGAAAATTCAAAACGAATCTATAGTTAACTAAGGGCGTGATCGGTTCAGTATTTTTGTTACGATCGCTGATGTTAAAGCTAATTCTCATATGATTACGAGTAGAAAATCAAAAACGTATGAATTTCCTCGTATAACAATGTAGGAAAGCAAACTAAGTACAGTTCACGTTATAATTGCTTAGTTTTAGGCGATCAATCACCACATCATCAAGATAAGGTAGTTTATAATACATGTACTCGTATAACTAACATCAGTTGTGGTATTCCTGTATGGTACTTAGTAAGTCACTCACATTAAGGATCTCTTCGCCCCTTTGAATGGCCTTGTAAAACTGCTTCTTGAGACGTGGCCTCGCAGTTTTCTTGTAAACTGGCCCGTGCCACCGCCAGAGCGCGCCACCGGGTAAAAATGCCGCCATCTTGCTGACGCCACTCGTACCACCAGCGCCATCTGACGATGCTGAGACTGTTCGACGTTTCTTCTGGAAATATAAGAGAGTTTTGTTTTAATTATGTCATAAATTAGTATAGGTTTTGATCAATTGTAGCAAATTAATAAAGTATATTATGTACTGACTTTAAGGAATTAATTACAATATTTATTACCATTATAACGCTAGAATAAGTTAAAAATATCTATTAAAACATCTATTAGCTGGCTAGTTTAGTCCTTTTCATGTTAATGCTTTGCATATTTTTTATTTATACAGTTGACATTATAATAACAATTACCTCTTTAACTCCATCACTAGTAGAAGGTTCATCTTCTATGCAAATGCCACTGTCCTTGAAATTCTCTTTCACGACTTCTTTATGCTTAGTTTCTGGACTCTTGACATTGCTACTATTCAAGTTGCTAATATCTAGTACTGCCGACTTCACCAAGGTTTTGGTGAGCACAGCTTTCTTTATGACCGTCTTCATCTTTTCTTCTGGAGACTTCTCCATCGCCACCAATGTCGATAATTTGTCATTTGAGTCTAGAGAATCTTCTGAGGATGATTTCTTATTAATATCATCGCCTGAGGAACTAGAATGGTCTTTGGAACTAGAATGGTGCCTCTTTCTATGTTTTCTGTGATGTTTCTTGTGTTTTCTATGCTTGCAGTGTTCCTCACAGCATTTGTGTTTCTTCTTTTTCTTTTTAATATAGTCTAAGTTTGGATCATCTTCAATGGAGTGCCTGTGTTTTTGTTTTCGGTTCTTCTTAAGCTTTTTCTTTTCTCGATGTCTGTCTTTGTAGTCTTGAGGGTCGACACTTGTTGATGGCTTCATAATATTTAGCTCATTGTTGGTTGTCAGTTTTTTGTCATCTGTACTGTTAGCACTGGTATTCCTTTTACGTTTGGCGAATGTAAATAAGGGATTCTCGTATTCTGAAACAGAAAAACAATTCCTTTTAACAATAAGTCCTAACACGTAACTTGTATACTACTAGACATTCAACTACGACATGTAACGCAAGAAGTCTTGGTCATGTACCGTCGACGTAACAATAAAAGATTATTTAAAGATAAAGTTGGCAAAAATTCAGAATAAAACTATAAGGGAAAAACATAAATTAAACATCAAAAATATCACGAGAAACTTACCAACTACAGGATAGTTAGGTTCTAGTAGCCTGATGTCCTCCAAAGCTATACGTCCAGAGTCTCCGTCATCAAATTCTACAGCTACGAACTTATTAGTATGAGGGTCAGGGGAAGATTCTACTACTGATCCGGGATACAGACACCGGTATTGCTGCGACCAGTACGCGCAGACTCTTGTGCCAAGGGGCAGTTCTTTTACTGATGAGGGCGTCACTTCCAATATCTGGAATTATAAAAAATATATTTAGCAAAGTCAATTTTATTCTTACTAAACTAACTACATTATTTAAAGGTTATAAATGTTCTTATCTTATTTTCTAATTCCGTAGATATTTATTCATTTATGTATTTTTGCATTTATTATAATTAAACTTATATGTTTCGAAATTGAAAATGATAAATTTGTAATTACCTAGAGAAAAGTGGGTTGAATGTAGCCATAGCTAATTATTGCGAAAAAGTGTATAAAAATTCATGAGAAACTTTGACCACTACGACTACTTAAAAACTCTCGTATCCAGTTTTTGGGATGGATGATCCTTCAAAAGTATAATTATAACGAAATCTTACCGCATCCTTGAGGGTTTCTTCTCTCGAAAGGATGTGTGGTTTGTTGCCTCTTTCTCCGTCCAGAGTGATAGCATAGATGTCTGGTGCTTGAACTGCTGAAAGTTTTCCAGCATAGAACAATCCGCCCATTGCTGTCAGAACTCTTGGAGATTTATCTATCATGCTCTCAGTGAGGGTACATCTAGACTTGATCTTTACACAATTTTTATAATCAGGGCTTTCTTTCGTACTCCGGCGCCTCTTTCTAGCTCTAGCAAGGTCTTTGTCACTTTCGCTAGATGCACTTATTCGTCTTAATGCAAATTCAAGTTCACGGTGATCGTCTCTTGAATACTTCCGAGCTAGCTTGTCAACTTTTTCACGGTTCTTCTGTCTGATTTCATTTAAGCTTTCCATTGAAGAGCTAGCTGACCTATTCAGCAAGTTGTCGCTAGAATCGTCTTCAGAATAATTCTTCTTTACTTGAGGTTCTACTTTCTGTTTTGGTTTAGATTTTGTTTTGTTAGTTTGTTCTCGTAACACTTCTTTTTTGGTACACACGATGCCACCTTTTAGTTTTCCTTTAGCGATCAAATAGCCAACAAGACTACTTTTAGATTTCGGTTTCTTGGCTACAATTGTTTCTGTGCTAGAGTCTGGTGAAGATAACTTCCTAGGTCTGCCAACCTTTCGTTTTTTCGATGAACCACGGTCTGAATCCGGAGACAGCGCTGGTGTGGAAGGAGCAGATGGTAATGATAATGGAGGAAGAGGCGGAGTCAATGCGCAAAGTTGAGCCCTCTTTTCCTCGCATTGCCGTTGCAGTTCTTGAAGTCGGTTCCTCATATCCTTTTCCATAGCTTTCACTAAGTCCTGAGCAGAAGGCACGTGGTTGCAGGGTGTTACGCCGCAAGGGCATGACGCAACACGTCTTAAGCTAGCTTCCAGTTCACCGTCAGATTTCTTAGTTTCAAGTTTATGCCTTCGCATTTTTTCAATCTTTTTACGAAGGCGTTCCTCTCTATCTCTGCTCCTTTTCCTTCTTCGTTCACTTGAAGAATCGTCTCTATGCCGGTGTCTTTCTTTTTTAGATTCCATTAAATCTTCTTTTTCTATGGGGCGTTGAGCAGGTGGACTTGGTATCTCTGTTTTAACGATTGTTTTGGGAGGTAATTGACGCTTCGAAGATTTGTCTTCTACTTCCTCCATGAATCGTTGCTCTGCTAATGCACATAATAGTCCCAGCCCCCCTAAAGATGACTTTGCTCGTTCTTGAGAAGTACTAGTTTTGGATGGGAATTCAAAAGATTTATGAGATTCAGTTGAACGTGGAGGCGTTTTTGGTGAAGTCTTAATTTGAATATTGGGTACAACCGACACAGTTCTGGTATCAATAGTTAACGGCATTTGTTCTAGACTGGGCATACTGGAACCTGGTGTGGTTCTTTCAAACTGTTCAATGCTATTTGATAGCAACTCTAAGCCACTAACATCTACTGGTACGCTATTTGTTTGAGATGCGGGTGATGTTGTGCCAGTGTCTATGACTAAATCACCGCTACTCGAAGTATCTTGAGTTTCATCGCGTTCTATTGCATGGAGAGCCTTTTCTACTGCTCCTTGAACAGCTGGATTTGAAAGAGATTCCGACGAGGACTCTTCGGCATCTTCTGGTAACGACTGTGTTTGTGTTTGTTGCTCCACTGGACTGTGCGCGACGCCAACACAAGCTACATCTCTTTCATCCTCATCAACCTGATTTATTATAGTCACGTCATCATCATCTATGTGATCCGTTTGGTTAGAAGCGTCTTTTTGCGTCGGCGCTTCTTGAATAGGTTCCGTTCGAGGTGGACTTTGACTTCTACAAATTGTTTCTGTGTATTCTTGCTGTTGTTGATGATAAAACACTTGGTTAGTGCTTATTACGGGTGGCTGCACTGGTTCTGGTAGAAACGTTTGCTGTTTTTCCTGTGGATCAGCTTCGATCTTTATTAAGTGTGGTGTGATCATTGGTTGTATCACTGGTTTCCGCTTTTCCACGTGAGTGTGTTGTGGGGGAGGTGGCGGTGCAGGCGCTAAAGTTACTAGGCGCGTACTATGTGTATGGGTCTGCTGTAAAGTAGCTGTTGAAGCGAGTATATCACCAGGAAGTATTTGCAAATGGTGGGACGGATGAGGCGCCGGCGGAAGAATTAAAGGAGCAGATGGATAAGGCATTCCTCCCCAAACCACTGTGTGTGGCAGTTCTTGAGGTGTGGGAAGAAGAATGAGAGCCCCAGATGTTGGTTCTCGAACTATTTGGAATCCTCCTACGGATGAGACGCCAGTGCTGACGGATCCGACTCCTCCTAAGCCCATTCCGCCCATCATCATACTCTCCATTGGCAATGGTGCTGAAAGAACAAATAATGCATTATTTAGAATTTTGAATAGTGCTACTAACTGTATATCGATATTGAAAAATGCTCGTAGATTCATAGTGATATATGTGATTGTTTAAAATTAGTAATTAATAGTATTAATAACAGTAGTTGGATTGGACGGTGTGATGTTCATTGAATGGTTAATGGTGTTTTACAATTGGGTTACAATTATTCCTTTTAATGTATGACATTAAGCTCATTGGTACCTGCCACCGTAACCTGTACTTACTATTTATTTGAAACCAAAATTAATGTGTTACTTATAAAACCCGGCGCTCTGATGATACGTTTAAAAATGCGATAATTGCATCCATTCCGAGTCGACTAATGAGTTTAATCGATTGTAAAGACTGCTCATTATTCGGTGCACGACACATCACTATCACGAGAGAGACGGACATACACAGTAGGCACGGGTTAGTATGAGATACGAGACGAGTATTGTGTTAGGCACGCGGGTGGTTCTTTCGAATTTCTGTCGGTTATTTTTTTTTCACTGATTCAAGCAGATCGTTAAGCCGTCTCTCGTATTGCATACAAATGTAGTTTTTTCTTGCGAATGGCTTTTTAAGGATTACGATTTGGGGAACGTGGATAGCTTTAATTGGAAATACTTTTGACATCACAAAGCTCGGCGATGAATAATTTAACATATTTATGACAGGACTCATAATGGTTTCCTGAGTCTACTTTGTGCTGATTCTGATATAAAAGTTGAAGCAGATAGGTTCTTACGTAGGCAGACTACCATACTAAATATTCAATCAATAGACAATATTGTATCTAATTTGTTTAATGATTATGATGTGACCACTTAATCTACATATTTTTCTCTATTTTTTCCTGACCTTTTTATGCGTATACCCACGTATAATAAAGCACTGTATAAGGTAAAATTGTTCAATGTAGTGAAGATATTAATTATCTCTCACAGTATCTCTATTGGTCAAACTACAACCGATACTAATAGTTATTGCTATAGTGACTGTGGTTCATTTGTTATTGGTTTATGACTATTAGTTGAACCCTAGCCAGGTTGAAGTCTACCTGCGCAACCGCAGATGATTTGCTGTTAAAACTTTAACCATATTTCATATTTTAGGTCATATCAAATAAACGTTTAGAAAATTCATATCGTACAACAATAAAACCTAACCAAAGTAAAACATTACCTACCCGGTATTTTCTAGATACTATATAAACAGAAATGCGTATTTATGTTCGGTAAAGAATGATTTACCTATTTGTACCTATTCTCATTAGGTACAAGGTTATATACCGATGTTTTTAAATAAATCTGAAGCTATATAGTTCGACACGTTTCATAATTGATCACACTTTGTACCCATATACATAAAGGTAATAATAGAAACTATAGCAGCCTAAGCATAAATTGCCCATTTCCTGTCGGCAATACATAAACCACCTGCAACCGGTATCTTCAAGGTTTTGCGGAGAATAATAAATTATAGCATTACCTTAGGTCCAATAATAATAAACCATTGAGCTACTACTAGGTATATTATCTACTACAATTAATTAATTCTATGTCCACGATAGAAACTGAAGTTCTTACACGTTTATACGATCTTTTTTGATATAAACACGTTTATTCGATCTTTTCTGATAATATTATCTCCTTAATGTAATTTTAGAAAATAGTGACTACATATTTTATTATAGATAGACCTATGTATTGATGGGTTAATGCGTAAGATAGTGACCAATCATATCTTTGTTAATTAACCTGGAATATTGACTTATATAATAAATAATTTTACTTGCATAGGTAAAATAAAACATAATTAAACTTGGCGATTCAGATACCGCCTCAGCAGATATTATTGATATAAAGATACGTTTTACACGTAAAACCTTTTCAAATAGATAACATGCATTAGCATCAACGCATAATTGTTCAGTATACAACTATCTCGCGTGACGTATCTTGCAGATGTAATATTGAAAAAAGCGACAGCGGGTAATAGCGGTGCAGTAAATGCCGGCCCAGTATTACAAAAACCACATTATAACCCCATCACTATAAAACACTTAAGGCGGGCATCGGAAGCGTCGCCTTCACTTGTTAACAGGCCTGTGATTGGTTGATACGATTATAGGGGCGGGGATTAGAGGCAGAACTCTTTAAGAGGGCAGTCTTTGAAAGGAAATAACAGTTGTTGTATTTTTACAATTTTAGTGTTATTTTTAGGTTGTTTTGTAATGTGGCTGTGGGTTGGCTAGTTGTAAATTTGGTAAGGCGTAAAATTAGTCTTGTTCATTATTTTTTACAAGCTACAATATTTTTGGAATGAAGTTTTGTATTCGTAATTTGAAACGATTTTTTAATTCAAATATATGTCATGTATATGTATGATACAAATTAACATTTTCATGTCGGTAAGTAAATTTATTTATTAATTGAGGAAATTAAATGTAACGTGAACTTATAATAAAAAGGAGGTATTTTATACCTGCATAAGAGTTTACAGTCCATTATTTAATCTGAATAATAAAATAAGTACGTAGCTACCTATCTATTCTGTAGATTACTTTAAACAATGCTTACAAAATTTACGTACGTAGGTTATTTTACAACCTTATAACCTTCTTGTCAAGACCGTAGTTTATTTATCTATAGGTATTTAATTTGTTTTCTTACTAAGTATTTTTATGCCATGATACCAATATACTAAGTAGCCACCTACTTAGCTTATAGTAATATAAAGCATATTTTTAGACATAAAACTTGATAGGTAAACTTTGTTACGTGTTGCGAGAGTCCCTAAAATTCTTGAGAAATATACATAATATAAAATTTATTTTTTTTCTACTCAATAGTCCTTACACTACTACAAACTATACAGTGATTAGTCATAATTATAGATACGAGTTGTATAAAATGAATCATGTTTATAAAAATAGGTAAGTGTTTACTTAACCGACTTAACTTTTCAAAGTACACCTAACCATAAATCACCTAAAATAAAATAAAAAATCTTTCTGATACGTCGCGGTCGGTATGAATATTTTATTATTCACATACCAAACATTCCAACAAAAGCAATCAATTCTCTGATAATTTTTTGTGCTGCCACAGCTCATTACTCTGATATCTGAACAAGAAAATCCAATTTAAATCAACAATTCAAACTCATCAAGCCTACCCAGACGTACTCGGTTAGATGTCTACCCATATCAGAGTTTATACCGGTAAAAACATCGTAAATAACACAGATAACAAGTCATAAAAAGAGTTTTGATAGCGAGCGCGCCAAACACGCGAGATGCGCGCGCCACGCATATCTCCGCAACCGGACCAAATCAAAAAGATGTCTGTCTCTTACAACGCTTTTGCATTAGGCACGCTACTCAATCGGCCGAGTTATCAGAATCCCAACAATTCAGACACTCTATAACAGAGCCAAATGAAAAACTTATCTCTGTCTCAGGGTTCAACGCCCAACCGGAGTCTTCACAACCGGTCGGGTTATCACAACGATGATCGGAATCCAAGCAACTATTGAACGAACAAATTTAGTTGCAATGCCGGTACCAAAGCAGCAGGAGTGCGGAGGCGCTCTCTCGGCTTTAGCGCTTCTATCTCCTACGAATAAATCCGTGCCGCAGAGGAGGATAGCTATAGCCCATTCTGTATTGGCGTCTCGCTCTGGCAGCTACGAAACCGTTACCCTCCGTAGTTGAGCTATTCGCGCCAAGCGCCTCGCAATGCAGTTGGCGCGCAGGTACCAGGCGAGCAGACGCGTGTAGGAGATTGCACTTACCGGTCGGGTATTGCCATATCGAGGGGGCGGGAGTGGGAGGCCACGCGACGGGGGCGGAGCGATCGTCGCACATCACACTAGCCACGCCTACCGTCATGGCCGCTTGCGTTGCTGCGTCTGCAAAATGACGTATTCTATGAATGATGCCGAATCATTTAGACATACACTGATGCAATGAATTTTATATTAAGTATAAAATGATAATTAATTGGTATAAAAGCTATAAGTATTAGTTATTCGTTGTATAAATGCATTGAAATAGACGAGATATTTTTTCGTCGTTTATTATTGTTACAATAAATGCTTCAATATTAGGTGCTATTGAGTTTCTAATATAAAAATAGAGTTTCTAATATAAGATAATATACTATACTTTCATATTTTAGTATTATTGGTATGAAACAGAAGGTATTTTAAAACATTTCTTATCTAATTTCTGCACGTTGTGCATAGAAAAACACTGCACGTCTCCAGGTAACTTATGATATCTACCTACGTTTAAACCTAACCGTATAAAAATGTTCATGATAAATACCTTTTTAATGTTTTAAGTAAATTTATGCTTACAAAGCCAGAGTTACTTTTTTTTGTTAGAAAATAAAGATCTCCAACACTGTTTTTTCTCAGTTTCAGTATTATTATTTGGAAAGTTAGCCGTCGATTATAAACTATAACATTATTAACAGACATGCTTCATTGATTACCTATTATTATAAAAAAATCTTTCGGGATATGCTTTACGGATAATAATGTTTTCGTCACATGCACTATTGCGAATTTTACATTTAATATTTCTCTCAGAGGTACCTACAATCATATTTTTATTAATCTCAGCAGACATACATAGCTATAACATCCTTACAGCATTACTGAATAATTGTTGAATAACAATTATATATTTTATTATGTGCACATTTTAAGACGACAGAACATTAAAGTTTATGGCAAACTTATTATTCATTAATGAAATATTACAAGGATTTCATTCGTATAAAACATGATTATATTATAAATACCGCACGACTTCTTATTACGTTGATACCTATTGGTATTTACTGCCTAGTATTAAAGTTCAGGGTCTGGTACATTGCTAAGTATCTAGTACTTTATTTATGACCTATTGTTAGGCTTAGTTCTCAAGCACCATTGCGGTTTTAATCAGAATGTTCTGAGATTTATAGTAGTTAGCTTAGTGGAACAATATTAATTAACAAGATTTATTGGCTTGATGACAAAATTGTGTGCAAGAACTATTGGAAAAGTGTTCTTTTTTGTTCTTCTCACAACAATCTAGTAGGTATTGTTTTTTATGTTCTTATTTCAAATTAAGAGTATTTAGGTATGCTGTCAAGACTTCTACTTTCTAACAGTGTAAAAACTTCGATTTTAAATTAAAATATTTGGTTACGATTACTTAGGTTGTGTCAAAATGACTATGACCAGTAAATAAATAATCGAAAAGATGATGTTTGTTAGGTTTATAAGAAAATAGATTAGCTCTTTCTAAAGGAGCGGATTAATATTCTAAACGTCAATTCATTGATCCTATAAAGATGAGATGACTGAATGACGATTGCTAAATCGATAAATACATGCTAACAAAATCGTGTTGTCTATTAACCATAAATAAAACTATCAAAATGAAATTAAGATACGTATCAAGATATAAATTGGTCAGGGAATGCCAATTAATATAGGTCGTTCTTTCAAATTCCGTTCAGTTCTCAAGAACTTAAAAATCCTACTCCGAAACCGATATTAAAATAAAACAATCCGTTCTCACGTTCACATCGTAATGAACTACTTATCCCTTTTCTATTTATTCCTTTTGGTTCACTTGAATCACTCATTCTATTCACCACTAGCTCGCCATGTGGTCCTGGTACGTGAAGGTGTCCCGGACCGGTTTCTATTGACCCAATTTCATAGACGCCTAGTGAGGTGCTACTGCGCAGGTTCTGAGACGGGTTCGGGAAGCAACCTATAGGTAGGTATATGTACCTAGTAGGTACTTATCCTTTTTTAGGTAGCAAATATTTTATTAATGCATACCGATAATATAGTAGGTACCTACTTGAACTGAAATATTAAATGTTATAAAACTAAATGTTAAAACTAGTTAGTTATTTCTGTCGTGTTTCCTGATTTAGCACGTATTTGCGTAACTCTATACGTAAAAATATACAAAAAACCTGATTCTCATTCTTATATCTAAACAATGGCCCAAACAAAACAAAACAAAACTTATTAATTACTAAAAACAGATGCGCATTGCGTAAATTCATTAATAAAATCATTCAATGAGTTCTCTTTGTGATGTAATTTTTGGTAGGCATAAATTAGTACCTACGTAGTTTGAATATAATGGGGGAGGTCATACGATATAGTATTGTGTATAGTATAATCAAAAAGGAAACAATTCTGTTCATATCAATTAATAAAACGTTTAAAGCCGTTAAAACGAACAGCACCTTTTTACTTATTTGCATACAACTAAAAAGGCAACACAAAATAAAAGTAAAAATATTTCTCACGAAACCAGTTCCCACAATCGAGATTAAAAGGAGAAAAAAGGAATAAAAATAATAAAAGTGATAGAAGCACGTGCTGTTATCGCTATTTCAATCCTACGCATTTTAAATGTATGATGCTGTCTCACTTTGGAAGACTGTCAGTTATGCAGAGTATGTTGATTTCATAGACTCGGTGTGTAAAAATATTAACTACTGAAAGAAAGTTCAATAATTCGTCAAGGATTTATAGATCACATCCATAACACCAAGTATTTTAATCTTGAAAATAATTTAATGTTTCTATTAATTCTTTGTTTTACTTTACAGCTATGGTTAGTGATTGTATAATATATTCGTGTTAAATAATAGTATCTACAGATAGTCGTACAAGATGCGGTATAAAATTGTTGCATAGTTTATTATTATTAACTATAGTAATATAACGTACGCTCGGTCTATAACTTAGCGTTACACTGTCGTGTTTATCAGTTGACCTTCACCGCTCCGTCTCTTTTTAGCACTCGCATTCCACACATAACTCTTTCTCGCTCGCGCTCAGCGTGGCTCGCATATCTTTCACGATTCGAACACCTCCTCGCGTCGTCTGAGCGCCTAGTACCACGCGCGCTGAAGAAAAGGGTTTATCCGACGCTCGAGACCCCCTCAGATGGCACAAAGATGTTTTTCCCAAATGCAAAAAATATTTCCCACGGATGCTTTGACCGAGTTTTACCACTTTTTCCCAGTAGTTTTTACTCAGTTCCTCCGAAAACTTGGAGCCGTTGCAATCAAGAAACACTATATGCTAAATCTAGGTCAAGAAACACTTATTTAGGTTATAATTTTGGAGCTGCTTGCTTGCATGCATGCATCAAGTAATTATCAATAATCCAAAGCATTTTTTGGGAAAATTTGTCTAAAAACGTAAAATAATAAATATCAAGGATATTATTTTATACTAAAAAATTTCAAATGTGACACAAATACAGAAAAGAAGAGGAAAAACATCGACAACAACAACAAACAGTTGTCAAAAAAGATGTCGATTGTCGTTCATCGAACAATTCCTCCAGTTACTAGGCGATCATAACGTTGCAGGAGGTTGAGCATTGGTTTTAACCAATCCGCTCTGATTATTTCATATCGCTGCCGCTTCAACATCGACTCCTCGATACATGACTGTATTGATCAAGACGATATTTTGTTTGAGTGATATTATGAAGTAAACACTAGGTAATATTAAATCTTAATTAGTAGGTTATTAACATTTGATAGTAATTAAGTCCCCATGTATCTAAATTTATGACTAACTATTGGTAAAAGACACTCGAACATAACGAATAAAACTTCAAAATTTTGTTATGGCTTCAAATTGGGTGCGGTCTATTTGGTAGAAACTTGATACTCCGAAACCTATTTGGGATAACTGACTTCGCAGAAACTTCTTTAGTCGATCATTTATTAGGCATAAAAAATATTTGACATAAATATTTTTAGGCATAATGTGCTTATGACCGAATTTAGAATGGCATACATTTAAGATAGTAGAATTTTTATTGGCATATTTACCTTTGGCATAGTTAAAATTTTGTATAATATCATTTAGCATAACGTTCATTTAGAGTACAGATTATTTGGCATAATTTGACTAGGCATACTATGAAGATCATAGAATTTCAATTAGAATAATATAGATTGTGTTACTTTCTTCTTTAAAAATGCGTAGGTTAGGTTAGGTCAGAACTGTGACCTCTTATGCACGAGCCGAGCGAGCGAAGCGAGCGTGCCGCGGCAGTGGCCGGCGAGTGCCAGTAACGAACATGCTCTCATGGGCAAGGATATAAAAACCAAATAATTATCATTAAATCAACTTTTATTATGCGAAATGATGGTTCTACTTTTAAATAGTTATGGATAAGAAATATATGCCAAAAGATGAATCTGGTTTTGAACTTTCTGCGATGTGATGATTATACGTTGTGATTATTATGGATACCAAAATTATGCGTACAGATAATTCTGACTTACAGAATTATGGGTTTCAATGTATGCTAAATGAGTTAATGCCAAACGATATTCTGCGAAAAGAGGTTTATGCTATTAGTTGTTATGCAATATAAAATTATTACTTGAAAAGTTCTACTATAATAGGTGTACCCCTTCAAATTACTATGCCCTCTGCAATAAACCAGTAAACTTATATGACTATTCCAATCAGAGTTTCCAAAGCTGTAAATAAAGTCATATTGGGCTGACAGAGAGATAGGAATCAAGATCAATAAGAGTCGACCATCAGACGTTTAACAAAAGAACGTTAACTATCACTAGTCATTTAAATAAATGATACGATGATAATAATGTTCAATATGATTAACAATTATATTCTACCGCAATTGGTACCTTATTTTCTAAGATAGGTTCATCAACATCAACAATGATTTTATTCCAACATAAATACTTATGTACTCTAATAATACATAGATTATAAAATTTATTTTTGGATCGACCTTTCCTTATATTTACTCTTTTGTTGGCGACATTTATATATCCTAGGAGCATTAGATGAAATAAGTCGGTATTTTCATTATTCATAAGTACCTATCCGCATTTTGTATACTAGTAATACCTACTATAATATTCGTATAATAGATAGTATACTAGTAGTACTTATCGGTCAAAACTATAACATAAACGAAAAGTTTGAGCAACGCACCTACCTTTTAATTACTCCAATTTCAGTGCATTGTAAGCGCAGTTTTTACACTTAGTTCATTACCATGTAATTGTGCAGTTAATAGCGAGAGGTGGGTTTATCGATTAAAGCAATCTACGTGCGCACGCACCGTGAGAAACGTTATGCAATAATGTATGTGAAACGTGTAAAAGGTGTATCGCCATTATTTATACGTAAATTTAAGACTGAAAATATATTAAGTGAAGATAAATTTCTTAATAAAAAATAATATTAACATGAATTTGTTACTATATGTACCTCATTTTTTTCTGCACGAAATAGTGGTAGTGGTAGTAAACGGGTTAGAAATATAACATTATTAAAAAGCAAAAAAAATATTAAAGAATTACTGAGTAATTATGTACTCCTAGTAGATTTTCTTAATTACTGAAATCTTTCTTGGTAGTCTCTTCTTAAATGTAACGATACTTAGTTGATTGTGATTTTTAACCTATATCTGGTATATTAAAAATTATATCTTTTAATAAGCACATCCTCATATTCGTATATTATAGGCAATAATAGCAAAAAACCTTAAACGAAACTACTTCATCGAAGTTTGCATGCATTGGAAGTTTAATTTATCAACTCGAACGCAATTGCACATCACATTTACATACTAAAGCTACGTGGGTACGTGTGCCTTTTAATTGTATTACGATTTGCATATAATTGCTGGGTTACCCTGTACACATGATGAATTAGGTACGTACATGAATGGTCAGTGGTTAAATTGGCTAATGATCAACGCGTAGTTCAGGAAATGCTTTACAGTTGTGCAAAGGGTGTTTTTCGTATAATATGGTGATCATTTTCATAGATACACGTATAAAGTTTTTATACCAAACCCAATATTCATGTTAAGAAGTGACCAAGGAAATGTATATATTATGAGGATTTTTATAATAATGATATTAAATGGACGAAAAGTAAGCAAAATATTTGAAAGAGTAAGGAATGATTATGATTAGTAATTAGGTACCTACGGCATATGTAACATATGTTTTCGCTTGAGTAAACCTCATGTAAATTTGGATCTTCTTTTTATTCATAATCAAGTTGGAAGACTATGTTTATATGAGCTATTTTATTCAACGCTGTTTCCATAAAAATAAGATTTTATGACAAGTCCATTAAGAAGATGAAGTATTAATTGCTCGCACATGTTGCGTTAATGTGGGTCATAATTGCTTTTTAAAGTCGTTTCCTATTATGACTTTTTTAGAACGCAGCATCACAATTTATTCTAGAAACTTCCGATTTGAGGAAAATGATATTAGTTACTTGAGACGATACACGAAATTACAACGAAAACTTTTGGAATTATCGAGCCCTATTGATTAAATACTCTAAGTATTATAGTAATTATATATGTATGCGAATGCCAAAAATACATAAAATGAGTAAGCGACTGTCATAAAAATATCACTATGTATTTAAAGAAGATAAATGTAACATGCTAAATACAAGTGCAAAAGTACAAAAACTTGTATCCTCACTTAGATTATTGCCTCAGACATATTATTACGCAAGACGTGGCTCTAATCAATATTGTTTAATTGACTTATACAAATTACTTGCAGTCGGCTGCATAATTGTATGGAAACTTGAGGGATGGATTCCTAGTTCCACTCGGGAAAACACCCCCTAATTAGATTTAAAATTAATCATATTTGGAGTTTAATTTTAGATGCAACTTTCCCTGTTTGCCGCATCTGGATTGTTTACGTTGTTACGTTTATACATATATATTATATTTAATCTTTACACTTAATTCGCAATTGCGGAGATGGACACAGGAAACGTTGACTAAAACACAAGGGATATTTTTTATCAAGAAGATACTCGTATGTTATGTTGTTTTAAATCTTAGAAGTAAACTAGTATAATAATATCTACTGTATTATCTTTTGCAATTTATGTATATTTTGGAAGGACCAAACATACGCTTTATATGTCAATATTATGCAAAAAAAATCATATGATCCTAAACCTACAACCAGGCTAGCATAATCCTAGCGGCTTGCTACGCAAAGACAGTAGTACAATTCGGTGCGTTTGGTCAGGAGGCAATTACCGATGGTATCGAATGTCGGTTTGTGTGCTCGAATCAAAGGAAGTTTGCGGTTGTGCCAGGCATTCTTCGGCCACTAGTAGTGTGCAAACAGATGGCCTTTTGGCGCGTCCCGTGTCGTGCGTCCAGCGGGTTTAAAAAGAAAAAAATCCTGGACAAGAGTCATACATTCTTGCCCGGTTAGAGATTCGTTGGCTGAATTTGAAAGTTTCTTGGTTTGTTGAAGAATTTAGTAAGTAAATAAAATAATTGGATTTGATTGATTTTTTTGAGAAAGCTATAAGAATTTATATAATATAAGTAATATTACGTGTTGTAGCTACTTTTAGAAAATACATAATTAGTGGCTATGAGTAACTGAAACAGTATGACGGCAGAAGGGAAAAGAAGAAATGGGAGTGAGGAACAAATATAACACAACTGAAACTTAGCTTACTCATTTTTTTTTAATTTGTTTTCTATAATCTACCATACATATATCAAATAAATCCAAAACATTCCTACTGATGAAATTTTAAAGGAAACCAAAGGTTCAAATAGCAGTACTATCAATAACGAATGTATACTTTTCTTACCAAAATCTTCTCCCAACAGCTAACAACCAAAGTTCTCTCTTATAATGGACCCCTAAAAATGAGTTGCAGCCTCGGACCCTTGTTCTCAGTGGAATGTTATCAGACATGCCTGCATTAGGCACCAAGGGCAAGGTCCATAAAGATAAAAAGAAGCACACAACACGAAGTAGTAAAAGAGTTTCGGTAAAAAAGTATACGGTGGATAATTAAGACGGTAGTATGCTAGAAGTTCCATGTTATAGTTGTAAAGATTGTTAAAAGGATTAGTTAGAAATTTATAATATAATAATAATCTAAACTTTAGGCTCAAATATT
Source organism: Leucoptera coffeella (assembly GCA_030578115.1). NCBI lineage: Eukaryota > Metazoa > Arthropoda > Insecta > Lepidoptera > Lyonetiidae > Leucoptera > Leucoptera coffeella. The sequence continues at coordinate 337,211 of JAMBLF010000131.1, read as the reverse complement.
TTATTTTTAGTTTTGTTATTAATTTATTTATCAATAATGTAGTGTAGCAAGTAAGTTTATATTAATGTGAATACTGTTGTAAATAATAAGGATAATAGTTTGACTTATAATTAATAAAGAAAAGTAGTAAAGGAAATAAAATAAAGAAATTCAGTAAACTTTTCAGTTAGTAATAAATTTTGTAATAGTTATAAAAAGTTTGAGACCAAACAAGGTACCTAGGTTAAGTTAGTTAATATATCCGAATTTACAAAGATTTCAAATTTAGGAATTTGTTGCCATTGATTAAGTTAGATAGTCAACCCGAAACGACTAGCCGATAAGGGAAAATTTATGTGTGTTAACATGTACGATAAAATGGCCACAAAAACTTTTAATTACCGACCCGATGATTGGGTGGCTCTATAACTAATTAAGTAAACAAATGCTCGGAATAATTTACCCAAAAAACGCCTCGTTTAAGAAACATGTTCAACAAAACGGGACCAGGCGTGTAGTAAACCCGAGCTGTAATAAATTACGTTGCCATGGTTACACATCTACGTCTTATCAACAACCGTCATCTTTTAACACGAATATTTATGCTTCATTTTAAAATAACATAGTCAAACTGAATTCGACACTCGGCGTGGTAACTTGAGAATCATGGGGCATGAGAAATAGAGAAAACAACAGTTGGGTCACGCGAGTGTCGTATTTATTGGTCTTTGGTTCTGTTGTCATACATTTTGTTTCAAATAAAATAAATAAGCATACGTTCTTTACAGAACACTTATAGGAAATCAAAGAAACAATTATGATGGACTAGCATTATATTAGTACCTTGAAATAAGATATTAGAGATCCTTACAAATCCAGAACCATATCAAAACAGGTGCTCCTAATGTATTTAATAGCTTTTATGTTTTCTCCTAAGTTTTTACATCCTCAAATGAGTAGGTACATACTCAATCTGAAATAAATAAAATGAAATATCTTTCAATAAGTATACGCTAGCTTTAAGGCCCGTTTACTCTATCCAGACTCGTGAATTCCTGACACGTCATCGATATCGAGTGAGCGATGTCCGCGTAACTCGGTTGTGCATTCGGTAGCTCGTGAATTCGCATCGAGACATCGGATCGCGTGACCGAATCGATTCTAAGATCTTTGTTGAGAATATTGCTTTTGTAGCCAACGTTGCGTGGAGAGATGGCGTGTTGAGCGATCTGGTGAAGCCTCAATTTTTAATGTGCTTCGAAATTTCCTAATGGAATCCTAATGTATCAGTTATAGTGGGATAGGAATGGCTGGTTTAGTGAAACTTGGCGTGCATAATACACTTATATTTCACTTATTCCTTTTTCTTTTAATGCCTACGTTAACAGTTACTTATGTCATAAACTGTAAAGTTCAGATATACTAAGTAGCAAAATCGAGATATTTTTTGCTTCGGACAAACTATAATACTAAAATAAAAAAGTTCGAACACCAATTTGGATATAGAAAATAAAGATTTAAAAATATACAATTCTTTATAATACAACTCATATACCGTCGTTGTCAAACCAAAATCTGCTATGTGCCAAAATTATACTTTCGAGATATTGACAAAAAAAGTTCTCCTGTAAAATTTTATATGAATTTGCATTTTAAATACTATATCAAATGAAAGCTATAGATGTTAGAAATGAACTGATTTGTTATTTAACGATGGAGGTTTAATATTTATTTTTAATATAGTTTGTAGATTGTCTCCCAGTGCTTATAGACACATGGCAGTTTTTTATACGGTAGATTGATCAGTGTTCTATACGCAGACGTCAAAAAGTTAAAATCTCGAAAAAGTGCACATAGCAGATTTTGGTTTGACAACGACGATACATTCTGTACTTTGGCAAAGAGGTAAAAAGACAATATTACATAAATTAATGTAAATTTGATTACACATGCACGCAAAAAATTTACTATAAAGTAATGTCCATACGATTAATTAATATGTTAAATTGTAAGGTACTTTTAAGAATACGTAAATTTAATAAACTTTTCAACACACAATATATATTAGACTATTTTACAATGAACTGAAGAGTTTCCTTATACCCTAATACACTGTAAGTTCTCTATATAGTTGGGGAAAAGCCCAGTTTGATAATCGGGATAAACATCGTGTACACCCTCTTGAGTTTCACACACGTGTTGGTGTTTATTTTACTCATATTACACTACAAGATATTTCAATCAGGAACCGGACCCTATCTGAATATATCGATCAATAATTTTATATAGTTTTATATTTGTTGATGTTTGTGATTATATATTTCATAGATAGATAAGAAATAATGTGTGAAATAACTTTCTTAACCTAACGAATATTGAGGTGGACATTCCTGCTATTTATTTTGAATTTCAATAAAATAAGCACTGATTTCACAGTTGTTAAAATATTTAACAATTATTTTAAATATTTCTGATAGATATTGCAGATATAAAGACACAATTTGTAACAAAATTGTGAGAGATTTTATTTTTGTTATTTATTATTGCTATGCAGACAACACATTTGATACTACATGCAAATCGTTATACGTTCAAAGTCACTGAATCGATAAATCACGCAAAGTGCCAGGACATTAATCCATTACACTTTGCTATTGAGTGTAGTACTAAATTGTTACTTGAACTGGCAATGAATACTGTATTGAAATCTAGTACCAAATTATATCGCCAGATGTCGACTAAGCACCTTTATAACTCAAGTGCACTTGAACCTTTTTGTTCACTCAAAAAGTTAAGTGAATATAATTACTAGGAGCTCATGAAGCTTTAACTACTGTAGGCAGAAATTATTCATACCATTTTTCCTGATCGTAAACCAATATCACTTCATTGAAATCCATACACTTCAAACACACTCAGTTATCCTTCTAACATCCCCCTTTTACAGTATGTCGCCTAAACACGACCACCCTTCTACCTCATCCACAGTTACTATCATTTTGACAATATAATATCATTTATCCGTATAACATGTCCAAATCAAAAAAGAATATGCTTTTTTAATAGTTACTACATCTACCAAGCTTTAAACTTCTACATTTTTTCACTTTAACATCTAGTCAAAGTCTTTAACTATCTTACTTGACATTTTGTTGAACCTGACATTCACTATATTCATATGTTAACGCGTATGAGAAATAAATGGACACATCAATTACTATGATTCAGTACGAATTTTATTTGCATGTACACTAACTTGGCTCTCGGCCAAAGAGAGACTCATTAGGGCAATTTATGTACCTAGCAATGCCTAGTAATTTATTCACCTTGTAGCCCATAAAACACTGTAAAATCTAGCTCTTATTCAATATTAAGGAAGAATAGTAATTAGATAAGTTATTCTATTTCAATTGCTCTTGAAATTTCATGTTCTTTGAAAGGAGTTTGGTCTGTTCCTGGTTTTTGAACAAACATACCTACATTCACGTTTTCCAATCACTTTAGCGATGGATAGAACAATGGAGACATAATCTCATTTTCTTCAGCATTTTTTATTGCAGCGTCATGACGGCAGTCATTTAGAACATTGGTAATGCTAACCTATCACCCAATAGACCATCCTTTATCCATCCTTAGATACTTAGTCGCCACTTATCATAAAAACAAGAAAAACTACAGGTTATATGCAATATTTTTAAGACGACAATTTCGAGAGTATTTTCGCAGATTTAAATTTAAACATTCGTAGTGAATTTTAGACTTTTTCAATATATTTCCTGTACATCCTAACTGTATATATTATAGACTTTTCAATACAGCTGGTTAGTTCATTCGTTCAGTAGCAGAATCGTGTCTTTATGCTAATGTCCGGTGTATCGATACTCCGAACATATGCGTGACCGAAACGGTTCTGCGAAGATCGATTGGATCGGCCGCACGTTTTCTTTCGAAACATTTTATTTGTTCCGCCGATACTTTTGCAAGGCATTCGTTAGCGACTGCCATGCTATATAGCTATACAATAATAAAATTTAAAGAATAATATTTCATACATAAATGAAAGTTTGATACGTTTTACAGAAACAGCATGTATGAGAAAGTTAATGTGTGTAAATGTGGCAAGAATGATTTGTCAGGATCGTTCAAGTAGTGATCGATAGTATCTTCCTATCACGCTATGATAGAACATATTATACCAGATAGAGTATATGAGACTGCATAAAATAAGTATTTTGTGGTGATTTGATTCTATTACAATCATTTGAAAGAAGTAAATAAATTTACAAGAATGAAACACCATCGAAATTTAATGCGATCACTTCTTGATTCTCGAACACGCTAAAGTAAACACTTCATTATAAAAAGTACAGTGAGATACGTATAATTCAGAGAATTTATACGACATAAATGCGCCTCATTCGTTACTTATACAAAACATATGTCTGAGCTTAAAACAGGGGTGTCGCGTCAGTATTCGGGGAAAATGTGCCCAGGCGATAACATCTTATAAATAAATAAAATAGTCATTATGGAGATAGCTGTTGCTCAGGCAACTTGGAAAGTTATGTTCGTGAAACTTGTGTGTTAGGTAGACAACGTGAATTAATTAAACCCATAATTTTTATTTCGAATTACATTTTGTACTATAATTGCTTTTATACTATGTTATTCTACGAGTATGTTTATTGATAACATTGAGATATATTTCAGATATGCTACATTGTCGTTTTGTATAAGAAAATCGTTTATTATCGCTTGACAAATCCATTTTGTTAACCGTAACCACTCGTTTGGAAGTTATTTGTCACTGAAATCAGACGTTTTGGCGATCAAAAAGCACTCAATTTGTGCACCAACTCCAAAAGGTAATAAAGGCAAAAATATTGTCACCTTGAGTTTTATGCCGACGCAATAAAAGCGAATTGCCACCAAATTGAACTTTTGCTTACATAAATAACACCGTTTGCATCCACTGACCTGGAACACCGCAGCGGGAGTCCAAAATATATGGCACCAAAGGCAGATTGTACAAAATGACAAGTATATGAGAAATTATAGACACGACTTCACTGAATAGAAGGCAAACTTGGTCCTCGAGATTAACAACAAACAAAAAACTTTTTCACGACATTTAACTCTGGCGGGATAGTCCGCTTTGAGTGTCCATCTCCGTTATGGCCGAGATATAACACCCTCGTGATAACCACATAGTCAATACTCGAGAGGTTTTTTACCATTTAAAAGCACTACCATTACCTGCTTCGAGAAAAGTGCTTCACGATGTTTTCCCTCCCGTAATTTGCGTATTTAGAAATTTATCTATGGTCTATAGTTCAGTAGAAAGAGGTTAGTTTCATATACAAACTATTTTTGTATTTGACAATATTTATTTACAAAAGCAAAGGTAAGCGAGCGTATAATTTGCTAACTGGCATGGCGTGTCCATAGCTCGGTGTTTCCTTCCAAATTGCTTTAATAATAACTTGCGCTCTACGCCATATAGAAGCCGCCACGCTTTCACCCACATATGCCGTGTAAAGGTACCTTTAACGTCCATATGACCAAACCGGTCGCGCGATTAGTTAATATGGCTGATTTATTATTTAATACGTACCATTTTCAATCTCATATATAAGTTTTTAAGTATGTTATACAGGTCACAACCCTGATCATAGTTTCTTAAATTAGCGAGAAGATCTTATTCGATTTTCTGTGGACCCCCAATAAAAATAAAACATCGTGATTATTATTTAATGTATGATCAACGTGTATTATAATACTTCGCAAGTTTACATTATTATATAATATTATAACAATTCGTATAGAACAATAAGTTCACACAGTATGTATACTCAAATTTTGCCGTCATGCAATCATCCACCATACACACTTTATCAAGCATTTACTAATCAAACTCTGCAGCTAAATACATACAGCTACCAGGCTCGCAGAACTGAGCAGCAGTGCGATTGACCGCAATTCCATAGTAAAGTGTGACGAAACGTTATCTACGTTATTTACTTCCATTGATTACGTCAACATCCACTGTCCAGCTTATGAAAGCTTGCTGTTCGTAGAACATTCGTACGGATCGGAGATCTATTTATACTGGTTTATACAGTGAGCTAGTATAAATGTGTGACTCAAAGCTATAGTGTCATGCTTGTTTGAAGCAGCCAATCATTGTAGGACTTTGGTGTATGAGAATTGGTATGATGAAATCCTAACTCTGCTGAGAATTGATAATTTGCTATACTGGTGGTCCACTAGAATACAGATATTTAGCAGTTATGACTTGTTTATCATAATATAAAGTGCTGTATTGAATTTTGTAGTATTCGATCCAATTTTTATGCCTTTACCTTATGGTAGAAACGAAAAGTATCGGATATTATATATCACCCGCTATCCAATTAAGTAGAATAGAAGTATCGATACTTACTACTTATGTTTAGAATAACAATTTACGCTCAATTTAACTACCTATTTATACTTGTATTCAATACTATATCTCTTTTTTTATATGAAAAAAGTACGAAAGATATAACAGCTAAGAATTAGATGCTAGTTTATATAGCCTTCGACCTAATCATACCAATATTACAGCAAACCTTACAATAACCCTTAAAGAGTATACATTTAAGCATTTCAATAGCCCCAAAAGAAAATACAATTCTCACATCTAGATAAACATAACTCAGAATTTAAACTTATATTTTATATAAAACTATATTTCACTTACCAATATCGTGCATACGCGAATTGTCCTTATTGGATAGGGCTGCCAGTAGATTGGCGTCGCCCACTCGCTGCCTCGCGACCGCTATACCCACCGGAATCGAACCTGGGAAAGAAGGATACAGGTTAACTTAGAAATAAAGAGTATCAATTGATATAAGTAACATTGAATTTAGCTAAAACTGTAGCTAAGTAGTACTAAAACTATATTTATATAGTAAGTACTATAATTGTACGTAACGTTGTAAAAGGTAGAAATTTCCTGGTATTCAATTTATGGTTTATTTTGACCGTTGGGGGTTTCAGATAACAGAAGAATAAAACACCAAATTAAGTCTTTAACATCCCTGGTAAATTGACAATTATGGTCACCTTCAATTAAAAATAAGCTTAACTTATAGTACTTTTATCCTCTAACTAAAAATAGATACATATATGTTAACTTATCCAATTCTTTACTATCTACCCAAACATATACCAGTAACTGCCTGGAATAGTTTACTTTATTCACGCTCGAGCGAAGTCAGCTTTGCCAGCCATTACCTTTACATTGACTACCCGTATATGGTAACTTGTAAACGACCGCTCGAAAGCATCTGCTGAATGTAGCTATCTATAACGCCTATGTATACATCACGTCCTATAATCCCTTTCAGGATAGCCAGAAATTTGAAAGAAACGAAACTTAATTTGTAAAACATGTGTTGTTTCAATGATACGTTAATGAAGTTCCAACATGTTTTGCTTCCATGCTTACAAATACTTTGGAGATATAAAAACTGTTAGCATTATTTCTAACATTACCCTTTTTAATAATAAAGCATTTAATTACAGCAACAAAAAGATGCACAATACAAATATTTTACAAATCAAACTTACAAACTAAGAGGTATAGCTTGTGCATGTTATTGTCGCAGCAAAAAGGTTTTAACTCAGCTGGATATGTTATGTTTGGTGGCAAACGCAACGCTGATCTTATGTTATATTTTTCAATAAGTCGTAAATTTGATCGTCATACGCATACTAGAAAGCTAAGGTGGTGGTGGTAAGTTTATAAGAGGAAGCGTACGAAAAATATGTAATGATCATATTGGAGATATCCTTCTTAAGACGGGAGTGTGTATGATGTACTCACAGAAGAGCGTGAATACGAAAATTTACGTCAGTGAGGTGAGAAAGATAATTACTATCATTCGTGGTGGCGATAAATAGTTTAGACTTTACGACGTTTTTTTTGAATAGTATTTTAGACTTTACTCTTTGTGAAATATAAACATGAATTCAACTAATATGTCTAATCTAGTCCCCCAAATGTATGTTAGAATCATCGCGCGCATTGTAAAAGCCATAAAAACATATTCCGAGCCGAAATGCCTTGAAGCGGCTTGTCAAAGACATACTGGCCAGTTCCCTATAGAGTGAACCCGGTACTACACTGCGGGATATTCGACTGCTGTATACAGAAGCGTTGAAGATATATATGCTCAGTCTCGGTTGGTTATTGATCACGGGTCCGAGAGAAAAGAATGAGATTTCGTTACTTGTGAGGTTCTGTTTTGAATATGCATTGTGGGATTATGTTGAATATTTTCCTGTTTAGAAGTGCTTTGTTTTATTTAAGCATATAATATACTTAATAAAAAACGGTGAGAGAAACCTGCCTATCCCTCAGGATAGGTAATAATAGTCGGTGCCTATTACGGCGATACGGTTCACTACCTCTCACGTTGGGTGCTGTCTATCTAGTGATACACGGGTTTCGAATGACCCATACCTAACATGCCTTCGAAATTTCGGAGATGGACATTCAAGCCTCTGACTACCCCACCATAATAAATAAGGGAGTGTGTATACACAAGTCGTGAAGCGTATGTATGTATAATATACTTATGCATATGTACATATACGTATATACACATCACGCTATTGAAAGACTATCACAGACACCCATTTTCATAAAGGCTGGAAAACATATTTTACTAGTTAAATCTATACAATTTATGTGTTCGAAGTTTCTCTTTCAAAACCTTATTAAATATTCGCATAAGTCCATAATTACAGCGAGATAAGCTTAGTTATTACCACGTCAAGCACAAATTATTTAATACAAGACTGATTGTTCTACAGCACGCAATAAATCTTTTTTTTTATTAAAACACGAAGACTACAATGCAAATCCAAATACTATCGCTTCATTTATTTCGGAATGTGTATGAGGAGTCATTAGATTAACATTCTCCAATTACTGAAAGCATTGCGTGATATAATACGACGCTTTTATTTGACCAGAAAATTAAATCAAATACTTTCACGACCATTCGACCGTGCGAAGTGGTCAGAGGTTAGCGTCTGAAATTACGAAGTTAATGCTTCTATAACTATTATGAACCTACGTGTTAACCGGATAGTCAGTAAGTATTTAATTTAAAGGTGGTAAACTGAGCCATTCCTAGCAATATATAGGCTTCATTATAATGTTTCCCTCACTGCGTACACATGTGTACATATACATATTATTATACATATGATTCTCTTAATTCCTTTTCGAGTGAATAAAATCTCAGGGACATAAATCTGCTTGGTAACTTTCAATATTGTGGTTATAATTACATTTATAGAGAACATTAATGACATTTCCCTAAACAATTGGTTTAAAACCAATAACTTAACAATAACTTCATTAACCAATTTCTTAGGAGGCTAAAGGAATCTCGGGAAGAACTGCAGCTAGTTATCATTCTTTCTACGTCCCAGCAAAGTAGCGTTTGTATTCCTTCAAGATAATCACGTAACGGTGCGTGCACTTACTTGCACTTTCGTTTCTAAGTCTCACTATCACTCATGGCTTCTGAGGTCAAAGACTTATAACTGGTTTCTCGTGGGCATTTGAAAATGTACAATCCCTTTTAGTTCCAGAGACAATAAAAGAAAGCTAACCTGTGGCCCTTTAATTTACATCCTTATTAAAAATAATAAGTACATTTAAAATTACTATTGAATTGTACTTTTAAATCTACTTATTTGAAGTTCATTTGTTAAAATGAAAATATACTTATGAGCCTTAATTTAAGAAGCTACATCTTACGTGGGGAGTTCGAGTATTTATTTATCTAAGTATATATAACGATGTTATCTCGAAAAGAGGAGAAACTTAAGTATTAGATGCAGTGTCAATATATTCTTGAAAACAATGTTTGCAGTTACGTATATCTTTTTACTATTGACTATGCTAAAATTTGATATTAATAGGTCTAGGTGACTAAAGCCCCGAGGTTATATTCACCCTTCAAGTATTATTGATGACATCGTATAATGTATGTAGCAATAAAAAAGTAACAAGAAACCGTCCTGTAAAGCATTTTTGTAACAAACCTTCGGAATGTAAGTTCGTTATGTAAAGGGAATGATAGAAAAAGGTTGTAGTGCGGCTTAAGGGTCATTTTATTACTTTGGAATTTTTATGTCCTTTGTATGTATGTAGGAATTTTGTTACAAAAGACTATTATTATTGTCTTAGTGTTTTAATTTATAATTTACTTCGTAACATGTGAAATACAAATGTTTTCTATGAAATATTGAACATTGGCAAACTGTTAATATTATATCATATTAAAGCCTAAATACGTAACAATGTACAGAGTACTAATAATAATAATACAGAGTAGTACAGAGAGATTCGGAAACTCTGATTGCAACCTCTAAATTATTCTGCGATCCTAGTACATGATCGCCCATGGGAACGCATATTTCGTGCATGAATCCAATTAAAAATTCATTACTTGAGAAACAATTATGTGGAATAAGCCTGGTCCCTATGCATGAAAACGGCGGGGGTCCAATTAATTAGCTGAAAGGTGATATATCAGTGTCAGATTCAGTTTTCATAAGACAGCGTTATTATGCTGAATAATAAACGAAAAGGGGGTTTAATTACAGTACGGAAACAAGTATGAAAGGAAATTGAAAATAACCAAGACTTTTCTTTAACTATATATGTATCTTTACATATTGAAACTGTGCTTTAATCCTATATTCTAAAGTAACAAATCATCTAAACGTTACTAAAACGAAACAAAGAATTATTATTTACTACTTTTATACAACATTATATTTTTGTATAACCTGTCACAATAATTCACTTTGAACCACGTTAATACGTAAATGGATTACTGTACCCGTCATTTTTGACGCCTAAATCCAAATACATTTGCTTCCGAAGAAAGAAACGTTCTCGCCGAAAGCGATTGAACATTAAGTAATAACGAGACTTACACCTGCCTGAATAAACGCCACGATTCAGTCATATATCAAGCTACCAATCGATTTATTCGAATTCAAATATTTCTCCCTCGTTATTTATCGTGTCAACACGTGTTTTTAAAAGCGACTCGGAATTAATGGCGAATCATTTATTCTTTCGTGCGTGCATCCTGTTTGCTGAAAAATTTCACACAAACGGTGCTGGAGTGATTCAAGGGTTGACTCTATGTTCTAACTTAATGGTTTATTTATAATCAAAAAAAGATATGGCGGCCAACTACGGCGACAGAAAATAAATGAGAATATTAACCGAATCCTTGAACCTGTCAATTTAGGTGGCCGTAGAATCGTTAATTCCGCAATTGCGAACATTTGGTCATATAGTGTATGTTATGTTTAATTATGTGCTGATCTCAGTACAAAGTTCAATGCTCGGAGCGTTCATGAAAACACGACGCGCCGCTCTACATCGAAAATTTTACCCGAGTAAGCGAGATAGAAAACCTTATCAACGTAAGAAAGAGAAAACGACGATTAAAAAACGTTTCGTTTTTTTTAACGAACGTAACTTTAACTTTCTCGTACCAGGGCGACATAATTGGACTGCAGACTTTTTGGTAGACGTAATATTAAGGTTTTGTGACGTGCTTACCATATTAACTTATGTAGGTACATATACATTAATTAGCTTTTAATGAACCTCGGAGACCAAATATTCCCTTAGTGCACTTTTTTGTAGGTACGACGTTAATATAGAAAATGCGTTTATGGCGAGGTGTATTCATGCCAACGAAAGTGAATTATCAGGATAGAGTAATGGAGAACCATGATCTCTGCCTACCACTCTATAGAGAAACAATAACAACGTGATATATGTACGTAATGTGGAAAAAGGGACATAAGTTACTTGCCCAATAGATTCAATTTACTCCTAGGTTCTTACACGTCTACAATAGAGGGAGCTAAATATCATTATAAATACGTACCATTATTCAACGAGACCGGTATATTAGGCATAGCATCCTTGTTGGGCGAGGTCTGCTCCAGTTTCACGGCCACGATCTCCGACATCTGCATATGTGCCGGCTCTCTTTTGACGTGTACTTGCAAATTCTGATTGACCCACGTCAACGGGTTGGTCCGACTACAACCGATGTCGGGTGCATGTAAAATCTGTTGGAATGAATAGCTAGTTACATACAGAGACTTATATTCTGTGGAATACCTGTATTTTATATATAATCTGTGAATTATAGGATTTTATTTATATTATCTATAGTTAGACTTAGAAATAAGATATTATGAATTGATATTGATGACCCTAGTATGTACGTTAAAAGCTTACATACGTTAATAAGAACACTTATTATAATATAAATCTAAACTTAGAATTTCCGTCACCGTTACTTTACTAGAAGCGTGCATTCAATTTGTAATTTTATTGATTGTAGAATTTTTAAATACGTTTTTACATTAAAAAGTACATCTTAAATTTCTATAAATGATGACAATGCCGATTGTAGTTAGGTGAATGCAAGCCTCTGATTAGTATTATGTACTTTTAGGCTAAATTAATATATGTTATTAACGTTATACATAATCATTGTTATTTCGTTTCACAATTGATCACAGGTTTTTTATATTCGATAATTGCTTTTCTTCATTATTGAACCTCCGTCTAAAACTAGAATATTCTAAAGAAGGCGAAAAGATGAACTTGCAACATGGAAAATCAGCCTCATGAAATTGTGCTGTAGAGGTCAAAAAGAACAATGTGATGAAGACCGTGTAAGGTACCTAGAAAATGATCAAGAATACTCAAGATAGTTTATTTGTAAAAGAAAATGATACAGAAGTGTAGTTTTTCTACAATCAAACCAATCGTTCCACTTAACGTGCTTTACTTAAAGTTGAAATTGGACAACCTCAACATTGAAATGAGTTCTTCAGTACCAGGCGCGCAGACATCGCGTGGAGCTCGCATTTCAATTTCCACTCAAACACCTACTGACCCTGATAAGACTTGGAATGGAATTCATAAATCGCTTCAACATCACAGCGATGGCGTAAGACACTCAACGATGTTTTTTATGTAACGTTTGTGAGTGTTAACAATGCGATTGATATTGTATTTGAATTTTAATGTATTGGGTTAATTATTTAAAATATAAAAAAGAAACTGATGAAAATGTCATTGATTATTCAAAACAACAAATGATTTGATTAGAAACGATAAGCCTTGAAATAAATGATTGAAATTATGATATGAGTGAATGATTGTTACTAAAACTTTTTTGAAACGGGTCTTATTTATAGCGTGAGGAGTATAATGTCGGTAATATCGAATACATATTTATTGTTTTGTAGTGAATAAAATGGTCTTTTTCTAGATAATATCAAGAAACTTTGCGTTTTTCAGTAACCTTAGAATACTGCGACTTTACTTCCTTTATTATACGGCAAAGGAACCAACACTGCAATTTCCGTACAGGAAAATCCGCTCTAAGAATCAAAGGCATGAATGAACTTTGAGCAAGTAAGGAATGTACTGAAAAAGTCTCCTGCTGTGTAAGTAATATTGGAAAACACAAAACTGTGAAAAATTATTTGGTCTAATATAAAAAGGAGGACACGACAAACAAGATTTTTTAAAGAAACGAACAAAATTTCATAGGGAGCCGTTAATTAATCAAACGTTGATATTTCAAGTAGTGAAGAAACAGGTATTTTTCGTTTTCTCATACCTTACATTGTAAACAATGTGAAATTACAACAAGGATTAACGCTGTAAAACATTGCCACGTAATCCAAGATTTCCAGATTGATACCTATAATATTTCCAGATTGATTCACAATGCAGCAACTAGAATAAAAGTTTATAACAAAAACGTAACTTAACATAAAAATAAAACTTACAACTAAAAATTAATAAAGTAAAATTGGCTATGAGCAGATCGAGGGTCCCTTTAACGCTAGCATCTGCGTTATTAAAGACGAAACTAAAGTTTTAGTGACATCTATTAGCTAGCTAGAGGAATCTCAGTCTGCTTTTACCTATACTCACTGAGCCATGTAAGATCGTCGGTAGAATGTCAATATCACACATTTGTCACTCAAATTGGAATACAAAATGTGTTTAAATTTAGCATTGACTTTCTATCGAGCTATTTTAGTTAGGTCCCACCCATCTTAAGTTATGTTATTTTTCTGTGGTGTCCTGCGTACCTTTTTAGTACAATTATTACACCCCCGTCTAGATTCAGTCTTCACAGAAAGCGGCTGCATAGCGCTCGTAACGTTCTCCAGCATTTGCCTTTGGAGCTCTGTCACAGAACAACACGTCACCGGTGGACAAAGTAGTTTCGATTCTTCCATGGTTTGTTGTCTGAGGGACAAAATATGCGATTATGTAGACCCTGAACGGGTTCTCACACCTTTTTTAGGCCCCAAAGGTAAACCATATGACATAATACAAAAATATGACACATGTATGTCTCTTTTGATAGTTTTAGAAAGATAATTTAGAAGCTTGGATAAAACACAATCAGTAATAATGGTATTCAAAATGTCAGTTTTTTCGTAAACATTCATTACTGCTTGTGAAATTTATTCTAAGCAAAGAGTCGGTGCGAAGCCAAGAAGGAAGAAGAAATTAAGAACTTAAATAACTAAGAAAGAAAATAATGATACAAAATGAAGAAGTTAATGAAAAGCATCATGAGTGTTAAATAATGTTTTGGTGAAAAAGTGATCGCTGCCTCAAGAATTGCCAATTGCGTTCAATCGATGAATACTCGGATGACTGACCAATAATTTTGACGAAACAATAAGCATAAGCTGTTCAGTGAAAAGCTAGTGAATTTGTCAAATATCCCTAAAAACTGAATTACGAATCTTGAAAGAAGAAATATGAATTTTGAATACACGTTATTGCCAAAACAAATCGATCTATATAAAATTGTGGATAAATTTTGAAAAGTTTTACACACTGCTATAAAATACGTATTTTAAATTAAAAAATATTTTTTTACACATTCCCAATGAAGCTAGCATGATTTATGAGTTCATGTTCTGTTAATACGAGTTTTATTAGATGGAACACACATTGCAGTAAACGGTTGGGTCAACGAAGAAAACGAAATAAGTCTCTCAGCAGGCCAACTGTGAAATTACTCTTAGTATCGTATGTCATCTCGCACTGGGCTTAATGTTGCGTTTAGGTCATATTTCAACTGCAGCAAATTAATATTGCTGCTATACATATGTATATGGAGCTTTATTTCCGGTAATAATAATTTAATAGGCATTCTGTGGTTTGTACATTTACTGTCTAGAATCGCGTCACAGGTTTCTATAAATACACAGCAAAACAGAATGATTTCGTGTGTGACATAACAAATGCTCTATGACAAATATTTAGTCATTCAAATCTAACTCTGCATATAGGGAATCTATCGGAGATAAATACACGAAAACCTTTTTGTGATATGAACCTTTACTTTTACGGGACAATTTTGGTAGGAAATTTGTATATGCTTTTGTTACGTGGAAAGCGAATGCAGGACCCAAATCCATAAAAGCCTGTCGAATGTTCAGTGAACTTAACTCTACAATACTTACGAATCCACTACCGCAGTGAAACTAGTTCGCTGCGTAATCCACCACTTCCAAGTGAATGCTGTGTTGTGAATCTTGATTTTTCAGAGCGGCCCTCTTTAAAAATACCAGAGATTTGGTATCTGTGGACAAAAGATAGACTTAAATAAATATATGCTTGATGCAGTTCTTTGCGACGCATTTAGTGAGGCGTCTAGTTTTGGTGTGAATTATAAATCAATCAATATATACATCAATTCATTTGAAGTAAAGTTTAATTGAAGTTGTATTGAAATATGTCTGCTGAGTTTCTTGGCATTTCTCTCTCTGCGGGATTTTGCTTTACGAAATGCCAATAGTTTAAATAGAATTATTTAATTTTTTTAAGATAACCTAATTTTAATGACAACTTTTCTTGTGGAAATGTATTTTTTGTTAACTTTCAATAAGTGATTTTATAATCCTCGTGTTGAATAAAAAGCATTTCATATCATATCATTTCTAAAAAATGTAGCTACTATACTTTACTTTTAAATTTTATTTAATTTTTACCAAAGCTGTACACGCATATAAATACATTTTTTGTGCATCATCTACCAGCGCCCCTGGCGAAAGTATTAGGGAACTTAAATATTTCATGAAGGGCCCTCGAACGTCATCGATTTCGTTATGTGCAAACTCTACGAGACCCCGGTTCAACACCCGTGCTTAATGCGCATCATCCGCCCTATGGAGTGTGAGCAAAGGTTTTATTATACACTATTCAATAACGCAGTTAAATCTCTCATTGATAGAAAATACAGTCATATGGTCTTTTCCTTTGATGAGAGTCCTAGTAACAATCGTAGTTAATTACTTTTAATTATTTCTAATGAGCACTGTTATAATTAAAGTCCGATGTTCCTGTTTATTTTTATATTACGTGTCCGAAAGGATATCACTAATTTTTGGTTTATACTTGTATTCATTTTTTTACATCTACACTACTGTACAACTAAGTTTCGTTCAATACTTGGATAGATGTCGTTCCGATGAGCTTACGGTCTTTAAGAGTTAAATGACTTGGAAATATAAGCTTCTTAAGAAAGAAGCTCAAAGATTAAATTACTTAGGGCTACAAACGCAGATCTTGTCAATGAAATACACATTACAGTAGCTCTCAATAAATGCAACAGGGAGTACATATAGATATATCTATCTTAGGCCAGTGGTTAATCCTTAATAGAATATAAATCAAAATGTTTGGGAATCGTTTAGAAAGATCACGTGACTTAGCAAATGTATAAGTTAAATCCTATACTTTTCGACTTCTTATCTTTTAGACTTATGCCATTTGTCACTTACAGAGATCTCACTTGACTAAATATCCTATGCCAGAACTAGAAATTTGCTAAATTAAATATATAATTAGTTGTCTTTAAACTAGGAACCTCACACATCAAAAGTACCAGGGCACCATAACATTCTCGTAGGTACGAATCCCGCCAGAACCAAGAACTTTAATAACCCCATAGATAGCCATTACTCGTAATATGAGGGACGTGATAGTCCGATATTCATGGCGATTGACCGGATGCCAACCTATCTTAGCACAATGCTCTCTTCACTGCACAGGAGTGGAGAAATTCAACTTCCGCCTTCTAGTGCGTTATTTCCTCGTACAAGTAACTTTTGATGGATGGAGTGGATTCGGGTTTAGGGTAGGGATTTCGATGTTTTATGCAAAACGTAGAACGAAGACAAAACGCTTGAGATATTTTACAAATATACAAAATGTGTGAACGAATTTTATGTAACATCTACAGTATTTTTAACTAGTAACGAAACGTAAATTTTGTGAAATTATAAAACATACAATTTAATGAAGTAATACAACAAAATACAGTATAACCGAGTATTTTCTGAATTATTTATACCTATACAAAATCATAAAATAAGTCAGCCATCAATTTCGGTGTTTCCAACACTGCCTTATACTCCGTTCAATATTCTGCCAGATTGCGGCGTTCAAAGTGTGAATAATACCCGTCTAATGTTGGTAATCGTTACGTAATAGGTTCAACAGGACCCCAGGGAAGTATGGAGCGTTCTAATAGTCTAATATTCACACCGGACTATGAAAGTGCTCGTTCCCAATTTTGAATCACCGAAGGCACGGGTTAAAACATAGGGCAAGGGTTCCTAACAAAGTTCGCGTAATAAAACCCTGAATAATATATTAAATATGCTCATCTCGAATGCAATCAAAGGTTTATACCATTATTTTAAACTAAGTACCCCTTTACTGACTATAAACCTACCCCTTGCAGGAACGGAATAAGAATGAAATTAAATTAAGCCTGCAATTTGCTCGTGAAACAAAAAGTTTCTGTTTAATTATTCATGTAATTAAGATGAAGCGATTTATTATTATAATTTGATAAACAATTCAGTGGTGTGCCTCACAAAATAAGAAAAAAGAACACAATAACGATACATCTAAACATATACATCAATTATTTATCTGTTCTGTATTCTTTCACAATATTTTTTAAATATAAAACATACATCATAGTTCAATATTCATAACATATAGACAAAAATAGTAACTCTCGTCTTAATATTTATATTCCTAACATAATGAGTAATGGTACTGCCGACTTAGATTTACGACGGTAATTTCGTTCATTAATATTTGATATAAGCAAATTAAAAAGGGTTGAAAATCTCGTTTCATCTCCTTAGGGATAACACAGGACGTGTAAAAAGTTATAATTAAGGTAACTGGGTCTCTGGCTATGCCCACATCTCTCTTAGACAGCTAACACGCAGAGGGTTACATTTGGGGCTATACATTCATACACGTCACGTCTGTAGGGGTAGTAAGGGATGCTTGTTTAAAATAACATTACTAATTTTACTTTCAAACCTTTTCTTTGCTTTCATACTTTGAAAAATATAACTTTTGTATGCTTGCTTATTTACAATTAAATAAATGCTGGTCATTATCAGCCCTCGAACAATTAAAACCGTGTCTAAGACACACTGAAAATGCATATCAAATTAAAAAGTATATCTACTTAAGTAATTCCTTAATAAAATTACATCCTTTTTTGTAACAACGTATCTACTGTACTTGTAGGAGTCACTTAGTACAATGCTTTAATGTACTGAGCTACTATTCTATGGCACATAGTATCTTTGAACCCATTTTATCATGGAGCAATAAAAACTAGGGATTAATCAACCTGAGCGATCAAATAATTTAATTGTTCTCGTCACGAGGCCAGGGGTTGTCTGTTACTTTGCTCAATCTCTGTCCCCTAAACAGAATAAGGGAATAATGGTTTTAATTAGGTTTTGGAGGATGGGGCGATGATAGTCGGAATATGAGTTTCGGGACAGGTGCTTTTAAATTTAAAATTTACGTCAAGGAAGGTGTGATATTGTTAAAATAAATCAGTTTACATTGCCAATTGCTTTATGATTATCTTACTAAAATATGTAATTCATACATTGAGAAACGTAATCGATGTTTTGATGTAAAAGAAAGGCAACGTAGACAATACGAATGCTGACAAGAGGAAAATAATTTTCAACTCGATTTATTGAAATTCACATAAACACATAATTTTTTCGAATGCTATTATAATAATAATAATAATGGAGGATACTATTACACCAATTGAACTATCCCCTTGGTAAGTTCATTTAAAACTTGCGTTACTAGTCAACGTATATTTCAGAAATATATACTTATTATACATAGATACATACATATATAATCAATGACCCGACTGGAAAGCAAAAAAAGCGTAGCTGTTAACTCTCCCTCCACCGGGAATCGAACCCGTGACCTCACGATTAGCGTTCAGGTGGTTAATCAATCGCCACGGAGGTCGTCGCTATTACCGAGATGTATTGATTGTAGTTAGTCTTGTAGCCTCGTTGGTCCATCGACCAGTTTTTAGAACCCTTAGTGGATGGAATGCCCAATATTTCACACACACAAGGGTACCAGGTACGCATAATGAAACAGAGGGATGAACAGAATCTGAGGGTAGATTTTGGAGCAAACAAACTGTGAAACGTGTTCCATAAGCCTGGGCTAAGCCAACCTAATTGGGAATAAGCAGTAGGCACGCGCCGGGGGTGACGCCGGTCTGTGGGTCACTTTAACCGCACTGTGCTTAGCAAATTAAAATATATTAATCATAAAACGACTGGCTGGTTGTAATTAAAAAATAGGCGGAGGTTGTAAGGAAATGAATTTGTGAACCTTTGATGACGGTCTATAAATACATTATAAATAAATACAAATTGTTAAAAAATATCCGTCATATAAAAGATTATAGCATTTATCACTATCAAAACTTGTATTTTGTTCGCACACCAAACGTTATTCAACAATAAACTCTTCAATTCGCACATGTAAGAAAGTTATTTTAGTTAAAATTAACCATTGTTGAGTGTGTATGTATGCAAAAACATTCACGTATTCACTGATTAAATGAATTAACCAATTAAGACAGTAATTTTCAACAAAATGTGACAAGCGGATAAACGGAAGTAATCACAAAATTGAGTAGAAACCTAACCTTATTTCATCTAAGTAAAGCATAGTACCGAGTTAAAATTCTATCAAATTGGCATTGAATAAGTAATGACACAACTTTACTAGAGGCTCAGGTGTTCGATAGTGCCTACGCAAGTGATGTGACCCTTTCTAAGTATTGCATCAATAATAAAGTCCGCTTTCTAGAAAATTAGGTACAAAACACTCAAAGAAATTGCACTATAAAGTAAGCCGGAAAGGGACTTTGAATATTAAATATTCACAATATTTATATACTAAACGGGATACTGATATGAAATATATCGAGAATGGGTCCAATTTATGTGGCCACCAAAGTTTATGGTTACAGACGCTGGCCATATTAAATTGAAGGGAAGATATATGAGTATATTCGATATTATTTCATACACATCAAAACGATCTAAACGTATATAAATAATAATTTAAACAAGAAAAAATATATGGGCACGTATTTTATTTATAATATTTTAACAATGTGTGTAGATACACAACTACCAAATTGATGTGTCTGGACTAGAACATTTGGTGAAAAATTAGTGATAGGTATTTGACGGTATTCTTCCGATGAATATAATATATACATATAATTCGGCGGTAGTCGTCTGGAGCGGACGTGTATATTGTTAAAATAATTGAGTCTAATGTTACGCGATCGTTAAGAAAGAAAAGTGATAAAATAATCGTGATTTTGGAAGTGTTCAGTGATTGTGTCTAATGTTGTTTTGAGGGATTTGTATCGTGAACTCAGTGGCGTTACTTGATTTTAATAAGGAACATTAATTTTAAAGTTATTAGAGATAATAAAAATCACGCAGTGTTCGCGTGATCGAAAGTGATAATAGGTTTTTTGACAATAGACATGCAATTATAGCCCGCGAGTGCACGTAATCATTTATCAGCTCGGGTTATAGTGATCTATCGGCGGCTGCCCGGCCGGTCAGTGCTGTGGCTCTTTGGAAGAGGACAAAACACAATTAGGCCGCACTGTTCTTACACGGACCGACTGCAGCGAGCACTAAGTGAATGCAAAGTATCGAATGTACATGCAAGAATTACTTGGTAAGCAGCGATTAACTGTTACAAAACAACGAATGTGCATTATAGCCGGCCGGCACTCTCGACTTGTTAGTTAACCTTATTGTTATCTTGCTGAATCTCTGTCATGGCGTGTACGGGATGTAATGTAAAACTAACAGATAACAATTTTCTTCAGTGCAATACTTGCAACACTTCCTTTTGCATGGTGTGTATGAACCTCCCTACAGATAAAGTTCACAAACTGCGTAAGGAAGATCTTGCTGCTCTAAAGTGCCCTGCTTGCACCAACATAACACGCCGTACTGTGCGTAGCCGGGAAGGTTCGCCGTCAATGTCATCGCCACGGCTTTCAATTTCCAATATCGCCAAACCGTCCACGTCGCCTAATACTGAACCAGTAACTCTGGCCGCACTCTGCAGGGTTTTTGATGAAAAACTTTCTTTGTCGTCGCCCCTGGTTACTAATATACGAGAGGCATTGAGGCAGGACATCGAGGTAATGGTTGAATCTAAGTTGAAGTCCATGATAGTAGATATTAAAGGAGAATTCACTAAGACTACCGACACAATTCGTAACGACTTGAGCGACGTTAATAACAGACTACTTCAGAAGGAGACGTTAATAAAATCATTGGAGTCAGAACAAACTCACCTCAAGCAAGAAATACATAGATTAAATGATAAACTTTTAAACTTTGAAAAGATATCACGGGAACGTAACCTGGAAATCCAAGGGGTCCCGGAAAATCGTAACGAGAACGTTGTGACATTGTTACATAAACTCTGCGAAACTATTAACTCGCCAGTGACCGACAGAGATATACACGCTTGTCGTCGCGTCGCTAAACATAACCCTGCATCCAACCGCCCGCGCAATATTGTGGTCACCTTTGCATCGCCGCGTTTGCGAGACACAGTACTATCGGCAGCCTATCGCTATAATAGGAACAATAGTTCCAATAAACTGAACACAACTCACATAGGCCTTACTGGAGAAAACAAAAGCATTTTCGTGAGCGAGCATCTCTCGCCAGACATAAAACATCTTCACGCCGAGACTCGGCATTTCGCGAGAGACAGTGGTTACAAATTCGTGTGGGTTAGATTTGGTAAAATTTATCTTCGAAAGGACGAAAACGCGAACCCCATCCACATCAAGGGAGTGCACGTCTTACAGAATCTCAAGGACACTAAGAAGTAACATTTTTACATAGATTAGTTCTTACTTAGCTTACTTTTTTCTTTCTTTATTGTTATTAGTATTTGATTGATTTTTTGTTTTCTTTGTTTTTTATGCTTAACATTTTTTATCAGAACATTAATAGAGCACGTACTAAGATATCTGAAATTAATATAAATGTACATAATAACGATTACGACCTAATATGCCTGACGGAGACTAACTTTGACTCGGGTATTTTTGATGGAGAACTTTTAGATAGTCGATATAACATTTATCGCCGAGATCGAGCAGATACCGTCTCACATAAGTTATCTGGCGGAGGTGTACTCCTTGCTGTGAAGAAGGATATCCTAGTCACCCGTCGGGCTTATTGGGAAACCAATTTTGAGGATGTTTGGATAAGTATTACATTGAATTCTCGTAATGACAAAAAATTGAATATCTGTGTTTGCTACCTTCCCCCTGACCAAACTGTTACATATCTCAAATCCTTTTATTCTCACATTCAGAATATTATCCTAAATGCTACAGATGCCAGTGAGTTTCTTCTTTTAGGGGATTTCAATACGCCACACATCACATGGCAACAATATCACAAGTCCGACTATTATATGCCTGCGAATGCAGCAGATCAGAAAGCTAAACTCTTATCCGATACCTTGACTACATGCGAGCTTTTACAATATAACAATATACCCAACCAAAATGGTCGATTTCTGGATCTGGTGATCTCAACAATGAAAGATATTACTGTCCGTGAGGAGTACTCCCTATGTCGCATTGAAGGACACCACCCAGCCATTTCCATTAATATAAATAACTCAGACACACATACCTATAATAATGTGCGTGACCGCCCAGACTCGCATCTGAACTTCAACAAATGCAATTATTCGAAAGTTAAAGCTGAAATTAATAAAATAAATTGGATCGAGGTCCTTCAGGTTCCCTGCGTTGATGAATGCTTAGACATATTTTATAGTCACCTTTATGATATAATTAACAGATATACACCTTAATCTCGGAAACATATTGATAATGTTCCAATATGGTATAGTGAGGCACTCAGGCGATGTATTAAGGAAAAGAATAAATACCATAAATTGTTTAAGAGGTA
Organism: Leucoptera coffeella; assembly: GCA_030578115.1. Taxonomy (NCBI): domain Eukaryota; kingdom Metazoa; phylum Arthropoda; class Insecta; order Lepidoptera; family Lyonetiidae; genus Leucoptera; species Leucoptera coffeella. The sequence continues at coordinate 313,724 of JAMBLF010000131.1, read as the reverse complement.
TGGCAATCCGCGTGATTATGACTGTTTCTCCATGCTACGATCAAGGTGTAAGAAACTAATATCTGCCTGTCATAGGACTTATCTTTCATCAATTGAGGACTCCCTGAAGGTAAATTCACGTGGTTTTTGGCGCTTCGTCAACAACAAAAAGGGTCAGTCAACTATTCCACTCACCATGACTTTAGCAGGAGAATCTGCTTCTGATGGCCAGGGTATATGTGAGCTCTTCTCCAGCTACTTTGGCTCTGTATTCGATCCCCCTTCTCCGACCCAAACTACTAACTTTATTCCTGATGACTACAATAATCATGTAATAAGTAGCCTTACAATTGACGAGCCGGAAATTATTAAAAGAATTAATGGATTAAATATTCATAAAGGCGCTGGGCCAGATACAATCCCTCCTTCATTTCTAATAGAATGCGCAAACTCAATAGCTGTCCCCTTAAAAATTATTTTCAATAAGTCGGTGAATGCGGGTGTGTTTCCTTCGCGCTGGAAACTAGCGCACGTTGTACCGATCTTCAAATCAGGAGTAAGAGAGAAGTGTGAGGATTATCGCCCAATCAGCTTGCTATCATGTATGCCTAAGTTATTTGAATCCTTAATATACGACCACTTATACAATCACGTAAGGGGTGTCTTGACGGATAAACAGCATGGATTTATAAAAGGTAAATCCACCGTCAGCAACCTACTTGAGTATAAGGACTATCTGTGCAACTCTTTCGCCCATGGAGGGCAGGTAGACTCTGTCTACACAGACTTTAGTAAGGCCTTTGACAAAGTAAATCACTCGATATTATGTAGCAAGCTTTCTTCCTTTGGCATACACGGAAACCTTCTTAGATGGCTTTGTTCCTATTTAGCGAATAGAAGCCAACTCGTCGCTGTTAGAGGCATGGTCTCCACCCCCCGAGCAGTCACATCCGGTGTACCTCAGGGATCCCATCTAGGTCCTCTTTTGTTCAATTTGTTTATCAACGACCTACTCCTTCGCTTGGAATGTCCTTCTCTGCTCTACGCAGACGATCTCAAAATTTTCAACGAGATAGTCGATATCTATGATTGCAAAGCACTTCAAAGAGATCTTGATGCACTACAGCGTTGGAGCATTGATAATAGAATGGTACTCAATATTGGTAAATGTTGTGTGATTTCGTTCTCTAAAAAGAAAGTGAAAATAAATTATGATTATAACATTAACGGTAAGCTCCTTGAACGTAGCAAGTGTGTTAAGGACCTGGGCGTGTGGTTCGATGAACAACTGTCATTTAGATGTCATTATGAAAATATAATAAATAGGGCAAATAAGTTGTTAGGATTTGTATTGCGAACAACAAGGCCATTTAAGAAAATGGAAAGTACTATTACTCTCTTTAACGCCTTAGTTCGCTCCATTCTGGAATATGCATGTCCTGTGTGGTCGCCACATTATGACACACACGTCGCTCGTATAGACGGAATCCAGAATCGCTGTTTAAAAATTCTTTCATACCGCTTTAATATGGGAAGGAAACTATCGGACTATTCACAAAGACTATCCTGGTCTCGCTTGAAGTCGCTCGAGGTCCGCCGTAAAAGATACGACTTAATATACCTCCATAAACTAATTCATAATCGTGTCGACTCATCAACTTTGCTGGCATTACTCAATTTTAACACTAACTACAGGGTACGTACTCCTAAGCCATTCATACTTAAAGTATACATCAATAACACTTCTTATTATAATCCCATAGTTAGAATGTGTAGGCTCTATAATGACATAAGTAGCAGACACAGAGATCTAATCGACATTTATGATCCAAACTTGCTACATCTGAAAAAAAGTATTCAGAGCATCCTGGAAATTGACAACGAATTATAAAATTGTATGAAATAATTATGGTATGTAATTTCGTTCTCGTTATTGTTGTTTTTTTTTTGTTATAGTTTATTGTTATTACGAGTATATTAGTTATTTAGTAATTATTATCGTGCTTAATAGTATAAGTTTGATTTATGTACTCAATCTGCATGATTTGATTTGTTTTTTTATATTGCAAGCTTTTGGTTAGTATATTGCAAGCTGTATGCTCACATTAGAGATGCAGTCCAGCCTGCACAGTGTGAAACTACTAATTATTGTTTGTATTGACTGCAACTTGTCGTGAGCATCTACTTTAAATAAATAAATAAATAAATAAATATGAACGAACACGTCACTACAAAGTAGAGCAAAACTGTCATGCTGACTAGAAACCATTATATTGCTATATAGAGTAGAAAAATCCACGAGTTAACCAGGTAGTAAACATCTAACGTGCCAGGAAAGTTATATCGCCATTTACAAGTACAAGGTACCCGTTTCGAGGAATAGGTATTAGTCAGTGCTGGTTTAGTTAAGTTTCAATAAAACAGCTATTCTTGGCCGTTGTCATTTTAGTTTAATTCTCCTGCGTCCAAGGATCCGTAAATAGCTGAGAGAATTAATCTTTCACCTGAGGTGCACTTCGTATTCATTTTATTAACACCGGTTAAGTATGACGGAAGTTCAGGCTTACACGATAGCTTGGGTAGATATGTTGGCAATTTAATGTGAATTTCCGAACGAACTATTTGACATATCTAAATTGATATGACATTTGTATGCTCAACCAAGCTTTACTTTACTTATTCTGGCAATACTTACAAACATAGACTGAGTGTTAATAGTTATACTCGAAGTTGGAAGGCAAACATGAGTGAAGTTTCATGATTATGGGCGTGGATTATGCGTTTGTTTGTACTAAAGCTGAAATAGATCAATTCTCGTCCAGCATAAAAGGAAACCCATTAACGGGAACATTCTCACTACATAATATAACAAACTACATTAGACAGTCACGGCACCATCCGACAATCGGTGACCAACTTTGTGTAGACGAAAAATAGAAAATACTGACAGCAGTAGAAGTTACATCCTCCAAAATGTCTCTCAGAAATATAAACGATGTATCTTTTATTTTTCTGATGTTTATAATGTCAGAAACTGGTAAATTCATATAAAAATCATTCCATTTAGATGTCGTTTTATACGTTATATTATGTATAATAAAAAAATAACAGACAGTGGAAAAACATGCTTCCAAAAAAATCGGTTACCGATAGTCGGGCGTGCGCGGGCATTAGATATCCCGGCACAAATAATGATTTCCTTTACTCCTAATGCCGTCCACATAAATAAACGAGTAGTCCAATTCTATTAAAAGCCAAACCCCCCTAGGGAGGGCGTAATCATGTCACCAACATGTGGATAGCAAATTGACTCACTAAAGCAGATGCTTTTAGTTGCCACGACTCATTTGTTCCCTTTTTAATTGCGCTTTCCCATGGACGGGCGAGGAATGGAACAATACGTGCGTATATGCGTAAATATGAACAGTTATGGCCTAAATAAATAAAACTTTGTGGTTTTAAACTGTTTTTTATTTATTTTTTTAAGAAATATTTCATTTTTTCCCCATATCAGTGCACAAAATCGCGTAGCTATTAGTCACTTCGCTGCCTAACAGTCAATCAATAAACAGCTTAAGTTTGATATACAGAATAAGGGATGGGGACCTTCCAAACAATGCCAATATCTTTTTCATCAATTTTATAGTACTCGTCCCTAATAAAATGAACCCATGGACCTAATTTCGACAAGGGGATGGTCCAATACGATCGTATATGCGAAAATGGTGTGTAACGTTACGTACTCATTTACTAAATTAGAAAAGTTAAAGTGATAAGGAAAGATGTTTAGCGAAATATACGTTTATGCATTGCCGATTTTGTCGTTGCCTTCTATTTTACTAAGAGTGCGTGTAGTTATTATATTATATAGCTTGGGCAAAGATAATGGATATTGTAGAAAATAATTATGAAAAGGAACATCACATTGCAAAAAAAAATAATCTTATTTGGAGCATAAAGGTACTTGCCAGTAAGCTTACACACTGTCATCAAATATTCCTTGCTAATGAAACCGACATCTAAAATTCATTAAATCCAATCGATTGTGTTGCTCTAGTGTGATGCCCCTCGGCTCCAGGCCTTGTCAATGTTTCTAGTAATAACAAAAATACACCGGAGTTTCATTAAAGTAAATAATTAATTAGAATTTCGCAAGGGGAAGCCGTACCCTATAACGTATAGTAACCGCGTTGCGGGTACCAAGATTGACACAAGCCGCCCCTACTACGAACAATGATCCACTTCTATGGCAGCTTCAGGACAAAAGATGTGGGAAAATTGACCACTCATTACATATCGGACAGGTCATTGAAGGGAATCACAATTAATAAGAGAGGTGCTCGATCGAAATTAATGATTGAGTTGAAAGCTCTTGATAGATCTCCAAATATAAGTCTTGTACTTTTAACAGTCCTTTATATTTTAGAACTACGTATAGTAACTTCTATACTTATTGACTTTTGACACTTTCAGGTATAGTTTAAATAAAGAAATCGTGTTATTACATTCTGTCTTCATTCCAAACTGTTTTGCAAAGTCATACGTGAGTCAAGCAAGACATGTACTAACAAATATTCCTAGTTATGGAAAACAGTTTGTTTCTTAAAAAAATTCTTTAGTTTCTAAATTCATATTCATCGCCCAATACCTTGATGAGGAACGAAAAAAGGGCAAAAGAAGGGGTTAAAGTGACGCAATCTACAAGTCAGTTTTACATCCAACGAGGGATTTAACTGAGTGATGATAATGGATAAAATGTTAATCTCGGAACCTTTGTTTCATCCTCGCGATTGCAATTAGGTTTTATCTTTCTAAATGATCTTAACTTTACGGCGTAATAAACATTGATCTAAGTGAGTGTGGAAGAAAGACTTAGAAAGTCTTGTGAAGATAAATTTGATAAAATCGATGCGAAATTTTAAGTACCACTAATATTGCGAATTTAATATTAATATTATGCAAACGGCGTAGGGTGAACTGTAAGTTATTCAGTAAATTTTCGGCTCATTGCATATTGATGAAGTATTTAAAGTAAATTTAATAGCCTTACATCCTATGTATTTTGTTTTTTAAACGTTGACTTTTTAATACGCCTTGACAATCAAAAATAATTTACTTAATACTTGAATATAATTTCTGTTTTCTGTTCTCACTTCGGTTAAGTTATGATCAGAATAAGACCAATCACACACACGTACTTATACCTAAACATACAAAATCACAATTGCCGCGTTCACACTAGTCAGTATAGCATCATAAATTAAACTAAGTGGGTAATTCTAAATTCACAGAAACGTTTGAACAATGCCCACTTTATTATGCAAAACACGTCGGCCAGAGGAAACGTTTATTTACACCGAGTCAGTTAGATGATGTAGTGCCGAATCTAGTGAAAGTTAATTACTGTGATATCATGATATACGCTACTGGTCATATAAATTGCTATTAACATATTCATGGAGTAGAAACTGTAAGGAATATGATATATTTGGTCATAGTCTTTCTGTTGGTAATGTAAACAGAATATATATTACTATCTACAGTATAAAAGCGGTAAGAAAATGATATTATAACTGATTCTGACTCTCATTTCATGATTGATTATAATAGCAGTAGTTAGTCTATATGCATGAATATAATTTATATTAAAAATTGCATAAGATCTTACAGGTTCTTCACAATAAATTTCACAGAAATTAATCAAGATTATGGCGTTCTAGATAAATAAATATATACGTAAATTTACTACTGACTAACCAAAGCATCAACATTGTTTGCGCTAACAGCCCAAGCAAAGTATATTTTCCCTTTTTACCCTCAAATTCCTATCGTTCTATCTGGTTGTAATCCATTTATCCTAATACGTAGTCCGAAAAAAGATTCGTTGCCTATCCCTCGTGTAAACACATCTTTATGTATATATGCACCCTTACCTTTCTTGAGCTCTTGACAAATACTAAGGAACATTAACAGATTAAAGTGTAAACTGTATAATCCATACATATGAGCAACATGGCTCCTTGGGACGGCTATTGATGGTTGATCTTACAAGAATGTGGAAGAGATTTATCTTATTTTTCGGCGAATTTATCTAATGCGTCCGTGAATCCCCTGTTAATACGTGATTAACTTGACAAGCGAAGCAAGAGGGTTCGCAAACCACTAATGTGTTTGGGACCATTGGTCGATTTTTCTGTTAACCTTGACTGGAAATTTAAGGTAACATTTTGCCTTTAAAATTAGAAACACTTGGTTCGTAACATCGTATTGTATTTAAAACATAAAAAAGCATTGTTTATAACTTATATATCTGATGTCGACTGCAATTGATACCCAAGTATGCAGGACTCAATTTAGATTTAAAACTCAGGCGCTCTCAGCCAGTGTAATAATGTTCTTTGATTATTTATTTATCGCGTTTCGAAATCCGTTCCCCTGTCATTTGTAGGAAGCGTATGACAGGCGCATTTCACGCACGTCACTTCATTTAGAACTAGAGCAGAGGCAAAACATTAAGAATGTCCTACATAAGACCTTAAGACGCTTATGTCAACATGTCAAATGAAACTACGGGTGGATTTTCGTGTTTCTAATATTTATTTAGACACGACGAGATGATCGAATATCGATATAGTAGGTAATTAGAATTTTAAGAGATTCGCGATTTATACTCATGTAGTCTGCCCGTGACCATGGCTGCTGCAACGTAGCCGAAACGTCGGGTTAATAAAGGTAACTTTATTATATAAAAACTTACGCGATAAGTCCCGTTAGTTATTAATCATATAGTAGGTAATGTAAAAATTATAATATCCTGCATAAATCACTGAATTATACTTACTTATATCAATTGTAGGTTATCAATCGTCTTCTTAGTATACCTTATTTTACATCTACATGAATATGGGCCTACAAAAGACAATACCCAATGACCAAGTATCGTTACATCCCTAATGTGTCTCAAAAGCCCCTACCATTTGTATACACCGCTTGACAGATGAATTTCACGCTCATCGCTCTTCTAGGTAGGGTTGGAGAAACAATAAACTTCCTCTCCATATACGAGCTATCTCTCAGCAAAAGCAACTATTTGTTGGACGCTTGTCAAATTATTTTTTCAACGAATCAATGAATTGACAGTATAGTAGCCTCAAAACGAAAGTGGTAAAAAGCACTTGAAACGATAACAATAGTGCTGTTAAACATTATCTTTCAAGGGAAGGTTCAGGTATTAAAATTTGAGTTTATTTTATTACATATATATCTGCTGTGAAGAAAAGGGAACTTCACATTTGATTTCAGCAAGTAATATACAGACATATTGATAATGGATTTGCTACATCAAATTGGTCAAATTTTACATCCACTATAAACTTTTAAAATAGCTCTATTATGACAAGTTACTAACTGGTATTTTGCTTTTTGAATTAAAATTGATTTAATAATATTTACAAAAAGCCCTTTTGACCATTGCAACCATGTTGAAATTCTTGCCATATTTTGCAAGTATTGCGCACAGTTGTTATGAATAAAGAATAATCTATAGGTCGTAGGCGAGCTGCCCACACAGAATCTTGTAGCAAAATAGGCTTAGGGAAGCCTTACTAATGATTTCAAAATACGGAGTGGGTTTTAGTACTCCTTTTGGTGACGTCACCGTAATAAACTTGAATTTATACGATTATAATTATCTGTTATAATTAATTTCGTCGAAGAGAGTATGGAATGTATGTATAAGTCTCACATTTACTATCAAACTTCTAGAATCCATTTGGGACAGTTTGTAATTTTCAAATTTTGTAACGCAACATAAAATATATTTTTTTTAGAGATATGTATTTCTAATTTAAATGACAACTGATATATAACTACTTTAAATAGATTGCAATAAGATGTGAAAATACAATAAATTATGTCTATTACGAATTCCGTGTCCTTAAAATAGCACTGTAACTAAGTGGTCAATGACAGAAACATCCATCCGGTTACCGAACGACACTAATTACCGTTTTGTCAATCATCGATTTGTCGTATGTTGATCACTACACTGCCACATTAGGAAATGCATCTTTTTAAATACTATTAGGTTCTATAGTGATAATAATACATGGCTTGAGTTTACTTTTTATTAATAAAACTTTGGATGGAATAAGAAAAAATGAGCAGTTAGCTAGCTAGAAGTGAGGTTTCCCAACTAATGAATCAGTGTTCGCAAACAAGCACACGTACCAGGCTGTCAGAAATCGTAACAGATCGACCGCTTCGCTCCACGAGGCCTCGCTGCGAAACAGGTGGGCATGACTTTGAAATGTTATTGGAGTGTCTGGTATTATATTGAAAGCCGTCTGCACAGATCTGTTGCCCTGGTACTCGGCCAGAAATGAACTTGGTTATTTACGGAACCGCATTTCCTTTTATTTCAGTGCCGCGGCGAACTTTGCAACCGTTTCACAATCAGCGAAAAAATAATTGTGAAATTGTTTGTTTGCACTCAAATTACGAAAACTTAGAAATTGAATATACTCAATTTGAATAAATAACTGTATTTATTCTATGTTTGTTGGAATTAGAATAAAATAAATTAAATACTTTATTGGCTTTACACGGGCAGCGAGCGTTCTAAACAGACCATGACGAAAGATATTAAAATCTAACAGAAAGTAATGGGCTTACGGCTTTGTTTATCTCGTACATTCAAATGTATGAGTCTACGTACGATAACACAGGCTATTGTTTCCAAAATCGTAAATCAGGACACGACCACCGAAAGGTGTGTTAATAAAATAATGATAATATGAACACAATATCGGATTCATACATAATAATTTGAAATGTAAATGGTATTTTTGTTGCATTAATTTCTATTCATTTCATAGTTTGAAAAATATTATATTTGAGTTAACGTTAATGCATCGAGTGGATACATTACTATATTTATTGCGATGTTATGTAAACTAATAATTTTTATTATTCCATATTATAAGTATTTGCTATACATACTTCATAGCTAATATTATTCCATAACCTACTTGTACGTATATGTTCCTAAGTAGTAGAGCTTTGTAGTAAAGCTATAAATAAGCCTATAGAGTGACCCACCGCATAGCTTATATGGATTTGGAATATTCGAGAACAATAGCCTGGAGTTATTGGCCATAACACATAAACGTAATTAATAACACATAAAAATCCGGTAAGTACCATTCGAAATACCGCACAAAGAGAACAATGACGATACTTATAAATACAACGGAACGTTATATGGTGGTATTGTACTAGAACACTGCCCTGAAATACATAGTAACGTAAGATACTTGGTAATTTTAATATAATCACTTAGTTGTGTATAACATTTTCCTTATTTAATTTTGTATTGTATAATTATTCGTCAGTACTATTGTATCATTTAAGGTATTGTGGAGTTTCAATACAGAGACAGTCGTGTTATGTATGTGCCACTAGTCCTATAGAAGGTTTTTCTTATTACTAAGTGTATAATTACATATTGCATATACTTTCACTATAGAAGTAGTCAGAAAATACAATATTTTTGCTCTAATTTATAGCTTGCAACAGGTAGGGGCGAGTAGGTATACCCTAGCAATAATCTGTGACCCTAGTAACGCAAATGCAAGTACAGCCGGTGCTTAGCAATTCGTGGGGAGCTGTCACCCTATATCTTGGACCCTAATGATAACCACCCATATAGTTACGCCTGGCTTAAATTATAATATTTTCGAATTTGAATTAAGTATGACATTCTAAAACGGGCATTAAGTATCCCAATTTTTGGTATATAAATCAGTATTACGAATAAATACTGTCCCGGGCTTAACTAGACGTAAATATAATAACTAAGTAATAAGTTACTGATTCCCAAAATGTGGTATGAGGCGATTAAAGGACTAGGAATATAGAGAATAGTCTAACCTAACCTGTCACCAATATCCTATAAAAGCCATAACGACCCCCATGATTTTGTTAAGTAACCAAGGAGATACTATACTACAAACTTTTGTTTCATACCAAAGGAATTAAATATATGTTTATTTAAGTATCTACATATTAAGACTTTTTCTGCTATCTTCACTAAGCTGTGCTAATGTAAAAGCGTTTTTACTCATTCTCATTACGTTCTTCTCTCTATTAATAACAGGGAGGATGTTCGTTTTTCAAAAAGCTTGCCTAATGTACCCTTAAGTCGTTAAGAGGAATATTAATTGCCAACAAGCAAATACGAACATTAATTAGTATTTAATTTCTCGTTTAGAATACATTAAACCATACCTACCTACTTTTCTTTATGGATCAGATGTTATCAATGATTATTAATCGATATTCTGGTAGGTAGTATACTTAAATCAAGATATATCTTTTTAACACGAGATCTTTCTCTGAGTGATACTGATACGAAATTTGGTAAAGGCCACCACCAAATAGGTTCCTTTGACCTCTAGTCCCTTCTAAGGACGTCAAAAGAATGGTAGATAGTTTACATTCTATTCACGTCGAAGCTAGCACGGAAGTGATTCCAACGAATATCTTCTCATAGAAATATTACTTTCATATTAACAGCAATCATAAGGCAGTATATTTATCTAATGTAAAATATAGCACCTAAAACCCAGGTGTAGGTTTAAAATTCTGTATACAAAAGTTCAGTTATTTATTCCCATGCAAGATGAATCTTTAACACGAGCACAACTCATTAGAGTAAAAGCTCTTCATTAGTCCTGTAGGACCATTTTCCGTTGCCATGGTAACTCATAAACATACTCTCTCATTTTTAAATGCTCTGCATATTTTATAGGGATTACTTTGGATTAATTATTTGGAATTTAATTAATGTTTTACAGATTTTTTAACGAAAATTAGAGTTAATTGGTAACATTAAAGTGGACTGCTGCGAAATATTATACATATGTATAACAGTCTTTATTGTACGTAAATTTAAAAAAAAAATTCAATGTGACTCAAAAATTTAAAATTCTTGACCCATTGTTCAATATGTTATTATAATAAACATAATATTCTTCCTTTTAGATTACGCATAAAGAAGTTAAGAACTACCATACCTACGACATTTCCATTGAATGAACCGAAGCAAAAAAGCGCTTTATTTACGTATTATAAATAAATTTCCGTTTCTCGAAAAGGTCAACGTCTAGTTTAAGCTTACGTCACACGAATACGAGAACTGTATAAACAGTTCTAGGAAACCATACTCGACACACTCATGTTTACATTTATAATAAAAATAAGCTTCGCAATGTGTCGTTACTAGATACGCCGAGAATTAATGACGTTACATAATAATATAAACTTTAGGGTTTATTCATTCATATTTTGAAACACATAAAATTATAAAACTAATAGCATACTTATGTTCTGTTATACAGTTCTGTGCTATTATACAGAATGCAAACTTGTTGTTTATCTTTCAAGAATGTGGAAGATTGCGAATAAAGAGATTAGGGTCTACTAAAACTTATGAGTGATTTGCAACATGTTACTAATAACCTATTTCAAATTCATCATGATTCCATTAGTTAAGTAGCCTAGAATTTATGTCTCCAAAGTGCTGTCCACCCCGTGATACAATGGAATACATGCTTATAGGCTTGAGGCAATACATTTATATATAGAAAACTTGGCTTAGGTAACAACTTCCATAATTCATGTTTTCATTTTCTGATACCTCTGGGAAATCGAATATGAAAAGTCGGCATCTTATTCTATATCCCCTGCTCCTTATGATATCCTGGTAAAAAGATTCATAAATTTTCTTTCGGCACATATTGTGGTAGGGTAATAGTTTATTTTCTTGTGCCTTTGGGAATTTTAAGGTACAACTAAGAGATTAAGTTATCCTAAAGTACACTACATATATACCTACATACTGCTTTAATGTCTTTCGAGAATAAGTAAAAGTCGGAGACACAGCATATCCTTGGTCACTTTTATTATTAGAATCTGGGTTATCATTACATCAATATTTAGCATAAGTAACATAGTACTAGCTCATCTCCCAATAGACATCCTCTATTCATCCATAGCCTTTTCGAAAAACTCATTGAATTACAATTCAATCAAAAAGAAATATTTAGAATGAATATACAGCAAAATTTAATGTTTAGTTCAATACTTACACCAAACAGTAAAAACAGACTTTACTATACAAATTTGCGTATTAATCGGTAAACACCATTCCCTGCAGGGCTTTTAGCTGATTAACTATTTATCTTACTTTTACGAAAGAGAATGAAACTCAGCAAGTTACAACTCTGATTTTCATATTGATGAATATTCATTTCGCTAAGCCACTACCGAGTCTAGTTGAAGGGTTGCGTCTCTCTAGTATAATTTGTTTGATTAGGTAAACAACGGTTTAAGCTGGCCCTATACTTATTATACGAGGTTTATTATACTGTTATGCTCTATAAGATACTGATTATACTTTTTTATATTTCATGAACGAGATGATAACAACATACACATGCATCAGGTTTGTTATTTCTTTAAATTGGGGCATATGTTGTATTGACTACCGTATAGTGATCATTGCAGAGGACTCGGTGACGGAAGAGTCAGCATCCGCGAAATATCACTGGCTTAAAATATGTTCCATATAATATTTAACAGAACACTATTGAGAGAAGAGAGAGATTTTGAGATTATACAATATTCTATTTAAACTCCTCACTAACCCTACGTTAACCAAAGGTTCTATTTCACTCCCGCAGTCTTCCTATCAGCTAGTTTTCTCTCGCATCAATTACGAGAGTACAATTTCATTACAGCATCAGAACCCTGGTAAGAGCAAAGTTACCGTCACCCATTGATTTAGGCACCCTCGCCTTCGATTTCAGCAAATTAAGTTAAGGAGCACTCGGGTAGTGACGTTTTTATCTGCATATTAGAGAAATCCATTTAGTAGCAAAGAAGAGGGAAGAATTGGTTATGGATGGTGGAATAGTGAGGAAGCTTACGAATTTTATATTGAATTCAATTTTGTATTCGTTTCGAGTACACAGTAATTTTCGTAAGAAGTTACACGTTAGTCTACCGCGTGTTACGTTTGATAAAAAAGCTTGGTGTTATCAAAGAATTTTGCAATACTAAAGTTTTACTAAACAAAGGCTTTATTTATAATTTGCTCTTATAAATTTTTTTCTAGGACAAATGCGATTTAAGATAGAATTAAAAAGTGCGTATTACACTAACAATGCCAATAAAATGATTTTTTTTAATTATGAAGACCCCAACAATACAAATAAAACACTTCAAAAATATAATACCAAACTCAATTCAATTGTATGGTGCACGTGATCATACTAAGTTTATTGTAAAACAGATTCTATTGCATCTATACATAGAGTCTGTTTTAATTATAATAGTAGTATAGTACTAGTACTTGAAAAATAAACAATAGTGAATACGCCCAACCACTAACAAGCAATAATTCTGAAGTGCTCAAATGAAGTTTTGTTGGCGCCTACTATATTCAAATATTTAGTTGATCATTCACAGAGCTACAAAAAATATATTTATTAGTAAAAATATAGAGTATATTTTACTTCTTCTATCGTACCTACTTATTCAGTATATACAAAGAAACATCAGCACACATAAGTCTAAAATTAAAAACAATTTCTTTATTGGAGTAATGAAATCTTCCAACTTCTCGTAATTAAATTTTAATTTAATTTAATTTAATTTCCAAGATAGCTTGTATGGGAGGTAAAAATAATGCTAACTAGCTACTGTTCTTTCCGGCATGTCGTACTACTAAGGGACTAGGGGTATATAAAATCTATTGAGCGATAGGCTAGCAACCTATCACCAATGTTCCATATCACATCAAAAGCCCAGTCAATATTCATACATGCTACTTAGTGACTGAGAAGATGTATTCAGGTCTTCAAGGTTTTGTCGACTCTAAAAGGGATTAAAATACGTGAATGTATATTATATACGATTAATATCAATTTGAAAGAAAGAAAAACACTTATTTACTGCTATACATACACATTTTGACATAACACTATTTATACACACTTTGATACAACAAAAATACTCGTACATATAAGGAGTAGGCACTTGATGAAGTGAAAAGGTGCTGTCTCAGTATTTTATGCAGCTAAGCAGCATCACTGATTTTTCGACAGCACCCAAACCTAAGTCTGTCACTAGCTGAATAGCATAATATATACTATACATACATATATACACATACACACATAGTAAATACATACAGTGATAATGATAAAAATAATTATAAATAAATAATTATAAACGGAAAGTTTAATAGTTATTATATATTTTTATAATTTGTATCAGTGTTCTTTGCAATTTAGATATAAGATCGCTTTTTTAAATGGCTGTTTGCCTATTTGCCCACGCCCTTCATCGGCGGTGCTCAAGTGCCTTCTCGGTAGGGCGCAAATATTTGTTTATGAATTTGTTCAATGGAAAGCTCGGGAATTTGTTCTAATCTACTTATTAAGGATTTATATGTACTGACGACCAAAGAAATTGATTGGTTTCAAATATTAAAAAGATATGCTTGTGTTAAGTTATTTTATAAAAGGTTAGCTTAGGACGATTGATTTGTTATTCTCTGCCACCAGGATATTTTTTTTGACCTAAAAGTAACAAAATTTTATAATATTAAAAAAGGGTTCAGTCTACTAGGTAAACTTAATATTTATAAACAAACACAAACATTTTTTTCCTAAATGACAAAGTTTTACTAACTTTTACTAATCTATCCATATACGCATTTTTTCCTTTCACAAAGATGGCTCCCCTGCATATAAGAAACCCATATCTCTTTTTGTATTTAATGGTTTCTGATACTCCCAGAGTCAAGGAAACGGTCCGTTATGCCCACTAAAATGAAATATGTGACAATAATTTATTCCGAGTACCTAACATAAACACGACTTGCCCGAACTAAGGGCAATATACTAATGATTTATTTATTGCACATTACGATACAATGTTACCGCTGACTAAAGTTATTTAACTAATAAATAATACATAGTAGTGGTATACAAAACAATAAGTATCTGTTTGAACAAAAAATCTATGAATAAATATTTTGTATATAATAATTAATATATATGAATATTTTGTTATATATTATTAAAAAGACTATGTTTATAGAAACAGAAATATAGTGTAACTAAATAATCACGATATATTAATCTGTATGAGATGATCAGGGGTTTGCAAATCCATTTCCAGCTTTAATGCTTAGAACAGGATCAGCAAAATAGCCTATGACCTCAGTATACCCTTCCATAGAGAGACAGGCGTGTATGTATCCAAAAAGCATCCTATATGATAAGAAAACTGTAACTCGATCTGTTCTTTATCACGACACAAGGGCCCTTATCCCGAACCAATCTGGATTACTACCGCCGCACTCGTGATCAGGAAATTGTCAGTTCGATCGCCATCTATCGATAGCTATCTAGAACTATTGATGTTCTGGGAGAATTGTATATTGGGGGTACAGGACGAATTTTATACTGTTTCTAGTTATGTTTCTAGAGTATAATGTTGGATGGTATACGTATTAATAATACAATTTACGGAAAATAGTTTATATCATGGTTTTAAATTTAAATATTATGTTCAATAAGACTGTTCTCCAAGTTTAATTTTAATGACGGTGATAACAATTAGAGTTAAAATATAATAATGCACTAGGAACCCATAACCACATAACAGCAGAATATTTAAATTAAAATACAATTAGACAAATACACGCAAAATCAATGACATGGTGAATGATTAGGTTTTGTTAACAAATACAACCAACTTTATTATAGAAAGATTTATTAATGAATTCGATTTTCTTTGATTATTCATTAATTATACTTTAATTAAAGAAATAATTTGAAATTAATTAATTAATCAATTAGTACTAATAAACTACTAGGAGAACATATTATCGGTAGCGAAACGTATTGTTAAATGAATAACTAACTATACTAAGTTATCAATTCTTTTGTTAATTATATACTCATTAATGAGCAACTGAGTCAATTTTACAGACAAATATTACGAAGGTCATGTAAATAGACTATAGTATTTATCATATTAAACATAACGTTATGAACGTTATATATAATTATGTATACCTACTTATAACAATAATTATATCGTAACCAACGGAAGATATGTAGCTCTTAATGTTATAATTGGACTGGACATATAGAATATACGTAAATGTATCTATAAAATAAAAACACAATCTCTAGTACTGATTGAAAAGCTCCTAAATAAAAAGACGAAACTTTAATGCAAAAGGATTCAGCCTGTGACTAATGTTTTATTCCCTTAGCATTTTTATCCTAGTATTTTGTCGTGCAGCGGAAGTTTACTCACGTATAAAGAATACAAATTGATACTTTTTCACATGAGTTTTTAAGTTGTACGTAAAAGGCATAATTTTGAATAAAATAGGCTAAAACTCACCTTAAAGAATAGGGCTGCTAACTGGAATATACTCAAGAAGTATAAGCTACAACGGCTTAGATTGACGATTCTGTGAACAATAACATTAATAACAGGTTTAATACTGTAATAAACATAATTTTATAAAATATAGGTCTAAGGCAATATATTTTTTAGACGGATTGGCTAGCTACCTGTCTTCAATATTCTATATCAATGCCATCACAACATCGACAGTGTTATAGTTTTAAGAGATTCGCGATTTATACTCATGATTAACAATTAATTAACGGGACTTATCGCGTAAGTTTATATATATATATATATTATATTTTATATAATAAAATTAAATTCGGCTTAGCTTGATCGTGTGAAGCCACAAGATACTGTGAGTGTAGTGTGTAGATCGCGTGTTTTTGATAAAAACGTTGCAGTGATGGTAGTCGGAGAAGAATCTGACAGAACACTGCGATGGAGGCGAAGAAATATGAATCATCAGTCTGCCCGTGACCATGGCTACTGCAACGTAGCCGAAACGTCGGGTTAATAAAGGTAATTTTATTATATATAAACTTACGCGATAACTCCCGTTAATTAATCGACAATGTTGCTAAAAATAACCGAAAAACCTTTAAAATCCTATTTACTCCATAAGAGACTATTAAGAATGTCAAGTAAACCTAGTCTAAACAACGATACAAGATCAAAGATATGATAAATATGTTTTAAAATCATGCCCTACTATTGATTATAGAATCACATCTTAATAAGAGTTTTTATATATGATTTATCAATAAGTTAAATCACCTAATGTAAAATAAGGAATGAATCGATATATATTCTGAACAATATTAATGCATTCATATTAGTATTCCAATTAAAAATGTTAAGGAATTCACGTGTCGTGAAATGCTTTAATTAATTAAGTTTCTGGAATGTTCCCCAAGAAGTTGGAGTTACTGCGTTTTGCAATTAAGTTTTGTCGGAATATGGATGAGAGTAATTCGCGACTTTATCAGTAAACCTTTTGAACAAGGGCCTGAGATAATAGTTTCTTCAGTCGACATTGCGAAGGCATTTATCCAGAAAGCATCACTGTTGATCAGAAATTCAACTTTGAACATAATCACAAACATGATTATTGGAAATGTAAAAATGTCACTTTGAAATACATTTATTATTTGCAAGTTGCTAATTTTAGATACTTAAATATTTTATAAGAAATGTGACGTATTAAACCTTACATTTATGTTTTTTGACCATAAAATGGCAGTTAACAGAAAGTTTATTTAATTAAAAGACAATTACTTATTCAATTCTTTTTTCTTTTCTATATACATATTCAACAAGAAATACTAAGGCAGTTCAATGAAACATTACGTCAGCTATTGGCGAGGGAAACTTTTCCCTAAAATATTAATCAACAGACTCCGAACCATAAAGATGTAAATTTTAAACATTCTCAGCTCAATAACGGCTATATTGTATTTTTCTAATTTGATTCTATCCGTTGAGGAGCTTTCACATTGTTTTTTATATCCTCAACAGCTGTGATCTTCAAACGACACAGGGCCTGTGTTTCTTTGAAAACGATCTCATTGTTAACTTCACAGAATAAAATAAAAGAAATATATCATAACTTTAGATCAGTCTAACGCGTTCAGAAGGCGTGTTGCCGACCGCAATAAAATTTAAATATATAAAGACCGTCAACCTCTTTTGATATACGAGGAGAACAATCCACTTCGAACACCATTCGCGCCGTTTTCGGGTTGCGGCCCTCTAAAGTTGTTTCAAAAATGCTAATATATAGTCAAAGATGAATTTGATTTAATATAATAACAATACAGTTTTAAATTTTCTATTCAAAGTGTATAAAATGAACTTAGTTTTACTAACTGTAAAACGTTTGTGCCGAATTTATTTTGTCTTTAAATGATTAATATTTTTACTTATTCATTAAATATTTTTTTTATATTTAGCAATGACAACCATAACTAAGGACTGCCTTACTATGAAGCTAACTAGCCTAGCTCTCTTCACCAAAACATTTTTCGTTAACTTCAACATATTTTCGCATGTACTCTGCATTCCTGATCAAACAAATTAAGACAATTATTCCACTTTCGTGCGAGCGAATGTAGGGCCCGTGTCCACGGAATCGTGATTAGAATATTTACTTACTAGGGTCACAGCTTGGGCGGGAGCGGGCATCCGCCCCACCCAACACTTCCTTTGGCCTCCCACTTTGGTATCTGAAACAAAGACGTAATTAGGTTAATTAGGAACTCAGGAAGTAGCTAAAAGCAATGGTATAACTTAGTTGTTGCTGTTATTCGGGCACAAGATATCTATATCGGTAAAACGACATAAATTACCAGAAGAACATAAATGTTATATTAAGATTCGATATCAATGATTCGTTTTTATTAAGAACCTGTCATTAGTGTCAAATGATGATACGATAAATCTGCAAAGTATGAAATAAATATGACATTATCACTCATGCAATTGTGGACGGTTAATTATTTAACTGTATTGACACTAAACGTTATGAATGAGATCTTTATCTTTGTATAGAATGACGCCATATGTAACATATTTCACTTTAATTCCGATTTTCGAACAAAATGAGAACCTTGTATTAACTCTCAACTTTTTCAGAATTCCACTACGTTTAGCTAAGATATAACCAGAAATTAAAGTTTAAACTTGCTAGTTTAAAACACTATTTGTAGTTCTCTTGCCTATTGGCATGACTATCCATAAAGCTTTGCATTTAAATCCGCCAAGAAACTGAACCATTCGATCATATTTCATCAAGGAGCCCGAATGAAGAAGGAAAAATAAACAAGAGGAATCAACGAGCACGTATGCCATGATTTATGATTGTAGACGAAGCGAAAAGAATGTGTAAGAATCGTGGCCGATGCAACTAACTTCTCCTATGGGATAAGGGTTATTTTTATTTTTCATATATATATGGTAAGGATACAAAAGCTTAGTATAGAGTAGCTGATGCGTGAAAAGACAAAGTTTAACACTATGTAACGTAGTTGTAGATCTAAAAGTACGTAAGTCAAATCAAAATTTTTAACTTACCAGGAGAATACAAAAAGGATATTCATGAAGATGAATGAAGAGAGAAAAAAGGAAATTATGTTCAAAATATTAGTATTGATTTAGCTGCTTCTTATTAGTTAATACGATAGGGAACTCAGTTCTTTCTTTATGTACAATCAAGTTATACAGTTACTCACTGCTATAATTGCAACAGAACTTAAACAATATATAAAATACCCTATCTATAAATATACAAGCTATATTCATACTACAAACACCTGCACATTAATGTTCAATAATCCATTAATTGTATTTGTAATTTACATGAGACGGCTAATCCCCTGCAATTGGGGCAACCAGCTGTCACAATCAGGGCTTGCATATATGGGCAGGCTATTGATTAGCTAGCACACAAGTGTTGCACAGCTTTAGTTGTAAATGTATGACTGTTGTGTATATTATGACATAATTGTCTCTTCGTTTCTGTACACCCAGATTGGAAATGAAAGACGTGAATGCACATGCATGCAAATAATGAAAAACTATTAAAGGTAATTCTTCAGCCAATTTGTATGAAACGCTAAAAAATACGAACTTTAAAGTAACTATAGAAAACATGTAACAATTTTTATTTTACAATAATCAATTTAATTTTGCTATGAAACTGAAAAGCAACATACAAAAGAGAAGCAGACAAGAAACTGTCTCACTCTGATTGATAGAGAGGAGGGGAGGAGTCAAAAGTAACGCAACAACACGTCGCAAGACGCCCCGAGTACTAGGCTCACATAAACGTCGGCCGGTCGTTTCATTGTTTCAAGTGTTCCATAAAGTAAACTCACGACTCTCGTGTCGGTGACTCACTGTACGTCAGATAAACGGAGATTTAACAAAAGGGTTTTGCATAAAAAAGCTATTTGATAAAATAAAAAAAAGGAACAGGATATGGAATGTTCCGAAATCCTGTATGATTTTTTTTTACATGACTTTCAGTATTGATAACAATCATACTGTGATAATTGACTTTCTATTCTTTACTTATAATTTTTACCTACAAATCTTATTAGTATCATTATTTTGTATAAAGTAAACTTAATTGATTCATCAATAAGACACTTTTTTGGGATAATTATTTCTAACATGTTTATTCGTTCAGAGACGATAGATAGTCTTTGCCTATCCAGTTAGGGAAGTAGAGGCGTGAATATAAGTAGTATACATGCGAGTTTCATTTGAACTAAATAATCGAAACCAAGAGGACAAATATTTCAAGCCGCCTCATCTACGCAATACACCGCTAAATATATACTTATAAATCTAAGTCAAGACAAGACTAATCCCAAATTCCTCCACGGTCGAAGAAGATCGAAAAGAAAACAGAAAGACCACGCTGCTAATAAGGTATAATTAACGCTTGGCTATTCTTAGTCTATTGAACAATTAAATAAACAGCATTAAGAACAAATAGTCGTTAACTATGTTATAAATTTCGTTCCAACAATAGATTTTAGAATAACGATTTGGGACTGCTGGCCGGTTATGTTACCCTGGTACTGTAAAGGCAGATATGCGTTCGGTTTCGTTTCGATTCTATCGCGATGAAGAAAAATAGTCTCCAAGACGAATGAACGACTATCGGATTTTCAAGCTGTATGTTCTTTAACATATACTATTTGTAAAATATACTATTTTTATATCTTTAGAAATATTTACATAGTCTTAAATGCCTCTCTACCAGATAGACTGATTACCTGGTAGTGGCTGAATGATGGCCACGACAGATCGTGTTTTGTTTCGTACACTTGGGGAGCCCTATGTCCAGCACTGGACTGTCACAGGCTGATAGATGGAAGAGATATTTTGGCATAGAAATAAAAGTTAATAATATAACTAGATACTACAGGCATTCACATTCCAATAGATTACATTTTACAATTATTGTGTGAGGTTACTATCTATATTTTCCATCCGGAAATCTTTATAATAATTCTTAACCCTTTCTGAACCCGGAACAAAATTACTGAGTTTCAGATTCAAAGGCAGATCCAAAAAGATGATTAATATTTATATTTTTATAGAAGGCTTCGGGGCTGTGTCAATTTGCATAAAACATTAAATTCTCATTAATTATTATGCTGTGCGTGTAGCAACAAAGTTAATGAGATACCATGTTTAATATTCTGTGGACGAAATGTTTTACTCGTTAATCCTAATTTGTCGATACTGTAGTCAAATCCATTTTAATGCAGCTTTAATATAAAAGGTAAGACTACCTTTAATTATTATTATTAATAGATTAATCGAGAAATTTTCCTTACCTAAGTTTTTAAACTTATATTTGAAGTTTGTATCAAATCAAAACATTTTCGATATGTGATTATATAAACAGTAGTTTCAAAGAAGACGCATTCTATGTATGTACATAGTAACTTAACATTTATAGCATTTTACATACAAAGAAATATATTTTGTTCTCTAAATCCTAATTTACCAAGGATTACAGAGCTGCCAGCGACAAAAGTTTCAAAGAATATATGATACAAATTTCGCAACCAAATTTTATTTTTCAAACAAAGTTGAGTTATTAGTTCCTGTCACTGCCTTAATGAGAAACGCACCCCACGTAGTCCGAGCTCCAATTCCTCCCAGTGAGCGATTATTGGCGTAACAGATGTTTGTTCCCAGTGGCTTAGGCTTTGTTTGCTCCATGAGCTGTATGAAATGAAAATTACGATGGAATTACTTTATGTAATGTAACCGTAACACTGTCATCATTGTGTCACAGGCGGATTACGAACAATTATAATTTCCACTGGAATATTTAATTGATTTATTAATAGTATAAGTAGGAATTAGAATTGGAGATATTCTTCTAAAGGCTACGTAGGTATCTGACGTAAATAATAGAAAAGCATGCATAAGATGGTTAATATATTTGAATGAGTTACGAGAGATTTATCCGAATCGTGAAGTGGCGTTCGCTAGTCTCTACTTATTCTGCTGGGAACGGACTGCTACTTGTTCTTTTATGTATGACGGACTTTGTTTTTGACAATATAAGAATACAACAAGAAAATAAGATTGGAAAAAAATGTGGGATATGTAAAACGAGAAGGGCGAGGCATAAATCGGACTGCTTCTGTTTCTGACAGGATCCGATCGCGTGACCATTTAAAAGATAAATTCGCAAACACATTCGAGGAACCTGAAGGACTGGCTTGGGAAAAACGAGCTTTTTAGAGCACTCACAAATAATAAATAACGGCAGACTCACACCCCCTATTACTAGTAGGATATTAATCCTGTATCGTGGGCGGCATAACGACACAAACACCTGTGAGTTTCATACATCATATTCCCACGCCGCGCCGGGGCTTACATTGGCTATTTGCAACGTTACGATTCATTAGCCACTCGCCTAGTCGCCTGCGAAAAATGCTTACGAGTGCAATGGCAGGTTACTAACCTATACTGCTTTTCCAACTAGCTATACTGTCTATTGACAAAGTCATCAAATGACAAAAATAAGCGAACCGCGTTCTAATTTTGAACAGACGAATTTCACAATCATCCTATTCGCAGACTGCGGAGTCAGGAAATTAAAACGGAGAACGCTCGTATCTCACAAAAACAACGCATGCTTGATACAGCGGCTGCAGCATAATGTGAAAGTTTATGACGCGTGTGAAATGTGCGAGGTTCAAGCCTGATGGAGTGCCGTAGACTTTTGAGCCATCTGGCAGCACAACACAGTGTAGGAATCTCCCATTAAAGTATATGTAAGTACGACACATGGACATTAAAAAGCCCATAATCCGCTGGCTTTGGCCCGAGGCATCGCCGTCTGGGACATGGACCCTTGTACGGGAACCCATCTATACCGTATATAACATACGAGCATACACTATAAAAAAGGTTGAGTCTCGGGAAATAAAATCTCGGAACACCAATTTCCTCTTTTATTTTTTCACCCCTTATCCAAGTTTTATTTACGCATCACCCTTTTAAACGACGTTTCTGAAAACATAAAAGCATGTACGTGAATTTTTTCGAACAATCAACGTTTAGGCACGTGACAGGTTGTCCAATTTAATTTCGATAAGTGAAGAACGATGTTTTGTTGGTACTTTATAAATGAATCGAAAATAAAGGAAACAATTACAGAGAATTCCATTTCGCCATTAGGAATCTAAATTATATTTTTCTAAAATTTTGTGGGGTTAGTACAATGAATATAATTTTACTATTTATTTATTATTATTTTGCGATATTAATCATCCATATATGCATCTGCACATGCACGCATATATATCGAAGAGAACATTTACAAAAAACAAACAAAAATTAAGCCTAATTTCAGTTTTTTAATCATATATATTTTAATATTCTGCTTTAATCAAATACTACATTAATTAATGACATAATGACCAGCAATAATCCAGTACACGGGGAACCGTCTAGCAATTGACGAAATGAAACAAAGGTCCGATTAAAGAGTGTTTTTATTAAACCGGCCCCTCCTCCGGTCACCCTTCCAATATATTTCGGTCACACAATAAAAGAGGTATGCTCTCACTTTATTATTTCATACGAGGGTAAAACTGAAAACTTGCCATACTAAAACAACCCTTATTACCTGTAGAGAGGTCTTAAAAAACTAATTACACTATTCCAAAACGTACAAAGGACAACTAATTAATACGACGTGGAGTATACTTGCATATAGCCTGAGTAAATACTCGAAGAGAATAAACTGCTTACAGTGCTTGTACACACTTCACAGCTAAGAATGCGTTGAATCAATAGCTCCGATTAAACGTATTATCAACACTTACAACTAAATCTAGGGCTTTTGCGGGATTACACAAACAATGGCATTAAAGATCACGCAAATGTAAACGCCGGTTTACTATGAAAAGATTGGTTGTGTACTAATGATAAGACACGGTCATTTCGTTTCACGGTTTCATATTAGAGATGGAAAGATAGGTCTTATATTTTTAAACAATTATCACTGTATGAGCTTTCTATATGTAAAAAGATACAAAACTTTTTTCGGATACAGTATAGGAATTTTTTTCGTAGTGTTTCAGCAGTAATTTTTTGAATTTGGCTAAATATATTTCTTCTTCTTCTTCTCAGCCACTCTCGACCAGTTTGGTGTAGGCCTCCTTCAGTTTACGCCACTCAACACGGTTCTGGGCCACGTGCATCCAGTTTGACCCTCCTATCTTTTGGATGTCGTCCTTCCATCTCATCTGCGGTCTTCCTCTGGGCCGCTTTTCCCCCCAAGGTCTCCACTCCAAGACTTTCTTGCACCATGACCCATGCTTCCGAGCGACGTGACCCGCCCACTGCCACTTGAGATGTGCTATTCGCTGGATGGCGTCTGCGACTTTGCTTTGCTCTCTAAGCCATATATTGGTGTTGCGATCCCTCAGTGTAACCCCCACCAGTTTCCTTTCTAATGCCCTCTGTGCTACCTGTATTTTATGGATACAGTCTCTTGTCAGAACCCAGGTTTCGGCTCCATAAGTAAGTACTGGCAGGATGCACTGATTGAACACTCTGGCTTTTTGTTCTGCTGTGATTTTCATTTTAAAAGCAAACTCAAGCTTCGAGTAGGCGGCCCACATCAAGCGTATGCGTCTGTTGATTTCGTTGAGCTGGTTATCTTTCCCCATTTTTACTTCCTGACCGAGATAAACATATTTCTCAACCCTTTCTATGGTGGTTTGGTTTACTGAGATCTTCACAGGATTTACACTTTCGTTAGTCATAACCTTGGTTTTATTGAGATTCATTTCCAAACCAACCTGTAGAGAAGCTTCGTTCAACTCTCGAATCATAATCTGTAAATCCTCGGGATTGTCACTAAGGAGGACGATATCATCAGCGAATCTCAGATTATTCAACCTGGCTCCAGGTAACATAAGACCACGTTCATCCCATGAAAGTTTTTTAAACACATCTTCAAGTACTAGGGTGAACAACTTTGGTGACAAAGTGTCGCCCTGTCTTACGCCCCTTTTGATGTCTATGTGGTTGGTATGATCCATCAAGGTTACTTTCATAGTAGCGTTATTGTAGATGTTTTCAATAAGCGTAGTGTATCTGTGATCTATTCGAGCATTTTGAAGTGATTGAACAACTGCCCACGATTCCACACTATATTTATTTCCCAGCATATAGAAGTATGGCTAGACACGTCACGTCATTAAATATCCAATAAATCCTGTGTACAGATTTAATCGCTGCAAAACATTCGTTCAGTAGACGTCACAGAATATAAATGTCACAATCAACATCACTCCCGAGGGAGCAATATTTGTTTTACTCCTGACGACATTAAAAACCTAGCAACCAGTGAATCCGTCCGACCGTTTTACCCTTCTCGATATCACATAGTAGGGTAGCCATCATATCTGATTTACGGAGCACAAACCCAATAAAACTTAGATGTGGTGAAGAAACTGAACCCTCGTTTTAAAACCCACGGCAAAGTAACTTGGCAAACCATACATAAGCGAACTTTAAAACATATTGAAGGGGTATGCATCCCTAGTGAAAAACCATATTTGTGGAACCGCGTGTGTTTTATGGTTTCCCAAACTGTGCTGTCTGTGTCAATGTGTGACCTTAAAATGCTACACGAGTTTAACTAAAAAATATATTTATTTATTCTAGGTAAAGAGGTTTAATATTCACGTACCTAATAAGAGAATATATTAACTACGAAAATATTATGTATTGATCGTAACTTAGTCGTATGCATATTTTTTAATGAATCGATCTACTTTTAATTTTTATTTAGCTTTCTTTATTTGTAATTTAACCATTTTAATGTTTTTGTCCATATATAAGCTGGTTTACTTTACTGTTCATTTACTAAAATTTATATTATTACATCTTTTCAAGTACTCTTTTTCCCGCAAAGTAATGAGTAAATATACTCTTGCAGTAGTGGTGGTCTGGTTTTGGCAATATCATTTGGGGTTGTTATTTCAGTGGGTGGCTCTGAATGGCCACGTGCCATGCTTGGTAGTTCTTTTAGAAAATGTTTAACCCGGATGCGATTATATCATAGATCCGATTTCTTTACCCTCCAGTGATTTAGATGTGATCTGCAATCTCCCTTGTGATATTGGAGTGCAAATCGATGACGGTATACAGACGTAAAACATTCATATGACTAGATTTTCTTCCTAACGACAAAGTTTACTACATCTTTTACTGTACATGAGATGCAAAAACGTCAAAGACAAGAATATGTACTAAAAAATGTTTTATTTAAAAAAATGGTTATTAAATTTGGTTCACGTAGATAAATTTATATAAAACAACCATCGGCAGCGGTGATCTGTCTTTCCACACATTCCTTAGGATGATTAAAAATTCATGAAGCGTACAGCAGATCCCCTTTTGTTCTGAATGCAATAAACTTCAAAATGTGTCATATTCCGAAGGGCCGGGAGCGGGGTTATTACTCGACCCGTGCGGAAATTGTGAAAATTTCGCTGACAAACCGACGCAGTTTCGTATCAGAAATTCGAGGTATACTTGGATATACGGAATTCAACGTCAATTGTGTTGCACAATGCGACCTAACAATGCATAAAATCTGCGAGTCATCTGCCGGTCGTTTGGCCACTTTTGTTGTATTTTATCACTTACATAGATTGTATTGATTGATGGCATTCGGCTAGTTGAAAACAGATAGAATGATCAGCCATTCCAATGTAACTTGAAACATTAATTTTTAACATATACTTGCATAATATTAAAAATAGATATAACCGATAGTTTTATATAAAAAACAGTTTATTTAAAGATATGAAACGATTTAACTACTAGCGATTTCTTTACATTCATAATTTATATGATACGGAACAGTTTTTTTAACATAGCTAGAATAAGGACTCGCAGCAATAAATAGGGTTACCCGTATCTCCTGCTTAATGGTCCTTGTTTAAAGAAATGTCGCATTTAGCAAACTGTGGGGGAAACTGCGGTAGATATGAGAGCCATCAGTGACAGGTTGATATGCCATTCGCCTACGTGCAGGAACGTTACGACCGAGTGCTGTAAGGGGTTAGGTCGGAGTGGCTGCGCGTTGGAATTCGCATATTCCTGAACCCCTAACCCCCTTGACGAAATTCAGAAAATCTACTAATTGTGAAAGATAAACATAGTTCAACTGGAAGGGTGCGAGGGTGCTTTGTTTATTAACAGCAAATAGAAAGACATTAGACGATCTCGTTCTTCAGTTAAACTTCTACTACTACTATTTCTAGGTTAATAAATTCACGTACAAATTGAACCTCTTAATAGTTTGAAAACAATGACTTGCTTGACTTTTGTTAGTTAATCATTCGTCAGTGACGTTTGTTATGAAGCCCAACAATAGACAATAATAGCAGTCCGTGGGGGAGGTGCCCGAAGGCAATTAAAATGCTCCATCAGTGAAAATAGTCTGCTGGTGACATTTATATGATTAAGACCTTTGTGAGGGAGAACTCGGGAATCCTTCTTAATGGTAAAATAAACAGTATCACCCGCATGTGTACATTTCGACTGCAAACACTGTCCACGCGTGTGCTATCAATTTGAGTGAACTCTATTCTTGTAACGTTATTATTGGGTTGTTATGAAATCAGCAACAATTGGTGTAGTTACTAAAAAAAATCATAAATAGAAAGAAAACAAAAGACATTCATATTAAACTGTCATGATGTAAAAACTTTTCACGTCAAATCATTTAGAGTAACATCTTGTGTCACGTTCACAAAAAAAATTGTAGCATGTTAAAAATTTCCCATCCGCCATCCAATAATTTTTGAGACCCACCACGCTATAAAAATAAAAACATGGAACAAAAAACCATGTAGAGGTAGCCAAAACAAACAAACGAAACGCTTTATAAAAGTGTTTGAGACGAACAGTTGCAAAATTATGTTTTTTGTTCACTCTTCTTGAGTGAATGACTAAATTTCTATCGGTAGGTACAACACAGATGAAATAAATCGATAACCCTCCAATACTGACGATATCTCATAAGCCATTGTATGGAATTATAAAATACTATTGAATTACATGATTTCGGGCTGCCTCTACAAGTTAAGACAACTTTTGCTGTAATGATACAAAATACAAAAAGCCAGAGCTCGGCCTAATTTTAAAAACCTAGAGGCCACTGAAGGCAGTTTAACTAACCAAGGTCATTACAAAACAGAAGCAGCACTACCAGTAGTCGAAGAAATAGATCAGTATGCAGTGGTAGAACTGGTAATAAAAACCAGTCATACGTCGGATGACTTGCACATCCGATACATATTCAATTTCACTTGCCCGGTCGAGACTTCTTCAATTTTTGATACGATCTTGATACACGGCTGGCATGATATTCGATTTCGGTGTTGGTTACACGAAATTCGCAAAATTTTCCGGTGTGAATTACCAGTTGCATGTCGAATTTAAGCCCCACAAGTATTGAGTTTAAATTTTCGGGGTACAACCCCAAAACAGCTTTAAAGAGAATTAAAGCAACTGAATGTTTAGATATACACACGATTCTTTGACAGATAATTAGCCATACATGTATAGCAACACTAGAGTACCCATTTAGTCTGAATATAAGCAAAGGACTAGATAAAGGGCGCTTGTCACCCCAAGGGGAACCTGTCTGTCTCACTGAAGACTTGACTAGTTTATGATTATATTTATAGCCAGCTCTCAAAAAAAGTAGATTTTTATATTACCAACTAAAATATTTTTTATGACTCTTTGTGTCCTAGTAACGAGTAATTTTTATGATATAAAATGGTCAATAAACTAACATCAGCGAGATTATTAGTAAATGTTGTAATATAGAAAAAATATTACACAAAACACATCCCTCCCTCTCGTGTCGATAATTCGGAAACAGTGTTTCTCTTTGATAAAAATAAACCTCTAAATCGTTGACCATTTAAGGGTCCTTTCGCAATAGCTAAACCTATAAATCTACGCTCCCTATAATATTCGGACTCTTCGATTTTCGCCTCGGAATATTCGCCACGGCCACTGACCAAGATGTGCTAAATCCATACAGACATTCAACAACAGCAGCGTTCTCTGTTAGTTTGTTCAGAGTTATTCTCAGAACAAACTGTGAGGAACAAAACTATAAATTTTGCTTATTTTGGCAACGCGATGGTTGTTCTAGTAATTAGTGAATCTTCGTTTTGTTTTCATTGTAAATATCGCAAGCTGTAACTACAGTGTTCATGGGCGACCTAGATCCTAAAAGTCGAGCTATCAAAACATTTTAATTCCTAAGATAAATTGGTGAAGATAATGGTGAATATTAAAAAAATAGTTGATTTCCCACGGCGTGATATCCAATTACCATATTTTAATGAATGAATTTCATTTGGTTAAACGAATCGTTTAAATAAATAGGAATAATCACACATTCAACGATTATTTTTAATAATGGCCGTAACTCTGATATGAGTCAACACAATCGATTTCTAGGGAAAAGTCACACTCAGATGTTACTGATGTTGTGTTATTTAACATTCATTTCGTGGTGTGTGATGAACTTATTATCAGTTATACGAACCTCCATATACAGCGCCCGAGGCTATTATAACTTTATGAATACTTATATTTTCTTGTTAAGGGGATTGGTATGCGACGGTTAATATTCCCGAACACGAGTTTAATTTTGGAAAAAGATATAAACGCATAATTACAGACACAACTTTTGAGTGCCAACATGAAAGAGGACATAAATTTTATACCATATTAATCCATGGCAAGATGACAGTGTAACAAATAACGGCACATATATAAAATGGGGAACCTTTTTAATGTGATTAATACAAAATGACTTTGGTTAACTATATTAAACATGCATTGCAAGTAACGAATTCGTTATTACGATAAAATATTTTAATAATATATCTTTTGATCATTTGGCATCTAGTACCTTTACGTATTAGTTAGACAGTTATTTCTAAACTTCACAATAGTTGATCTATAGAAACACTCACTACTTAAAATATTCAGTAGCACGACACTCGAATTCTTGGTAATCGGCAACGCTGAGGCACCTGGGCGCAACTGGTCTGGTTGAGGTGTCAAGGCTGACCTATCAATGGATCCCATTCAATGTAAATCAGCATTAACATAAACGACTATCACTGAATGAAATCTCAAGTTGAGGGAGCAGCATTTTCGATGGGCTCTTCATCCAATTGTCACGTACACACGTGGCGACTCCTCATTAGAATTGTTCTCAGATTGTTGCCACTCGACTAAAGTATTTAGGAGTCGTGTGCCCTTAAATCGGCGGGTAGTTGCATTATTTTTACTCTCGGCATTGTTGCATCTCTGTGTGAGAGGATTGTGTTATTTTTTAATTCTGCAAAGCTAATGTTAGCACGTTCTGCATGGGGGTGGGCCTTTTGTTTATTTCGAAAACTACTAATGTTTACAATTTCATAATAAATGCATACGAGTGCTGCAGTATAAATATTTTTGGAAAGGGGAAGTTCTTGTGTTGAATTATTAACAACAGTTGAATGTAAATGGAAATTATTTTTCTGTAATCTATTTTAGTTTATTCTCATACTATTTTTAATGCAGCGGTCTGCCTAAACTAATATCAAATGTTGATTTTAATGTTCAAACACCAATGTTACTTCCCTGAGACCATGTAGTAGTGTCGTAAGTAGGTTTTTTTTTGTTTTATAATAAATTTATATTTAACTACAAATGAAACACCCTATGCTTTTCATTGCCTAGCACAAAGTATCAAGACAATATCTTCTAAACCAAAGTCTATATAAACTACCTTTCCATTATAAACGTTCAGCGTTACAGTACAAATGGTCCTCGTCACGTCAACCATGAAGTCTATGCTTATACCAGTAGCTGAGTAAATTACAGTCATCACTCAACGCCCGCATCACTACTGTTTCGTCTCGTTAGCGTTCCCATTGCTCAATTCTGAACATCCTGACCCCTTTCCCAGGGTTTGCTGAGGCTGATTGAGATGTCAATAATTTGGACGGTTCTCTAGAGTATTCGGATTGGTTAATAGAGATTCATAGTCTAAAAATGTGTTAACAGAACGTGACCACCATTTTGTTTATGCTTCCATATTCACATAGTTAGTATAACATATGTAGTTAGTTTCTAGACATACAGGTTCATTCTTATCAAAAAAGACACTAATAAATAGTTCAATACACGCTACCATTCTCAATGAGTTTTTGCAAAGCAGTTTAAAAAATGTATAACAATTATGAACTTATCAAATATTTGCAACGCATTCAACTCCATATCGGTAATTTCTACAGCTTTTAACTTATATCTAGCCATATTATATACATCCCAGTAACTATGTGATTTTAAAGAATAGTAGCATCGAACGTTTAAGCACGTTAACGTTAACGTACACGCAAAGCTTCTGGCTAACGGCTCGTCATAACTCGTTAGAGCTGCTCATTCATAACACATGATGGTTTCTAGCCCATCGCAGATCCATCGCCGCAGGGTTTCCGCACCCAATGTCGCTTCCATCACGCATGAGCATGTGATTAATATGATGGAATATGATATTTGGTATTTGATAACTTATGAATATGTGCTCAAAAACTACTAATGTTACTAACTAAGAGTCAGGTTTCCTAAAAATAGAGCAAAGTGTAAAAGTAAGATTTATTTGAACGCTGCTTCGACCAGTCTATTGCAAAGTAGTGTAAGCAATGCTGCCATTTTAAAATTTATTGATTGATATTACTTATATCTTTTCAATATCTATTCAGTGACATTTTGATACGTAGGCTTTCTAAAATAGTAATCTTCTTCCAAAACCTAACCCAGAATAAAAATCTTTTAATAACCAAGGAGAGTCAATTTGTATGCACTCGAGTCTGTGAGTCCATGCGAAAAGTTCCTTGAGTCGTCCAAACTCTTTGAATGCGAATGCGAGGTAGAAATAAGGATGGGGATTTGGGATATACAATGAAGGTTGAGTATTTACTCAACTCCAGTTTGGAAGCTTATGGTATTTGAATAGTGCTAGCCGGATATTGTGACAGGCAAGGTATCGATCTGAAGTATTTTTTGCGGACCACTTGAAGTACGTACCTACCTATTCACGTTTACTTTTACAACATATGTTCAATGTTTGTTCATATGAATAGGTTTTAAATAAGAGCTAAAAGAATTGTATGAAAATACCTTATCATCTTTTTTGTTATGTAACGAAACAAAGTACGAGTAATGGTGAGGTTTCAAGATCATCTCAACGCATTAGTATAGATGTTCTAATGTAAACAGAATGGCGAAAACACTACCAGCACATATGTATATGTGCATTATCACTAGGGGTTCGTCCACACAACACCAGTTGATTGTATGGTGGAAGGGTAGATTCTGGCATTATCAAAAGGGTATCAAATATCAGATTCTGCGAAAGGAGGGTCGTGCCATTGTTTGGTTCCATTTAATATTGTTTTTACTATTAGATTAGGTTGAAACTAAATCATGGTGGGACCATTAAATTAAAACGAAATGAGAATACAGGACTAGTAGGTAGTTATAATAATAACTACATGTAAATATGAACTATAAAATACTTTTTACTCGTTTTAAATCGCACTTTTTAAAAAATATCCGCAAAATATCCGGTTTAGCGGACCCCAAGTTTGAATCAGAACACTCATTAGTCCCGCAAAGACGCATTTAAAAGGACAAAAGACTTCATGCACACCAAGCTTCAAAGGTATTCTATATTTGATAGAAAAGAGGACTTTTTAGATTATAACCTATATATTGAGAAAATTCAAACAGTGTAAGAGCCAGCTTCAACTAACTGTAAATGTTAGAACGGACAGAAAACTTTCAATTATTGGCTAGCTAAAACACTCAATTTATGAATTAATATTTATTCGGTAGCAATACCTATAGATTTGCACGTTATGTTCAGCTGATCAATAAACATCCAATTCTCTTTTTACAAAACTACAAGTCGAATTTATGACGACCTCAGCTGTTATAATTGATTGCAATTTGCCGATATGCAGATTGCTTAATTTATTTCACACCGGCAGCTCTTTGAAATCTTCATTCGAGTTAATACCGACGAAATGAATTGGTAGCACCTTTTCGATACGTGTAACATTTTACAAATTGCTATGAATAATGTAGGAATGAATGGAAAATCCGAAAGATTAATTAGAATTGGATGTTTTTAGTTAAATTATACACAATATACTACGTATATGACATAGAGCCAAGTACAAGAAGTTAAATAAATCTAAAAGAAAAACAGTCCATTTAAAACTTTTGACACACATCCTCAAAAGAATTCCTAACAGACTAACGGTGCAGAAAGAGTTATCATAAATCAAATTCAACGTGTCAAAAAAACTCACGAATAACTCTAGAGGCATTAAGTAATAAATATTTATGCGGGTACCCCTGGCTTGTACCGGCTTATGGGTTCTTTATCCGAATGGTACCTGCGCGTCAAGGCAGGCCGCAGGGCTCAAAGAGATCAACTCTATTTTAGCACAATCATGGGTCGTCGCATTTGTACAATTAGAACGGATTTTTTCGTGGTTCCCGGTTTTTTAACACAGATGTCACTGGATGCGTTATTTCAAAAGGCTCTTTCAATTACATAATAGATGGGATTAAAAGAGCTGCAAAAATAGAGGTGGAATCCTCATCGACTAGCAAAAGGTAAACTGTCCCAAAAATATTTATAAAAGTAACAATCCGAAGGGGACAAGTGGATGTTGTTACATATTTTATTAACATTCAAAAACTTGTTCCCAAAATACGTTCGCGAGCATTAATCTTTCTTTTAACAAATCTCCAAATAAGTTTGGTTCTCGGCCAGCCCCTCGGGAGCACTCCGCAAAGTAATAACAATAATTGAGATTGTCCGCCACCCTCTTCCTACCCTCGAATGGGGATATTAAGTTCGCCCAAACATAATTCGGATATATCACGAAACATTCCTCGTTTGAAGAAAGCAATTTAAAACGCCAGATGGCACACCAGACTATTATTGTGATTCTGTTCAAACACCATCCATCATCTGGGCGATGAATTTTCACTTGGCGTTACCGAGTAATTGTCTTCGCTGCGTTACTAATAAGGGGTTTGCACAGGGGACACGATCAATTTGCGATTATTCAACGTATTAGTTTTGTGCAAAATAATGGTAGATGATCTAAGATAGACTAAAGATTTTAAACATTGATTCACTAATTCTAAACTATATAAGTAGGATCGTATAAAATTAATTAGCATTTGAAAATAAGGAATAATGAAAGCATATCAGTCATCAAAGCACTTTTAAAGTACAGAGGCACTAACAAAATGAATATGCAAGCATCTATATTCGATTGCACGATAAGTCTTAATCGATAACTTATCGGCGCTAATACGAGCTCATTATGCATTCGCGAAAACAAATTCACGTAATACATCACGTAATTCCAACAAAAACTAAGAAACCAACATCAGATTTTATAACAGGTAATAAAATCAAGACGCGGCTTACAAAAAATGAAGCAATTTAAATGTTTCCAAGTCGGAAAGCAAAACAAAAAGTGGAACACCCGAATCGGAGGAGAAAAAAAGAACCTTTACACAGATAAGGCTGGGAATAAATTTATTTATTTTTATCACACACGTGCCTCAGAGACAGAGCGTCTATTAAGCGTGCGCCCCTACACTACACATCGAATTTATGTCCCATCGCAGATTTCGTCGAGTGCGCATAAAGGCTGACTATGGTTAAATCATCACGGTCCATAAACCATATCAATGCACCCGAAAATTCTTATAGCAGACGCGTTTCTACAATAAACTATTTACATCTATTACGCCTCAATATGAGTAAAATTCACTTATTAAAATAGGTTTATTATAGTTCAACAAAAACCATGTAGTTATTATAAATAAAGCAGCATGAAGAGCTCCGATCAAAATTAATCATTTTCAATAGATTGACGCCAAGCCCAGCACTGCATTGTACTCTATAGAGCAAGGATCTAGAGGTCCCAACACAAAAACGGTGCCGCGTCGCCCCCACTCATGCGGCTTTTGTGGAAAGCAAGTCACTTCATAGAACAACTCACGATTCGGCGCCAAAGATACTTGATCCACAGACAATATGATATAGTATATAATGAAACCAGTCTTTCTAAACTTGATGTTATAGAAAGGACTTTTTGAGTCTTATAAACCGCGAGACAAATAAAATAAACACAATTATTTAACTACGTACAGTTAAAGTCATAATAAACAAATGAAACTAAGCAGGAATTAGTCCATTAATATTAATTCATTAAATAGCGCCGTAACACCTAAAACACATAATAAGTGCTTTTGTGAATAGTAACAAGACAGTGATTCCTCCCTCGCTTTTATTCTCTATGATCTAAAATGCACAAAGAACTTGATGAAGGACAAACACAGCAATTTTCATCCCGCGTCAAAACCCCACAAAAACAAATCCGTTATTGATGAATCTCTTTGAAATATGAATTCTTGCAAGGCCGCAAGCTTCGTGGCTGTGTGAAAAAAGTCTCCGGCCCTTCAAAGATGTTATTTTTATTTATTTACTGACTACCTGGGTAGGTAGGCGATTCTAGGAAACGGTAGGCACCTGATAACATTATCGGGGACTTCTCGCAACTTGTATTCAATTCCACCTACAGACAAGTCTAGGCAGGAAACAAGAAGACAAGATGCTTCATTAAAATTGCACAAGTTCGAAAAAATACCTAAGATTTTTGCACCTACAACATTGTTTTTTTCCTTTTCTGCCCCCGCCGCATTTTGTAGATGAAGACATTTGATAGTGAATAAAAGTTAGGTTGGAACAGGTGAAATGGGGTTTTTGGGTAATAATTCTCGTTTGCTAGGATCGGCAAGGGCGATAAATTGGGCTTACATCCTAAGGGCATCGTTCCCCTGCTAAGCTAGACAGCTCGAGGGCCTCTCGGTAATTTTTTTGACACATACAAGTGATGTTGATTCGATTTTTCGTAAAAGTCTTCCCATATCTTCCCCATTTCCTTTATTGTGGACGAAAGTGACGCTGTCATGTAACAGAATACGATTGATTAATCAAAACGTCACGAATGAAATATTGAGTTCAAGTTGATTTTTATCAACCTACTGAGGTATAGCAATATGCGATACGACGACATGGGATACGACAAGAAATGGAGAATATTTTTATGGTGTAGATTTTATAACAATAATACAGGTTTTATCATGTTAATAAAATATAATTGTTATTTATGTTATTAGAATTAACTGTTATTTTAAGAGGCTTTAAGAATAGAAACAGTCGCATTTCATCTTTTTATGTTATTTGTTAAATAATTCGTGAAATACAGCAATTATTAAGCGGCCGTACATTTAAGGACAAGTTCGATCAATCAATTTTGAGGCCCATACTTCAAGCTCCGCTATAAAGAAAGACAACAAGCACGTCTGCCTCGCTGTCTGATGCATTTTATTGTCACCGCATCTTGTGGCAACTTTTTGTGCTAACCCGACAAAAAATTTAAAGATTTGTGATTGCACCAATGAATATACCGAGGTATGGTGTGAAACTAACTTTTAAAAGTTTGCAAAAGATATATTGTCATTCATTATATTTTACATACAGGTATAAGTTAGAGCTAAATATAATATAACATAACTTGCGTGACTATTTTTTTGCAGAGAACTCAGAGGTTCACGTGTCCATCTCATAAAGTAAATTGTAAGTGCAGCTTAAGATGAGAAATGAGCTTATCCACTCCCAGTAGTGGTTCAAGTGATAATTTGGTATGCACGCTACCGGTTTTGCTTTAAACAAATAAGCTATGGGCCTCCTGTTGTCTCAATCAACATTGGAAAGAAATTTGGATAGATAAATATATATAAATGATTGTTATTTTAAACGACACCGGAGCTACCGTCTTTGAAAGCTCTCTGCAGTGAAAATATTTAAACACTACTTGTGAGTTCCTTCATATTTGACTATGTATACATTTTTAAATACATTTAGCGTGAAGAACATAAGAGTGTGCACGAAAAGGTTAATGGATGTGAGTTAGGCAAGAGAGAATTGATAGCATCTTCAAGTTCACAAGGATAGTCTCTGAATGACCCTTTATGGAGGTATATACGTGAATATATAAATGCATGTTTTAAATACATACTTGATAGATTTAGAAAATAAAAATAATTTGTGTAGATACGATGGAAAAAGGAGTGCAAGTGTTTCTTTATTCTTTATTTCACTTACAAAATCAATCAGTATTCCTTATTACTTAAATCCTTCACTACTCCGGTATGAATCAGAATGACCAATTTTATTTTATGTTTTCTCCCAACTGAGTCGTTGTACCTTATTGAAGTTTCGCAATCTCGCAAATGTCAAATAAAATGTCAATCGTATTGTTGCGTGACCCTAGGATCCACTAAGGTGAAGACTCACTAAAATGCTCACAAATTCCTTCGGGAGACAGCCATAAAAAATGTAACATAAATACGTCAGTAAAAATATTTTTTCAATATGCACTCCGGCTTATAGGCTCGGGCCCTGCGTAGAAAATAACGACGGTGTCTCCCCAATATTTTGTCTGACAGGCACATTAAAGTATTAATCGCCACATATTTGCTTCAACATAAATTACGAGTAGGCACATGGCCACCGCCCTCGTTCATTGTCGCGAAATGTCTCATCTCATTGCCGTCATGTGGCGGTCTGATTGATTATGGCAAATAATTCACCCATCTCTATCCAAATTGTATGCGAAATTATTGCGACAGCGTTTGCAATACAGTTGTACTTAGATATTTATATCAAAAAGTGACAAGTAGATTCCTTAATTAGTAAATGAGGAGCTCGTTTGAAATTATTCAAATAAGCACTTGTTATGACTAATACAGTCTTTGATTATAAATTACGTACCTATTCTGCAAAATATTCATATATTTAGTGAACCAAATCTCCTATTAACCTAATCCTAGCTAACCTGTAACGGAAAGATTTCGTATTCTATACAACACCTTTTTCTTCCTGGATAACTAAGTCTGCCAAGCTATCTAGGATCAAAGTTGGATTCGCCTGCATAGAATACTAACACAGCACTAAAGTATTCAACGTATCATGAATAAAGATCGCGCAAAAAGAGATGACAAGTAAAAAGGGAGTCTCGGTCAGTGCCTACCCTTCTGAAAGACAGTGGACGTAATGTATGGACTTACTTTACATAATCTGGGATGGTCAGCGACAGTGGGGCTATAATTCAATGTTTTCACATAAATTATTAAAGCGCACCAAATAGCCTGCCAGCAACGTATGATGCTGACAAGGTAGGCCCTCGGAATTTTCAAACCGAACACGACAGTATGGTAATTCCGTAACTTGGGAGAGTTCGATCATTACTTGGCGTATTTTGGGAGGAATTATAAGAATCTGAGCTCATTATGCGGATATACGATGTGGGATGATCAACGTATGATGATAGGTTTAAGATAAATGAATATGAGGATATGTTACCGTAAGTGTACCCAATTTGACAAACAAACAGAAATTACTTAAAAGATAGTTTCAAATAAGCTAATGTATCAGGTAGAATCCTAGCTATGTAACTATTGCAATTCTTTAAAATATTTACCTACAAATGGTTCCTCTTTCTACGTACAAGGGCCGGCACTTTAATTCATATCTTCAGCCAAAGATCGATGATGCACAGACCCTTGGCTCCGCGTACCGACCATAAATTAATACCAGTTTTGACAGGACAATATCTAACTTTTGATTAGATAGGAACGGTTAAACTACTGTCAATTAACATGGAGCCAATAAAAAATGGTCGAGCTAGGGGAGGACTTAATACTGTTTTATTGTGCTGTCGGCAATCAACATTCTTTTATTTTTATCTACCGCTATTCCTTCCAAACATGTCTTTCGATGGCACGTTCGTGCGACCTTAAATTTATGTTTTTTTTTATGGGGCCAAGTATGTTTGGAATTCTTTCGGGGGAATCTGTTTAGGGAATCCTGCGCCTAGCTACAATCAAAGGCATTCTGATCAAGATTGCTAGAACTAATTTGAACTTCCACGGAACACGGACGAGTTTATCTATTCGGCCACTAACGAGAATGCTTTCGGGATAGTGCTATTGAAGATTTAATTCTACAAGGAAAATGCCCGGTTGCGAGGTGGCCATAGAATTCTTAATTTTACAGTTTTAGAGGTGATTCTTGAACCTCTGCCTCCCTTATAATTGTTAATAGTTGTAAATTTGTATGTCTTAATTCTACATTTATTGTCAGATATTTGGACGACCGATTTTAATTATTATGTAACATTGTTATGCTTTTACTATTAAGAGCCTCTCCACATATTCATATCGAGATAAGTAGTTATCAATATACTGTATTTTGTGATAATAAGTACATGCATTGTCACTCTATTGAGCTACTGTTGGTTAAGTGGTTTAACTGAATTGTTGATAGTCTAATGCATTTTTACTATGATAATAGACAATGTTTGTCCAATGTTTTCGGTACTGTACTTCACTGGAAGTTAAATGAATGAAATTATGACACTTTGTAAATTAAATAATGTGTAATTATGCAATTTGTGTATATTTTTAGAACATGCATACATGAGCCTCTAACTAGCCCCCTAGGTTAATAATCGTAAATGTTTAATAAACACATTAGTACAGTAATAACTACTTTTAATCCAACCATATGTTACTGTCATCTGTCTGTTGGTCATAATAGTCATAGAACTACCAGGCATACATAATAAGGAAGCGCACTACGCAATTCCTTTATATCATAAATGCGACTTTGTAAGTCTTAGGTAAATAAATAAGACTCAGACCCCTCGAGTTGTTTATTGCACAACTTCTACAAACAGTTTCTTCGCTTCGATCTACGCAGTTTTAGCCACCACTCCAAGTAAGTAATGTTTTGGTGGAACAAAATAAGACTAGGTATTTTAATAAAACAGCCATGACTAAATATCTAAAGTGTATATAAAAATACTAGTTTATAAAAAAATGCTTTTAGATTGAATAGACACATAATGTACACAAATAAGCAGCTACGTAATCAAAATATTTGTGACAAAAACTCTCTTTAAATTGTTAAAGATTACAACGGGACATACATAAAAATATGAATGTTTGTTTCTAATATCTAAAGTCATGCATATTATATGGTAAATTACGCAAGTTTCAAACTGAAACAAAGAAGATAATAGTGTCAAAGTTAGGCAATTGTCTTAAATGGGGCGGTATCCCCGAAACAAATGCACAAATCTCATTACAACACCGAGATGAAAAAGTTTGACGTCATCAAATATGAATGCTCTACGAAAAAATGCCTCCTTTTCAAAAATTCCATTAAACTTGCAACAACTCGTACAAGTTCTTATTACCTCATTTATTTGCATTACATCGCTGCAATCACTTCTATTTTTTATTGGGTTTGTTTTTATAAAATAATGTTTTTTATTCTTCATGCTTAAAAGTGATCAAAAAGAGTGTGTCGTGTCTCCAAGGTTTTGCCAACCCGGAAGAGATTAAAGGACTTAAATGTATGTATTTATATGTCTAATTCTACTATATTATGTAATTTATTACATTGCCGGTAGATTGTATAAGAATATTGAGAGACAAAATATTATGTCATTAGTTGGGATTTTCTATATCTACTCTCGACATGTTTATTGCTATGTCTGAATAATATTTGGTTGTCGAGAAGTATAACATTTCATTTCTTAAGTTTATATATCAGAAAAAAGTAACGAAGCGGTTATCTATTAGATTGATTTCTACAATTCTATTAGCGGTGATAGTTGTGACATAAATAGTAATTTCGTGTTCAAGTATAACAATGGTCTGAGATGACTCGATTGTTAAGTGCATGATATCTTTATTCATCGATTAACGATGCTTGTTTCTGACATTAGCCCTGTCATGCTATTCAGTCGTGATTTAGCTTAATACTTAGTCTGAGTCAAAAAGGAATCATATCTATAAGTAACATAAATTCTATCTAGTTTTTAATGGCATGTAGATTTTCATATATGATATATTCTTCACATTGGTAAGGTTTTTGTTAGTTTTATAGTTTGCTTTCATGTTCTAAAATAACCTGCAACAATGTCCTTTCACAGTATCTTAATGTTCCCTTACAATTTATACATAACCTTAGCTATATAACTTTACGTAGGTATAACTTTGTGACGTCCCTCAAAAACCTCGAACGAAAAGAAACGGCCTAATTTATTGAGGCTACATTAGCCAAACGCATTCCATTAGTCACGTGCACCTTTCATCGCTGAAACCGTGCCTACCCTTTTAAAGAAACAGGCGCACTCTTACCATTAACAGTCTTTAAATAGCGCCATCTTTAGGCGAGTGAATGACTCTACTTTACTGCGGGAAGTA
The DNA here is from genome assembly GCA_030578115.1 of Leucoptera coffeella. Classification (NCBI taxonomy): domain Eukaryota; kingdom Metazoa; phylum Arthropoda; class Insecta; order Lepidoptera; family Lyonetiidae; genus Leucoptera; species Leucoptera coffeella. Next base: position 271,727 of record JAMBLF010000131.1, on the reverse strand, counting down.
AACAGGGTGATTTATTTCAGAATCACTTTCTGAATGGTAGAATTTGGATAGGTTTACTCTAAGACTCTTTTTTAGAGAAGTGGATCAATGGGTAAAGGCTCTATTAAATTATAAGGAATAAAATGTACATCTTGTTTCATCTTTCACTGAATGAAACAAATGTATAAGGTTTTCCTTTTGGTTTTAACATTAAGTTAACCAGATATGCTCTCATACATATACGTCAATTTAAACATTAAATAACGAAATTTTATAATAACAAGTTCTTTTATGACCTATAAATATTGTTATACATTATAATAATTTATAGCACAGGATGTTTAGTATTCTACTCGGAGTTACAATAATAAATTAAGTTAGTACGTGTCCAAACGTTCGCAACAATGTACGAGACAAAGCTACAATTTACATACAGGCTAAACTCTTATGAAAATATGCTTACGTGCGCAACATACTATGAATCAGCAAAATGACTGCCCTAAACTAACCTGCCTGGGTGAAAAATACGTAATAATTTAACTGCAAACATGAGAATTTAAATACTAGAAGCAGATTATAAATATTTAATGCAACATAGAACAATTGAAAGACCTTCAGAGTGAACTTTAATTCACTTGTTAATATTGATAAAATATGTAAAAGAATTTTCATTGTCAGCTATAAACAATTTGATCTCATAGAGCTCTACTTGAACTGCGTACGAACTTAGGTACAGTAATATAATTAAAAATAGCTTTTAACCATGTAGCTATAAACACCATTTAAAACCTTTATCTGTATTATTTCAGTTGATCTCAAACCAGCATGCACAAACGTTTGAATGCCGAACACAAGAATATTTCATTACACAAAGACACCGCAACGTAAACGATCCTTAAAATAACAGATTAACATATTCCAAATCGGACATCGAATCATCTGTCGGTGTTTGTTATAGTAATCATGACAATAAGAACTTTACAAAAGGTCATACTTGAAGCTAAATCAATACTCTTAAGGCTTAGTATGAAGGAAACCTCTTTCCTTTTAATACAAATGTTTCTTAAAGAACGAAGAATAGGCAAAATGATTTGAATTAATTTGTATTGACACAAGAGTGAACAAGTTCTTTATAATTGCTGCTTTAATATCAATAACAAGCAGTAATTGTGAATAATCGGTAAATTCAATATCTTATACACATAGTTAACTTTTGAAACTATGTTTGTTTTTGTCGGCATAGAAATATAACGTAAAAAACTATTAACTTACAAATGAAAATAAAATATACCCCTATCAGTTTTTACCAATAGTACTCATCGCGAGTCAATTAAATGTAGGTTAGGTATTGTAATTAAAAGGTTAACCAATATCAATTGACACGCAGAGGCATAACACAGCAATTTAAAAAGATGACATTAATAATATTGAAATAGAGGGGCTTAATGACTATTATTAAATAAAACTGGTTTTTCTGTACAGAATACTTGAAAACCACTTTAGCGAGACCTCCGAGAATTAATAATTCATATCACGTTCACCATTACAGCGATGGCATATTATTTTTGCTCATTAATTGGACACTTCATGATAAGTAGACGTGCTAGATTAGTATGCATTTATCAATTAAAAGGTGGTTTAAATTTGCCGGAATCTTAGAAAGCTCACAAAATAATTATAAGTTAATTTAGTTTTCAAATACGTATATAATATAATTTGAGATTAACTATTGATTTCCTGTTTAAATAATTCGTGAAAATAAAATACAAATCAAATAAATATTCCGAGTTGAAGAACCTTTGAATTTCTCCTTTGAAACAGTCAACAATAATTTGATACTCTGTCCACAATTGAATAATAAAACAAAAGAAGTCAAATCCATTTCTGAATACTGATCACATTAGAACAAAGAAAACTCTTACCCCACGAGATAAGTAAACTCAACCAAATTGCATTATCCAAAGCTTTTTACCAAATAAGACGCTGACGTTGAGTTTATGATCAACAATAAATTGTTCAAAATGTCTAACGTCGTCATACAAGTAAGTACAATATATTGTTTATAAAAGTTTGGTGTGAAATTAAACCTTAAGGTAATATACGCGTAAAAATGTTAGTCCCTCATCGTTAAATCCATAAAATATCATTCAATAACTTAGCCAAATAATATCTGTGCAAGTTACTACATATCTATTGTTTAAGATTAAAGACAATGTGTGGTCAGTACCTATAAATCAATAGTGTAATCCTAGAGCACTACTTCCTTTAAATATATAACTAGTTGTTTGAAATTAATAAATATGGAAACCTAAATTGTATCGTAAATCATATTTCAGACAGTCTCTCATTCGTCACCGCTTTAATTCCATTTTTTTCCGTTTGCCCCTTTTTCATTCCGCTCTGGTACAAAAATCTTTCTCCAATATTCCCAACAATCCTCGATAAAAAGAAAATTACGAAGCCATTAATCACATTATCTCATATTTGAGCAACACATTATTCTGCTTTCGAATTTGAAATGACTGAACGAAAATGAGGGAAAAACTGGATTCAAGGGGAATACTTTAGGATTTCCATTTTCTATTCATTTAACTCACAACGTCATTTTACAAATACTGATAAGTGACAGAAATAATATTAACTTATCTTTATAAGGTCTATATCATATGATTATCGACTATGTTATAGTGGACTGAAAACACCATTCATAGTTAGACGCATGTAGCATGACTAAAAGGAATTTTTGGCATCGATATGGAGGAACAATGGCAGTAAACTGGAATTGACATGCAATATATTCCATCTTACTCCTTGGCTTTCCGACTTTATAACCAGATATTTCAAGGGATAGTGTTTTAAGGAACATCAGATAATAAGAAAATGCACTCCTAAAATACTGAATTGTACACTAAAGTAATACAGCCCCAACCCAAACCTTACCTTTGCTGTGCGTCTAGCTATATTTTGGTGTTAATTTCTGTATTCTTGATGTGCATTGAATTATTATCCTATTTCAAGTAGAATAGCAGCAAATGTGGAAATCAAAATACTTTTACACTAGCTACCCGCAGTAAGAATTCTGATCAATATTATTCACAATTTCGACCCTAAGAATCCACCCTATAGTATCTTTGTATGTGCTCAGCCTGTATTTAAATCCAATTAGTGATTTCTAAAGCGACTGCATAGGAACTAACAAACTTAATACGACTGTCACCAATGCGGGTAGGGTAACCAGGAGGGTGGCGTTGCTAAAATTTATGCTAGAAGGACGCATCAAGTCCATAGTTGTTAAAAGGGTAGACTGAACCTAGACGTATTGAGACCTTCGTTACTTTTGGAGTATGATTTCGGGGTATAAATCAGTCAGAGGTTATCAATGTTATGAGAATGTTTTCCTATGGTATATGACAGTACAGTACAGTATGGTATATGACTTTATGTTTTGTGCTTATGTAAAAACAAATATGTCACTTACCCATTGATTCTACTTTCATATCGGTCTTATTTCTGAAACAAAAAGAGTGAAATTAGTATATTACGAAATTAGCAATTTACATGAAATTACTTGCTAATAAAATCTAATTAATCAAAAATATATAATATTCCATTGTCGTTAACTGTTATAGAGTTTACAGAAGGTTTAGAAAAAATCGTATCTATAATCGTCACGTAGATACTGTTAACTTATAATTACAGTACAAAAACGCCAGATAAATCAATTTATCTTAATTCAAAGATTTCATCTAAGATACCATTTAACAACAATTGCGTTTTCAAGGAAATCCGTTAATAATTCTAATAAAAATCAGCAACGCAGTCACCCATACATAATCCTCAGCATTCATCAATGCGTATAAACGTAATACTTCTTTATACAATGATTTATAATTTGAGTAAGATGCATGACTCAGACTAAGATTATCTATTTCTTAATAATTTACACATACATGCACATATATGTACGTTCTAAGAATAATAAATTTGCATGATCATCAGAGGTTCTATTGTCAAACTCTAATTTCTAATCAGCTAGTAATTCCCTAGACTATTCAGAAAACCAATGCTTTACCAGATAGTCGTGTAAAGTGTAACCTGTTTGTTATACATTTTTCGAATTAAGCAGGTTTCTTCACACCTTTTTCTCCAGTTAAGTATGCATATATTGCAAAACTAATTTATATCGCTAAAACGCACTTTTTAATTCATTTATCTATTTCCATTCATACGTGCTCAAACGGAGATTGACCCTTGAACCTACGGATACAAACCCAAGCCCCAACCACTGAGCTACACCGACTACAATTCGGCTTAGCCACAATCACATTGACAATTGACAAGCGGTCACGAAAGGTACCCGGCACATCTATTTGGTTGGAATCGGGGATAAGCGAGGATTGAAACCAACGTACCGCAATAAGTAAAGATTACTTGCGTGATTTAGCTTGTGATCCAAGATTTTAATCTAAAACTGGAATAGGATATAGCTTTATATCTAGTTATATACTTATATTATTATACAGGCTGTGGGTATGTCTTTATATGTAGGACTATATTGTAGCAAGTATATAAGCCGCGAGAGGTATCAGGTTACAAGATGATTTTAAGTTTCGGCATCTATGGACGTAGATAAGTGAGTAAGGTTGGACAATACAACGTTACTTAAATCCATATAAATGCTGTGTACGCCCATAGAGGCATATGTGTCAAATATGGGGTAGTTTTAATTTGGTTTTAAGTATTGATTAGCATACATGTATGTCGAGGGTGTATCTTTATTTAATAATAAAGAAATAAAGCCTACAATTATGTATTACTAGAACATCGATATCGATAAGAAGATAACACACCTTGAGATAAAGTAAATAGTATAAATGCAAGCTGAATAATAAAAGCTTCATTCCTACAATGAGTCTAAATAAGGTTTAATTAAATGATATTGAGTTAGGTCATAATTGCTAGTTGGCAAAGGGCACACAGATAGTATATAAGGGGACATAAACTGTTTTTAATTGTTAATTACAGATGAACATGAAAAAGTGTATTTCAAGTCCACATTACGTATTTATACCGTATTATATATACGTTTGCATTGAATTAATTGAATAAATTAAAACCTTGCTGTGTACCTTAGTATATATGCAAGTTATATTTAGCTTCGTTTACACAATACAACTCTAGCTACTTATGTTTATCAATGTTTCTATCATAGGGTAACCCGTAACATGTTACCAAGCAACAAAACAAGAATCTTTGACAACTGACTCAAGTACATACACGTTCACATCCGTTAAACCCTTTCGGGGTGGACAGAACTTTGGACACATGAAAACATCTACTTGGTCACTTATTACCATAATATTGCGGTTGTGATATCGTATGGAAAATTGGTGACTGGTTGCTAGGTCATAGCCCAATAGAATTCATATACCCCTAGTCCCTTAGTCGCCTCTTACGATGTGCTGGGAAGAACGTCAGCTTGTTAGCATTATTATTAGTTCCAAACTAGCACGGGTACCAGCTCAGGTAAATGCATACGAAATTTTCATTAGCGCTAACGCCTGTTTCTCACAAATGGCCTGTCATAACGGCCGCATAGAAACCTGTGGCTAAGCCTATGGGCACGCAAAACAACGAGTTAGACTCCTATAAAAGCCCTCATAATTCTTGATACACATTTCACAATAAAACGAAACAGTGCCAACCATCTGCGTAGTTTTTTTTCTTGGCTCACTTGTTTCCATTAACTTTCGCCTGCAGCCGAGTGTGTTTACTGGCATAGCAACGAGGGTCCTAGAACGAACCTACAGTTGTCAGACACAATATTTTCCTTCGTTTCCGAGATGAAACGGCGTTTGAGAACAGCTGGCTAAGCGGTAACATTGCGAAATTAATCTAAAATACACTTTGCAAGGATGTAAGATTGAATGGATTCCAAAAGCTGTTTAACATGAAATAAAAATATATTTATACGATAAATAATGTTAATTATCGACCAATTTAAAGAGCATACGAATAAATCATGAAACTTGCATCTAAACCACATATAGGTATACCAGGAAAACATCAAACGCATTATAGATTCATCTTACTACTCCATCATAATAACCTCCACGAAACGAACTATCAAGAGTATCACAAAATGAACTTATAATCATCAATTGAGGCTGTCACAACCAGGCCCGTACACTCTATCATCAAGCAGTCGACATTAAAAAGCCGCTCGCATCTGGTTCCAACGTACCTAGTAATTTACCCCTCCAATGATATGGAACGGCGTGCACTTTTTGCCTCCATTCTCAATTGTACGTATAAGGAACTGCTGTAATAGAACTGGCTTATCTTGGAATTGTTGGAAATTTCGCTCTGTAAGTTTAATTTGGACCAGGCTTGGCTTCTATATGTATTAAGGGCATTTTGATTCTATATATGTATGTGTAGGTAATGAACTGAAAATGATGTATAAGTATAAAAGTGCATTTAACAGTATTTTAGCCAGTCATGGCAGCATTCTGTCATTCTAATAGATCTCACATCTAAGCTAATCAACACCTGATTTAGATCAAAAACGAACTATATATATTGAACCACCTTTCATTGTATCATAATCAAGATAGGTAAGGAGCTGAATCTAAATATGCCAAACATGGATTCCCTATACCGAAGCTCATTAAAGCCAAAACTTTGTGCTTTTTATTGCAATACTGGGAAGGATATAAAAAGGTCTCGCATCTGCTCTGAATCAACCTAATAATTTACTCCACGACACAGGGATGCATGCTTCAATGATACGGAACCGACGGCCGGCCTTTTTAACATAAGATTTACATTGTATGGAGACGTGTTTATAAGTTACTGAATGCTAACTAGCTGTCTTTCTTCTCGTCTTAGTGGGAGAAGCGAACAAAAAATGAGGGGTAAATGAAATCTATTGGACGATAGATTGATTAATTCTGTCATCGATTGATAATTGATTTGTACTGATTATGTCCTATATTTATTTTTCTCTTCTGTGTGTGCAGTAAATAAAGCTGTTTTATTCTTTCTTGCAATTTTCCATAGCAGTCCAATAGTCTTGTTAATTGATGTCAATGAAATAGTAGTTATATCTCTAAGGTTCTGACCGGAAGGTACATCTCGACATGTACATACTTCACGATTCTATCATTCTTATTGTGTACCTCATCTAGTTGTATACATATATCTAAACAAAAACATTTCCTACTCTGAATCCCCGTTGCAATGAGATGGCGGAATAAAAAGAATAATGGCAGCACCTGGTCAAGCGGCAACTTATAATTGACTCCTCAGCGAGAGGCATGCTCCAATGACACGGAACGGGTGGCCATCGATACCACCACCTATATGGGTTGCTATAGAATAACGACCTGTACTTCTAGACTATTGTTAAGATTAATTTCCGTAGTATGCCTGTATGTATACTCACAAATAAATGCTCTAAAGTTCGTTCGAAGTGAAGCTAAAGTTTTATTTAACACGTCCTAAATTTTGGGGGCTTTACTTCAGATATTAACTAGAATGCAATTTTTAGTAGGTATAACTAACGGGATTGTAAAGGAATAGTTGTAGGTGAGAAATTATCCGTCTGAAGCCTGATCCTTGCCTCTAAGGAACACAGTAAGAAAAAGACAAATTTATTTACGTTCTGGCAGTGTCATTTAATTTTTAATAACACCATCGTAACACAGGTTAGTATGACGTTACTAGATTAAAAAGAACATTGCACCATCCCGAATAGAAGTGACAAAATATGTTTTCATAAAGGGTGGATGGCTGGGTGCATTACATGCTAGGGTTGGCCGGTGTCCAAATATAGACGAACACGGTTATGCTTTTTGAAGGCTCGTTCGGCCTATGAGTTTTAATAGACTCTTTGCTTTTATAGGTCATGAGTCCGCTTTAGCACTACAACTAACAGGGTTAAATATGAGTACAGGTATAGCTTATACAATTGTATTAAATGTTTATTAGTTAAGTTTGTAGTTAATAAAACGCAACTAATCGAAATTACTATAGGTAAGTTTAAATATAGTAGTTAAAACTACTTAGTATAAAGATTTTTTGTCACTAAACAGGTTAACTTAAGGATCACAAATAAAAGTTTAAACAGGTATCATTCGTCACTACAGATGACCAGCAACTTCAAAAAGTAGCTAACTATTCTATTTGCACTAACTTTAATAGTTACAGACATATGAAATTTTAAGTCCATCAATTTACGATTGTACTTTTCTTAATCAACGTTTTATTTATAATAAAACATTATTTTCTGCAGGTGCAACGGGAAGTTATAACCCAGTGTCACTCTCTTTGGCATGCACAGTAATATAAAACAATAAAAATCTAATTGATATTCCACTTGGGCTAGGACTGACGTGGAGGCATGCGACGTCACCCGAATGCAAATGACTCACTATTTGAGCGGCAAATTGGAAAAGGTGACAGACTATCCTTAGTCATCTCTTTAAATAATATTTTAGTAGAATAATTTACCTTATTCACGTAAATGAACTTTAAGACGACAGAAATATTAATAAATTTTAGATCTAAGCTCTAATGTGTTATATTATATGTGGTTATAATTAATTTATGTCATATATGCCCATCACGAATCGGAAACTATTAGGAAAATTGATGAAAGACATGTTTAAGCTGTGATTCTGTACATCCTTATTGTAGAATACTTATTTACAGAAATTACTTAAAAGGTAAATCTTTAATCAATTTTCTTCCTGGCATCAATCATGTGGGAGCTTCGCAAATATTTTATGGATCCTAAGTAAATATCGCCATTTCGGCCACTTCCGCTATTATATAATAATAGGGTGCGGTTAGATATGTTTTGAATTCAGCCAAGCAATTCATGGACAGAATCTCCCTCTTCTACTTTTTGGGTGAAGTATGTCTGTAAGTATCGAAATAAAAAAAAAACACTACATAATGGACCAATTTTAATTTGAAATGTTTATAAAGATATATTCATTTTCATTTTCTTTTTTTTTAATATTAAACGCGAAATATGGTTAATTGTAACTTGGTAAAACTATTCCAACTTCATGATTCAAAAAGTTTCGTATCAAAAAAGTTTCTACCAAATAGTTCGATAAAACTCAACCCAAATATTCCATAACTATTGATCTCGGTCAACAAAGACAGGAAAATAATATGCAAAGTTCTTCTCAATTGACAATAGGACGATGAAGCTTTAAGCACTTAAAGCCGGCGCCGCGCAGCCGAGTTCATAATGTAATTGCAAACGGAATGCAACCGAACACTTTTGACTGTAACAGGTCAGATGGAGCGGAAGTAGTACTTTTCAACTCTAACACCAAATGTGTGTACTAAGGATTGTTGAAACTATATGGTAGAAAGAATGTAGTATCTTAGCCTAAGAGTTAAATTATGAATATTTTCGATAAACTCAATTTTAGTTTAAAATTGTAAAATGTAGTAACTATAACTATTATGAATATTAAAGTATGTATCTGTATAATTTAAGTTTTAACGACTAAAAATTGACGACCATAATCTAACTAGAAGTTATGTTTATATCTACTAGCTTTAATATTTGTTCTTCAGCCCTAGTTTTCGAAATATAAGCTCTTAATTACCTTCTACTTCTCTCTATCTCTACTTTTGTATCATTCTTTCCACTTGCATTCCAGAACCCATTACTCCCGGGATGGACTTGTACGGAATCAGTGCTTTGTCTCCATTTATAGCTCGCAATAGCGCCCCAATGGACATCCATCCAGAGGCGATCAGCTGGCTTAAGCTTGTCGTACGAACGTGCCTTTGACAGAAACAAACGACTCTTTACTAAATTGTCTCCTGCTAAATGGCCGTGTGTAACACTTAAGCTGCGTTTCTGGTAGGCAGAAATATTAATAACTAACGTGTTTCACAAGATTAATGCACGTTTGAGACGAAGGGGCGAGATGGCCGTAAAGGTCAGCTGTGAAGGTGCATAGGCACTGCTATTAACATATATAATTATGTATTACTTAATAGCTACGTCCACGATTGCAGGGATGATAACCTGAACCACTAACTACCCCGCAAGGTTAAATGATTGTGAATCCGTTTGTTTTTCAGTTAAGACATACTGGAAAGAAAGCAGACAAAAATATGTTTCCATTATTTTCAGGGATTAAACAGCATTTTAAACAAAAATAACTGTACCGCGTAACTTTATAGTAGCCGCCAACAGCTTCCACAATCAACTTAAAGTGGCGTGAAGTGACGTCATGACCCCATCTATCAGTTCATCAAACGACGTGCGCGCAACGCATCGTAGGTACCGCTGACGCAACGTTGGCACACTAACAAACGTTGAGCAAACGTTTGCGTCTCTCAAATGGTTGCCCTACAGTTACAACAACATTGTTTCAAGTTGAGTCAACAGTGTTTTTGCTTCCCATGCCCGAAGGAAAACATCAACTGTCGCTTCTAGAATGGGTAATACCTACGCGTCGTTTTAAAACTTCTTACATACGCAGTACGTATGTTGTGATCGTAATAAAGAAATATTTTTGCATTACTCTTTTATCAAACAAATAGCGCTTCGGAATGCGTCAGTAATTAATAATAATCTTTTTTAAACATTAATTTAGAAAAGCATTGAAAAAACCCAGATGTATCCAGCGAAATATTACAGTGGGTAAAATACGTACATATCTATTCATTGCTTCAGGTCACGTAAAACTTTCATGAATGTTCACAATTTAGGAATACTGCCCAAAATGCCTGCAGCAATACATCCGAGATCACTTGAGACTGAAATTTTCGTCATATTTCGTACTTGCAAGAACACATAAACTTGATTCGAGACAACTTCGCATTGAGGTATTCCTACCCATAGAACTTTCACAAGACCATTACCAAAATGAAAATCCTCGGATCCCTTAAGCAGTGTTTTATTTATCCAGAACATTCTGTCCGACGCCCTAAGTGTTAGGAAACTTTCCTAACAACTCCTTGCTTTCAGAAACTTTCAAGGTACATACTCGTATATTAGCCTCTTGTAAATCGTTAATAACTACTACAGCACGGGAGGAGTTACAAAATCTAAATTGGACCTTGAACAAGACTGATGTATGAATTGCATTACATAAAGTCAACAAAATTCGACACCGCGACTCATTTTAGTTTATTTTAAACAGAATGTTGTCATACTGAAACTAAAAATCACTTTGGCCTAGCTTCCAAATGTTATCTTTTCTAGTTGCACGAATATCTCAAAAAGCCCATGCATGTTATTTGAGAAAACAACACGTCTTATCCCGATAGGATTGCCCGTTCCCGCTTCTTCCGTATTTTGTTTGGCCTTCCTGTTATTTTATGGCTGCTACATTTATAAAATATCAGTAACCTAATACGATTATTCAGGTTTGCAGGCTCGGAAAAAGTTGTTAATGTAATCCTACCTGTACATTCCCTTGTAAATTAAACATTCGAATCTCGAGTTATTTGAGAAAATCGCATAGCTTATGCAAATTGAGTCGGTCCTTCGAGTTTTTACGTACTTTGTTTGGACTTTTCTTAGCAACATTGTTTATAATGTATGAACTGAGGATCATCAGTTTTGGAAAAACAAACAGGGCGTTTTAATATGGAATGAGTACGAGAGTTACTTAGTCGAGGAAAGTACATTAATGAAACATGTCGTAGGAGTGGCTCTGCCTTTTGGGTTAGTACGGCTGCTACACATGACTGATTCCCGTCCCTGAGTAACTTGGAAGACTTTTAATAATGTTAATCCAGCAAAAGTAGCGTAATGCCAAAGATTTTTTTGTTTTTTTCTTTGTTCCGAAATCGATTCGCTGAAAATCTAAAACTGTTTAATCCAGATATCATAGTAATAAGAAATTACCGAGAATTGGGACTTAAACAAAGATGATTAGACCTCGGATCTCGTAAATCAGCCATCAATAGCAACTAGAGACATGCCAAAGCAACCCCAACGTGGGTACCAAAACCAATCTCCTTACAATGGCGTGGCCTAAACGATGTATTGAATTGAAAGGAGGCCTCTATGAATGGCTCACTGTACTCAGATAGACGGGAACAATGCCTGGCAACACTTTTACGAGCTTGTCAAATAGCAACACTGAACGCATTTAAAAGAATGGAAACTCAAACGAGTTTTTGTGCATACGCGGCTCTTCGGCGACAATCGAAGAATGATGCATTGTAGGGCCAAAGAAACCCGGGTCAATTATGATTTATTGTTGTATTATAAAGAAAAAAATAATTGTTTAGCGTCAATAGCAAAACTGTCAATAGTTTATTTATAGTTTAGTAATTACGAAAAATAGTGGGACAGCAAATTAGTGATTTTTCTACGAAATAAGCCCGTTGAAAGAAACAACTCAAAGGAAAAACCTGGTATATTTTTTTGTTATACTGATAATTAGCTAGTGGAAACTTCTTCAATTCAATCGATCCTTTTACACTTGAATGTATTAATTTTTCTATTTGTTTTTAAACAAGCTTTAATTGCTACTCTTATACATCGATTTTTAAGTTTCAATTGTTCATGTAGACCTTTTAGTAAACTATTCTTCTTGGGCGTCGTTATCGCTTATAAATCATCTGAAATGATCAGTTTAATGTTCGATCCCTCAGATATAGGTTCCGTAGTTTCTTTCCAAGATCGCCCTAGGGAGTGATTCTCGTAATGCAGGTATAACTCTCCGTATTACCTTTGTTACTATTCACACACTACGACGATAAAAATTGCTTCACCTGAAACGTATTTTTGTAAAAGTTTTTCTTTGAAGTGCGCAATTAAGTTACATGTAACTGAAATTGCTAAAATGTAAAAAAATACCTATCGTGGCTCACGTGCAACGGTACGAACTTGAAAATACTTCGTGCATTTGATTATAGTCTTTTACATAATGAGTCCATAAGTGATTAGCCGCCGCGAGCGAGTTAAAAAAGAACTCAATCGAATAAAATTCTAATTCGTTTCGCGTCAAATATTTATGAGTGAGACTCGCAAGCGTAATTGGCAGACGGTCGGTGCATAAAATTTCTTACACCCCAACTTGTTGACTCCCCAAGCCTTCGCGAATACAACGCTGCAATTCTATCCGAGATTGAAGAATTAAGAATCACGGTCATATTTCACTTTTAACCAATTCCATTACCACGTGCTTATAGATCACTCCAATTTGGAGGAGTGAATACGCCGTTCTCTCCCTACGTCGTTGTTGAGACTGCTGTGGGTCTAATGATATATTGCACACATTTCCCCTCTCTTATAGCTGCTATTAATACGAGAGGTAAAAACACCCAAGGGGCTCCTATGATGTCTTGACGAAATGCAGAAGAGAAAAAGAGAAGCAAAGAAGTCTATAAATAATCCTTCCCTTTTACCTTAATTGCGTTACGAAAGCTCCGGAATTGCAGGCCGCTCGTAATTAACCCTGGGACTACCGAGAAGGAGATATTTTTAACAAGTACTGAGAAAGCGTATCCAACGTGGTGACACATCTGTACATGTATAACATAAGTGTCATGTACATACGTAATAATAATTCCTTGTAGTGATCTTCTACTACTTATATATTAAAATGTAACTATAGCTTTAATATAAGTATAATGTTTAGGTTTAATTAAGACCACAAAAATTAACTTATTTATTACGTTCAAATGTCTTAAAAGTAGCATATTAATTTCAATTAAATTCAATTATGACGTATGTGCGAGTGCCTGTAGCATACCTAGTTAGTCCTCATAATAATTACTGTCCCTACCCATTCCTTATCAATGGTTCTTTTTCTCTCACCAGTCTAAAAGTACCACGCTGATTGTTAATTTTACTTGTAGAAGTCTTAAGACCAGCAAAAAACGCTTCCAGAAATTAAAACATCGCGATCTCACGAACTGTTGCGAACTTACTTAGGAAGAAAATGAAAGTTAACCGTAATTCAATTAGGAGCTTCCGAAAACTTTGAGGCGCTAGTTTGACTTGATTTTGGCAACGAACACCGCAAGTGGGTGTAATTAAATCCTAAGTGGCTTGCAAGGATAACGTCAGAAGTAATTAATGTTTCACTTATAAGTTTGCAATATTTGCCACAAGGAAATATTTTCTACATACTATTGTTTAACACGTTCTAGCACTAGATTCAAGATCTAGATAATACAATACGAAGTTAAAAATACTTATATCACAAAGCCATTTACAATAAGTATAATAAATATTCCTTTACTCATATGTAACATGCTTACCTACTATTGGACGTATCGCTATGGTACAAGGAAAAAATAACTACGAAATCCGGTTTAGTATCTGAAAGCTTTCGGAAAATCTACTTGTGTTTTATCTGCTTGTGAGACAACCGCGGCGACCTCTAACTTACATACATGAGGAAAAGTGGACCTTAAAACCAGCCTGTGCATTAAATTTGAAATCTTGTGACGATATCGGTAATCTTTTCGGTAAAAGGCAAATGCGGTACCGTGTCAACGCCTATTTACTATGCGGCTTATCACGGCTCCGAGACAAATATTTTATTTAACCTTTCTTATCCACACGAGACAGTAAGAAAGTCTTTTTCTGTTTACCAACACAATATAACGTCGTAAAAGGACCTTTTTCAAACGATAAGGAAATATATCACGACACTGTGTGAATGCGAAGGTAAAGTGACGAGGCAGCGACACAATTTGCCCACGACAAACATATGTCGACCAAATGGCGACTTGCTAATTAAGGGTTTTACACAGGAAACCATGCGTAGGTTTATATGTAATATTAGTAGAGTTTTGAGCCAGTATTAAGACTGACAGGAAAACATTTATTATTCATGTAATTTAAGATACTTAGATGCTTTAGTAATGCTTACTATTCTTGATTAAAAAACAGGATAATTAATTGTAATGATGCGTTTATATGTAGAGAATAAAGTATTTTCTTTCTTTCTTTCTAATTGCATGCGTTAAATAGAACTAGATATTTTACGTGATTGAAATAAAACAATCGTCAACAGGTACATATAAGTCCACGTTCTACAACCTTAATAATTTACAGAAAACCAAACTTGAACAAATAATTGGATAGAAAACACCGACTTAGGAACCTAAAAATACAGGCCAGTATAATAAGCGCTTGCCTCCGCGAAGGTTGTTATTAAATGGCTTCGAAATAACAAAAGGAGGTCTCGTATTGATCCGTGGGCCAAGGTATACACAGGACGTGATGAAATAAACATTAAGCTCTCCTTACACGAATGAACTGATCATTCCTTTAGGATATTTGTATGAAACGACCATAAAATAAAAGTTAGTATAATATACAGGCAACGTAAAACTATTGGAAAAAAGGTATAATACAGAGGCAACATGAACGTGATAATTTTAAGTAATAAAACTAAATAACTATAGTCAATTTAAACTAATTGATAATTCGCAGTCTAGCTAACTGTGTTATTTTGTGATTATATATAGGTAGGATAGATAGAAAAGTGTACATACCAAATATTGTAACTACTAGGTGCCTTAAACTCACTTTTAGTTTGCGATAGTTCGTTTAACAATACATACTTAAACATACCATAAAATTACACCTTAAACAGATTAAATCCTTTAGCAAATTTTGTTTTCAAAGTATTAAAACAAACTTTAAAGACTAGGTATACCTTAAGACAGATTAAGTCCTTTTACTTTTTCGTTAAAAAGTATTAAAACCCAAAAGTCGGCCAACCCATTAAGTCTCGGCCTGTAAGTGTTAAGAGCGTTATAAAGTCGACATGTGACCAGCTTAGGCACACGTTTGCTTATCGCAGATCGTGAGAAACCACTGCACTTGCCTAATTGGCAGGTTTTGCTTTTTCTCCTTTTTGGAATATTGGAAGCGTATGCTAAATGATAATGCTTTGACTGGATCACGCTATAATATAAAGGTTACTGAGAGATTCATTAAAGAAAAATATTGTTATCTAGGATTGGTCTAAATTGTGTCTATAGAATCTATTGGGTATCAGGCTAGTAACCTGTTACTAATGATCGATAAAATACCATCAAACCTAATCAAGGAGATTTTATAAATTTAAGTTTTGTCTACACCAAAAGGAATTAAAATACATAAATGTATATACAATTGGCGTAAAATTTAACATTTTAGGTGAACTTTAATTATCATAAAATAACGAAATTAATTCGCAGCGTTCTCGCTCAGTTGCAACCATAAAGAGAGGGAGGTAAGACTGTCAAACTGAGGAGCACTTGGGAAAGTGGCATTATGCCAGCAGCCATTATTTTGCCAAATTATTGGTAAACCACATTGCGGTGCTATAATACTCCCGGCCCATATTGGGGAAGCGTAATAGCTAATATTGTTATTAAATGCTTATTTATGCGCGTTTTACGACGGTTTCCATTCAAACAGCCGGCAGCGGTCTGAAATAACTGTTATTGAGAAATATTATGTCTCCTTACATAGTATTTCTTAAATTTTGTAATATTCAATATAAATGTTACGTCATCTACGCCGTACTTTCGTAATCCCGACAGATTGTTTAAAGTTTACTGAAGCAATAGTATGTTAAAGGATCTGTCCACCCCGAAATAGAAGAGACATGAACATGTATGTAGATTCTTATCAATTTTAAACACATTTTAGAATTGCAAGGTTCTATCTGTCCCGGCATTCACTAAAGGCCTTAATATAAGGAATGGGGCATCCATAAACCAACAAAAGGAGGTCTCATCTTAATCCCGCTTCAAAAGGCATTTAACGCAAAGTCGACATAAGACGCGCTTACACATTAACTTATCGCGGCAGATCGTGAGAAAGTCCAGTTCACTTTTTATTTATTTTCTTACAAACGTAGAAATATAGGAACACCTGCTGTTTGAGATTGACGGCGCGCTAGTAACCATTGCGGATGGATTACAATCAATCAGCCATGTTCAGTGAAATAATGTAATTTGTCCGACGTTATGTAAATCTGGACATCGTAGCTATAGCACTGTTTTCGGGTCAGTTAGTTTTGTGGGAGGAGCAAATGAAAAAGCAAGCAATGTGACATAAAAATGAATAACAATACTAAAAACATTATAAAACTAAATACTGCTTAAGGTGGGTGTAAGTACGTAGTGTGAAAAACAGAAGATCTTGGGAGTGAGCGAAAGATTTTTCAGGATCGTTCAAGGTTGCGATCGAAATTCTCTATGTATGATGATAAATATAATATGTATGTTATAAATAGTACGTTATTTATAATGAAATCTAAATAGGATCAAATTTCGACCGACCCATAGACTGTTTATTCATTCATACAAAATAGATGCAACACCAAATTCTAAATTTACCTCTACTTATCCAAAGTCTAATGGACCAACCTAGTCTCTGTTTACCCCTCAGGGAGCGCAACGTATGTGTATGTAAAATATTCATGTTTATTCATATTAGAGTGCATTGTTTTGCATTATTCATTTTGAATAATTGCCGGTCTCTGATCCACGGCTATTCGACATGCCCGTAAGCCTATTTAATCATTAGGCATGCAGGCCGAATGACTACCAGTCACGCTCTTCTCCCAAGGGTGCAGAGACCACAGATTTCCATTTACCATGGCCCTGACAGGTCTCTTTCGCTTCGAAAGAAGGGGTAAATATAAAATAACCTACATGCCGAGGCACTTATTGATCGACATATCAAAAGAAGTTGCCTACAATAC
Source organism: Leucoptera coffeella (assembly GCA_030578115.1). Taxonomy (NCBI): domain Eukaryota; kingdom Metazoa; phylum Arthropoda; class Insecta; order Lepidoptera; family Lyonetiidae; genus Leucoptera; species Leucoptera coffeella. Next base: position 254,034 of record JAMBLF010000131.1, on the reverse strand, counting down.
CTGTTCGTAGCCCTTAGTAGTCTGGGAAGTAAGATAATGCTAACTAGCTGCCGTTCTTTCTGGAAGTCATGCTTCCTATTGGCCGATAGGCCAGTTTACTTAGTATCAATGTTACATAATCATGTCATCACAACCGTAACATTCATGCTAAAAGTGATCAAGAATTTGTGTCCGAAGTTATTTCACGAAATAAAAGTAAATTAAAGGAAAGCGTATATGTTTTAAATGCATCTGTATTAAGAGTGAAACGGTCCCTACGTTCCATTAATTGTAATTACCCAAATATAGCCAATAAATGATGTAGCGAACTAACGAACCATTATAATAAATCTAATGGATAGGTAATTAACTTGAACGAAGTGGGTTCACGCTGAAACCGAAATTGTTTCCCTTTTCTACACCAAAATGTGAAGGTATATTTCCAACTGAAGATATTTAGAGTACCACGGTAAGGAAACCATCGTGAGGAAACCTACCTGTTCACGCAACAAGTAATAACTAGTCAGTGCTTGTAAATGGCGACACGGCTATCACCTGGCACATGCAGTATTGATTTTCTGGGTAACAAGTGAATATGAGGTGGCCATAGCATTACTACCTTCGCATTCGTGGAGATGAACACCCTAACTGTTACTACCTCATTAACTAAGTGATTATTTAAGACATTAGAAAGTTCATTTTAAGACATGTTTAAATGTAATATGATGACAAAAAGTATAGGTTAGCAAAAATAGCTCAACCAAACTGCGGTTCCTTAACATGCAGAGTAACTTGATACAAATGCGATATCAGATGATGGTTAGATACAGTAGGTCAAGATAATTTAACACTGGATCCTTCTTGGAATATAATTAAGTTTCCAAATAAAACTATCTATATTCTATTTCTTTATAAAATCTACAGTCAATATTCTTACAGAATGCTTAAAATGAAACAAGGTATTACTTACATACAATTACACCATTGACATTTAAAATAGCGTTCTATAAAATACTGTTAAAAATGCCAGTGATATTAATCAAATAAAAAATGTATAAAACAAGTAACGATAAAAAGTAATTACGAATTAAGGATAACTTATTAAATCTCAGCATACTTCAACACACTTAAATTCAAGTAATAGATAAACCAACAACAGTAAAGCATTCTATTCAGTATTCGAGTATAGTAGAGTTATCACAATGGGACTCGGCGTATTTCTTTAAGACGTTTTCCTCCATCCTCCGGGACACACGTGTTTAATCGACAATGTAGTTATTAAGATAAGGAGGTAGATAGGCGAGGTGCCAACTCACGAGGTATACGAGCATTTGAATAAATGGCTCTTTTCAAGTATATTGTAAAGGAGATAGTCAAAAAGATGCCTTTCCTAGAGATTTTACTTGAAAAGTGCAATGAATAATGAGATTAATTTACTTAGTTACATGGAAAATGAAAATTGTGGGAAGGGAATTCATTATGTCATAAATGTGTATATGAATATATTATATTAAGTAACTATATGTTTTTTTTTTTCGAAAATATAGTAACCTCTGTATCAGATAGATTTAACTGCTGCAGTCCTAAACAGCTGTCGATCTGCCCAAGATAAAGATAAGCCAGAAAATTTATTTTTGACAGTGTATAAAAACTATTATTTTATGTGTGTCATAGTGCTTGAAGCTTTGAGAACGAAACATCAAATGTAGTTAGTTTAGTTTAGGGAAAATATTCTTGAATAAAGAATTCTTTAAAGTGCAAGACTTATCGAACACTGTACAAGGCAAAAATTACTGTTCTGTGCATCCAAAAAACGTCTTCCCAAGCCGTTATAATGCCAATCTCTCGTATCCAGTACCAGCATTTTCATTTTAAAGAATTGGCCTCCTGATCTCCAAGTTATAGGTGAAGCTAGATTAAATTGTGACCCTCTTTTGCGAAGGCGTTCGTCATCTCCCAAGGGAGTTCACGTGCTGAATTGACAATGCACGTAATAAGGTAGGGAATAAGATAAATCAAGTTTCGACAGGTCTGTTTAGTAAGGAATTCTTTAATGATGTCTCGAAAAATGGAACTCTTAAATATATTTATAAAGGAATACAATATGGTAAAAAACCTATTTTTTTTAATTCTCTCTAAAGACTTTTCATGATTACTTAAATACTGGACATATACAAGTATTTATTAACTAACGTGACAATTATTTCAGTGTCATAACTACATACAATTGAGTACAATTCCATGCCTAATGAACTAGAAATATAGCCTCAATTATAGCAGCAATTATAACGTCATACGTAATACGTAGGTAAGGTTACAATATCATGCCAATTAAAGTTTACAAGAAAAACGTAACCCGATCTTTGCGCGACCACACAGCGCGAATGACATTTCCAACGTTAGTTCGTAATTAACAAGCTATAGGGTCTCAGGTTCGGATTCCGTGGGGTTTTATTTACATGACTCCCAGTAGCCATTTTGAGATGATTATGACACTAAAAAGTTTTTTGGATGAGATAAGCATGATATTCAGATTTGATGAAATTAAATATTTATTGATACGGAATAGCAATTTTAGAGAAGTTCGCTACAGCATTCTTATAGGTATTAAGCAATTGAATAAGATTAAATACGTAGTAGTGTTTTATAATATTATTAGTCTAATAATTTACTAGATTTTACATACATATCTCGTCAGATTCGATATTGGATACGCGAAATAGTAACTATACATAATGCACGCGGACATTGTATTAAACCGCACTATAGCTTTATAATATCGATGGTCACCCCAATACAGGAAGCTCCCTTCAATGGCCACAGACCGACCACAAGTCGTTGAGATGATTGCCAAAATGCGATAAGAGATTGTGATGAAGAAAAAAAACTGCAAATCATTTGCAGACTTCGATATAAGCTGTAATTTTTTGCAACTTCCATTTTGTGTTATTTTGTTTAAGAAAACTGAGTTACGAGTAAATACAGATTGATTTAAATCTAAAAGTCAAAAATATTTAATCATAATTTGGACTTATATAATATAGAGTTAAATAAAAACCAAAAATGATGAATTGCGAAGTGCATATTGAAAAAGGATATTCCATATTACGTTATTTGATATTCACCTTCCTACCTAAGATCCTACGACGCAATTATTCCTGCACCCTCTTTGGCTTTTTAAGAGAATAACTGGCACCAACTCCACAATTTTGATTTGTGAAAAAGAAACATACATTTACTTTAAGTACGAATACATACAAATAACTAATATATTTATTTAAATTACTAAACCTCTGTTGCCGGTACTGACGCATAAATTTCCACATCTACGTATCCGAGAAAAACATGTATATAATATTCCAAAATCGATATTCGAGCAGGAACCGTCGAGTGCTAAATTTGATTTATTTCCCTACCTTATTAGCATCATTGTCAATCCAACACATGGTAGCCCATGAGAGTTGAAGGTCTCAGAAAATGAGGGTCACAATTCATTCTATCTATTGTGATGGAATATCAATGGACCTTTTAATAAAGCCTGCTCATTCACACATAATAGCTGGTGGCAAACGTGATAATTGTAGGGTTATTATTACTGTACCGCGATAGTTTGGGACTTAAATTGAATGCTAACTAGTTGCCTTTCTTATCGGTACGTCGCTAAATATTACAACGGGGTTAGCTGTTTATGGAATCTTTTGGGCAACGCGCTAGTAACTAGTCACGAATATTCTATAAAAAGACTTCACGACCACGATAGTGTAAACATAACCGGAGTGGTATTATATCTCCTAGGTCCTGTTCATCTCGAAAGGGATTAAATGTATGAATTCATTCATTTTCGTATTAAAAACACATTTACGAAATGCATCGAATTATACGGCGAGGGAAAACATCGTAAGGAAACCGACCTGTTCATCGAACAGGTAACAGTTAGTGCTTGTAAATGGCGACATGGCTGACCACCTGTCACATTGAGTACTGACTATCTGGTCGACACGTGGGTTCGAGGTGTCCATAGAATTACTACCTTCGCAATCGAGGAGATGGAAACCTGAACCTCTGATTAAATGGTCTGACTTAATGGTCGTGAATGCGATTGTTTTGTTATTTTTTTGCTATATGTGTTGTATATTTAATACTTGAGGTATGACTGCATTAGAATTTCTAGTCATTGTTTCTACACACATTTCTATACCTACTTGACAAAACAATTAGAAGGTCAAACTCATTAGCAGATAGGGGATTCATTAAGCATGTTCTGCGATATCTTATCACGGCGAATCAGTGCTTGATATTTTTATACATGGTAAATTAAGTTAAGAAGGAGCAATCTCGGTTTTATTTGAATTAGCCAGATAAGAAATGTAGTTAATTATTTCCTGTGGAGAAATTTGGGAAAACAATTATTTTGCTATTACTATTTACATCAAATATACTTACTATTTTTGGAGCCTCAAATATACAAATACAAAGCCATAACACACGTAGCTAAATGAGGTAAATAAATTAAAAAAAATTGAAATATGCCCACTCTGCTACTAAACACTCATGGAATGTTTTATCATATGTATACTTTAAATCCTGACAGTTCTCCAGTTGACAAACCTAAACCATTCTATAAGTCATGCCCTAAATGTCTCCACATGTGACTCTGTCCCACACGCAATTACCCCCAGCAGCGGCTACATACAGACTGATAGATAAAATTATTTAGTATTAAAGTTTTTATTACATATTAGTGTACCCATACACGACCGACAATCGGACGCCGACATTTTAATCACACATTTTCTGCTAACTCTTATTTTCATTTATAATATAACACGTCTAATATTTTGTTATACTAGTATAATAATAGAAGTTTCTGATAAGTACAAACGATCAATAGGTAAACAGCGAGCGTTTGCATGTTTCACCAATTAAATCAGTAGATTCTTATTTATTTATTTATTTATATTCTATCTGCCATACAATCTTAAAGATTATGTCGGCTTATTCTTAATGAAGGCAAAAGCCACCTCAACCGCCCCACGAGCCAGAGAGGAAGAGGAGAGAGCGAGTTACCTCAAAAAATCTGCTACCGATTGTCGGTTATACGCAGGCAGGCTTAAACGGAGATCGAGTGTGGCGTGTGGTCGCCGATTGTAATGCGGTATAAACCCTTCCTATTATGAGGGAGACAAATGATGGGATAGAAGAGATTTATGGGACCCTAAGGTTTAATATGGTGGTAGAATATTTAATAAATCAGAGCAATGCGAAAGTCCTAGTGTCGCCAACAAATAATTTAAGTATTACGACACAATGAAACGTATAAATGTTTATAAACCTACCTATAATGCCAAGATATAGATCTAATATGCTGTGTTATATCATATTACCATAAATTTATGAAAGTAATTTCCTTAAAACACCATAGAAAAGTCGAGCAAAATGTTAAACATTCTAATGTCACTTGAGATATTACGTAAGCATCTCATTGTTTCCAAGTCCCATAGAAGTCGTATAGAAAACTTAAGACGCATTCACAAGTAAACCTCTACTGCGCATGTGAATACGGAATACTAAATAAATAAAGGAACGGAACCCATGCGTCCCCTTCGATGTCGCTTAGGACCTTTTGCAATTGAGTCTGTTGAGTTTAACGCCTGTTAGTAGAATAGGATAGCTGAGAATTTGCTATTATATATTTCAGTCACGAAAGTGTGATTTCAGTTTACTGTTACGTGTGTCTAAGTTATGCGTTGGATGATAAAAGTTAAGTAATAAACTGTAGGAAAGGTAATAATAAATAAGTTCACAGTAGCATTAACTATAGTTAATAGAATATTATACATTTGTCTTCCTCCATATCGTTATAGATATTAAATGTAGTATAATATAATTTAAGTAGTCTATTTAATATATTTGCAAAGTAAACAATATTTTTGAAAAAAAGTAAAAAAATATATAAACAAGATAACAGGACAACGAGAAACTGTTCAAAATATCCATAGCAATATCTAAGAGATAACAAGGCTTTGGTAAACAAAGGACAGACGCGTGGAGGTAATATTTCTCGAAACTTTAAGGGATGATATTGCCAAAACCAATCTCAAATAGATGAAGGGGAATACTCAAAAAACTGACAGCAATTTCACCGAAAATCACATAAAATATTCATAGCAAATCTCAAATGAAGCCAGATTGAATATCGCAAGGGTGTAGTCTTTATGGCGTCATCAAGCAGATGAAATTGATTTAGCAGAGAGTGAATACAAGTTTTAATTAAAACCAACCTGCGATGGTCTCTTGGTAAATCTGTTTCCTAGTTTGCGGAGGGGTCTAAGCTCGACCTTTGGCTCGGACATGCATTCTTTGGAAAATTGGTACTTGTCACTGGAATTCTAATTATGTCACCCTGGTCCCTACTATCATATGGTCCAGGAAACTTAATAGTGCATCATTCTGTGCTATACCACTATCATATCTGATGTATAACAACAGATACCTACGAGTTTTAAAAATATTAAAGCGACATCTAGTAGACTCTGATATGACTAAGTCCTTAAAAGTACCCAAACATTTCAGCGTCTAGCGAGGTCCGAAATAAAATACCCTTCTAAGCTTATTATATTTCAAGGTCTGACAACAGTGATCGTAAAATTTTATCTCAATAATACCAGAATAGTTTTCGTGGTTATAAATAGCAATAGATGAAATAAACAGGAGAAGATAATATACTCAAAGCTATCATATTTTTACTTTGACTTAAAACAGAATCCAAAATATCCTATTTCAAGGTGGCCAGTCTAAATATTGTAACAGACTAGAGAGGATCCCCTCATTTGTGTTACACGAGACTTCCCGTGCGTATTTCAAAGCACAGTCGCCGCTGCTTCCGTAAATATGTATTGATCGTTTGCTCCCGTGAAAACCTATGAATTTATTGATCATTCATACTCGTTAAACGAAGTTAACGAATACGAATGCCCAATAAATTCATAGACGGACCGAACAACAAATACGTATCACCAAATGCGCTTCAGTCGCAATAAGTTTCAATGAAACACTCATATTCGTTCACAGCAATACTCTATTGCTAGGATACTGCTGTGAAACATTGTTGAGCTCGTTTCCTGATAACTGTGATGCCATGTTATTGTAAATCCTACTAAGAGAGAGATGTAACATTCAAATTTGGAGTAACCTTTAAAACGTTAAAAATTTTCCTACTATCTTTGTCCTTCTTACATAGGGTCTACGCAACAAGTTGTTCATTCACTATTCGCAAGTAAATCATAAATTGTTGTGTACTCGTAACTATGGCGGTACAATTGACACACATGAAAAAACAAGCACGAAGATCCCTAAAATAATAGGCACGTGTATTCCGAAGTCTGTTTACCAAAAGATCCGGGCAGGCTATTCCTTGCAAGTAAGAAATTTTACCTTCTGATCGTTGTTTCAGTTTACATAAGTTATGTTTAGTTTAGAAGATCACAAAATTCTTCAGTTAATAGTACCTACATTTCGCAGAGTATCACTACATAGTATAAAACAAAGTCGCTTTCTCTGTCCCTATGTCCCTTTGTATACTTAAATCTTTGAAACTACGTAACGGATTTTGATGCGGTTTTTTAATAGATAGAGTGATTCGAGAGGAAGGTTTACATGTATAATAACATCCATTAAATAGTGGAGTAGGCTATATATTTTATATTCGTGCGAAGCCGGAGCGGGTCGCTAGTAGGTAATGAAATCTATAGTTGTTAGTTATAGGAATGTAACTACGATAGACATAAATTTTGCAATAATAAACACTTCAGGCGAAACATATCGATGCACAGCTATGACGCCATGCATCTCAGTAAATTTACTCAGTTAAATGTCCGTAGGGAATATCGATACTAGGATATCGCCCGTATCGATGCAGCGGTGCGACTAATCTTACTACCTATAATCAACGTAACGCGACACACACATTACTTAGTGCAATAATGTATACCAAAAGCCACAGCAGCTGCCAGATAATATAAATACTGTATTATGCCTGTTTTTACAATGGCCAACACTAACTAAACTGAATACGGTCGACCAGTGAACAAAGATCTTTCCAAAGTACGAGTACCAATGAGACTGCAGGCTCTTCATACCTTTGCTTATTTCGCAAGCGACCGCATTGTAAAAACACGCACCAGTCATGTTTTGAGGAATAATTTCTTTAATGCATGCCTTCTGTGACCGAAGGAAATTGTAAATAAACAGTGTGCCGTTCGCTCCGGCGGATGACTAAGAGTTATTGAATCAGTATACCTAATCGACAGACTTGAATTACTATGTGGAACCTCTTTGCTTAGGTTGGAAAGTTTATGACCAGGATGTCGACGATTTCTGCCTTTCATCAAGAATAAGGAAGCGTACATTACAAACCACAGATAATAGAACATCAACAATAGGTACTCCTTTGATCTGGTGCTTAAGGATAGTTATATCTACCGATTAAGGGGAGTAAATTAATATAATTAAAGAAGCATCGAAAGGTTCTCGCATCATAAAACTTATTTCAAATCATACAACCGCATCGTTTTGGGAATGCGGTAAGGCAAAGCCCAACAAAGACTTCAAAAGTACATTTCCCCTCCTTTGGGGTCTAAGGCTAAATAGCTTTTCATAAGAACCAATTCAATAGGGTTCATTATATAAAGCTATACGGCTTCTTACGCGGAACTTTGAACGAGTTCACATACCTAATATCAAACACAATCATATTTCGAAACCAGACGCTTGTTTATAGTATGTAGGAAACGTGACGAAGCATTTTTGCTAAGGTCATTAATTACAATCAATCGGACTGTAGCTGACAAATAAAAACAATAATTAGGTTTCCATGCGAAGGCTTCCCGGCCAAAGTACCGCTGTAGGCTTCAGACAACAAAAGGGGAAGATGCCCCTAAGGACAGAATAAAATTTTATCTTTCACTACTTTTGTTCTAACAAGGCTTCCCTTTCACACAAAAACGATAGTGATGTATTCTTCTACATTTGATGAGAGAGTTAAAGCAGTTTTTGTCGATAAACTTACTTTACTAACTACACTTTGGTGCTCAATAAAAAGGGTTTCAAAGCGACTAAGACTGTTACTGTGTAGTCAGTAGTACAGTATAAATTTACTCTACATAGCATGGAAAATCTATATTAGTTATTGTAAATTAATATAAAACAGGCATCGCCAGAAAAGCTAGTCACTAGTCCGTAACTATCGGCAAGATAAAGGTAGATTGAGCCTAGTTTAAATTAAATTATTAATACTTACAGCTTAAGTAAATTACTTTTATTCTTCACTGATCACATATTAAAGATTATGTCAGACTTTGGCGCACTTGAAATCATCACAAAAGGATCAAGTCTACAAGGAAGGGATTTGAGGCTAAGGCGGCGAACAAAAAAGGTTCTTGAGGTACCTACTACAATCATATTAAATCGAAAATCATTTCATAATGCGAGGATTTTTTACTCAGATTATCTTACCTGCAATAAATTCATTAAAGTCTCACTACACGTGTTTTTTGTTTATAAATTAAGAATGTGACGTCATTAGATACGTAGAAGCACTAAAATAGACCTCCCTTTGTTAACGAAATTAAAACACAAATGCAATATTGTTCTAACAGAACCGGGCTTCAGCTTTTCAACACTAATGGAATAAAAACAATTTCAGTTGGAAAAGAACAACGTTGTTGTAAGTGAAAGCCCCTTGATCAATATCCGATGAACGTATATTTTTCTTATTCAGACCGAACAGTGCCGGTTTGTGAGCAGAATCAGCTATCTAATTAAATAAACTTTGAATAAGCTAAACATTTCTGAAATAAAACTTTTGAAGATCTTTACGTCAATTAATAATAGCTTAAACTCAGGAATTTTTTAATTTATGTTCGAGAGCCAAACAATATATTGTGTTTAGAGTCTACAATGAATAAAATTATTTGTAAATTCTTACAGCACAATTTGTCAACTTTTTGCCGTGATAAACAATGAATATTAAACTCATAATGCAATCCAGACCCCTAATGGAACTCTACTGAAAACGTGATTTAGTATGCAAATTACCATATGTTACGGGATAAAGGTTAGGGAAAAGAAAATAAATTATTCCTCGCCGAGTTGTCTGAACTTTATTTTTACCCTCTCCAAGTTGGCCGCGACTTTTTAAATTTCGATCGTTTTTCTTTCTCGCTTTGTTTCATTGGCGATAGATTTCACTACCCTCTAATGGCAAAGCCGCGTTTTATTTATAAACCTCTTTCGTCCAACTTTTCAGTTTTAGAGATTTCTAGAAAGGGATGATCGCACTTCGCGAGGCCATGCACGGCGTTGCTAAGCGTGTTTTTTTAAAGGGTCATGCTGCAGAGGGGACTTCAGTAATTACTTGAATTGCGCTCGAGAAGGGGCTCCGGCGGCTAAAGGTAAACACTGAGCGAAATCTCTTAAAACAATACTTCTTTTTGTCCTTCATCTTTCTGCTCCAATATCGAACAATGCAATAAAACAAATCGCAGAACAATTATTGAAATAGAATTTTACGCACGCTTCCTTTTAAATCGTAAATTAAAAAATGAGCTACCAAACGAAGCTTAAAAGAACCCATCTCTTGATGAGACGGACAGATCTGGGTGCATCAAAAAGTTAGTTGGTTGGCAGGGCAAAGCATGCCGAAGTCAATCACAAGTTGCCGTATCCGTTCATAACAATAAAACCACAGTGATTGTTCAAAAGGGAGATGAACGATCGCTCAGACCCGCTTCAAATGTGCGTTTGACTGCCGCAACCGCCAGCGGTATTAAAGGCTTCAACAACATTTGGTGAAGTTTAATTGGAGTTTAGGGTCAACTTAATATTGTTTGTGATTACGTAGTTTGGAGAATGGATACAGTCTCTATCGCACATGTCAGGAACTCTATTGAAGTTATTGTGCAACTGCGAAATGGTTTATTATGCACGAATTTGAAACTTAAAATTGTCTCAACAATAATACAGGCAAACTTAATTAAAAAGCGCTATGGACTGAGGCGATATTTGCAACGGTTTTCATAACGTCATTTGAACTGGATGTCAAAGCATGTTGTAGTTCATCTGTCAACACATTCACAGCGGTAGACCGAAAGGTAACAAGTGCTGTGCCGTACCCTTTCCTCTTCATAAGCGATGAAAAATAGATTCCATCATAGACCTGTCAACGGCATATGTAGAAAGCAAAGCAAAGTTTCAAGTCGAAATCTCTTTTGGAAAGATTAACACGTCCCTGTCGTGTCAAGTGTCACACGTATGAGGATCGTAAATCATATTTTTTAAATTTAGATTACTATAAGTAGTTGCCAAGTTAATACTAGGTGATTGGAAATTTTAAGAGGTGAACAATTTTAACGACCCCTAGAAACTATTCTTATAACTAAATCTATCTTCTATAATGACTACACCACAGCTTCAATCTTCCCCTATCCCTAGAGTATTAAGTCACGATAGGTCAAATTACAGTCGTGCAACGGTACAGCCCGTTGGGTATCCAACTTAAATTCTATAATGACCGTTGAATTTGCCCAAGCGAAATTTACGCATTAGAAATTATAGTGATTTATTTTCCAACACTAGTATAAATGATGAAAATTTTGTTAGAGCTTATTCTCATGTACAAACTATACATTTTTACGATACATATTGGTGCCTCTGATGAAAGCAGTCAGCAATCACTTTCCTTTAATTTAGCTTTTATATCTAGAGATAAACCTTACCCAAGTAAAGACTAAACAACGATACAATTGCGTAATACCAAAACGCAATCTATCATTGGAGTGACGAAATCGGAATGGGTCTATAGCGGTTTATCGAAATGACGTTATTTACTGTGATTAATGCGGGCACTTAAACAACAATTTCTCATCCACCACAATCCAAGTCCTGATTAATCCTTATCACGCGCCAACTGGTCGTCTGCAAGATTAATTCTAGTAATAAAGGCGTTCACTTTGTATCATCATTCATTGTTACTTTCTTATTCTAAATATTTTTAAGTGATATTAACTCAATCAGGATAAAAGCCATACTGAAGCATACAGATTCATCTAGATAGGTATAGATCAGTTCCTGTGCACTGTAACACATGATGTATGTTGATTAGCGCTTGCCGTATTTCTACTAGTCTCTAAGACGAAGATATAGCTAAGTTAGGAGTGTTAGGCCAAACAATATATTTTTAAAGCAATCGTGTCGGTTACACGTTTTCTTAATTTAATTTTAATGAACGAAACCAGTTGCGGAAATGATGGTTAGCTTTCTGGCATTATGGTGCCAGCGAATGTGTCAGTCTTTCAAACAGGCTGGTGTGAGCCGATTCAACACATTTCAAGTCTTATTCCGATTGAAATAAGCTATAAAATCGTCTTGAACCGCCTCTCTACATACCAACTGTGCACAAAGCGTCGCACCCAAGCTGTAACAAAAGGGTAACCGGCAATATATTATTCAGGCGCTTTAAGAAATACAATGCGGCGTACCTTTGTCATGGCAAATTGTATGATGGGATAGTAAGTATTTGGCGCGACCAAAGGCATCAAATTTTGATAACCATAATTCTGGTAATAACTTTGCCAACATCTAAGTTGCCTAGATAGACTAACCTTCAATAATTTTGACGCATAAATTGGATTAAAGATTAACGTATTAATATGAAAAACCTAACCTACGAAACTCTTTGTCGCGTTTTAAACAAATTACGGGTAGTTTACTCATTATTTAGCCAAACTAATGAGTTTGTATGTTTTAAGACCTTCTTTTTCCACTCTGTACTGTGGACCTTTCTTATCAATTTGCTAAAATCGCACCTAAGCTCCAATCAAATACTTACAAAAGTGCTTGTTCCTTTCATCCCACGTCAGATCCATGCTCTCACGTCCTTTCTGGTGTTCCCTGCCACCCCTGTTTGGAGAGCTTTACTTGTTTGAATGGTGATGACGTTGAACAAATACACTGGATCTTTGTTCGTGGCGGATCGTGATTACTGCACTGTTTTGGACGGAATCAATCAACGTTATTTCGGGATGGTTTGGTTCGTTTCTCGGTAGAAAATATTATACAAGAAGTTGGAAACATTAATCGTTACTTTTATTCAACGGATTTTTGCACAAAATATGTTAAAGGTGGAAACAGTCGTACTTTTCAGAATTAGTTTTAATCATTAATTGATTTTAACTTTACTTGCTAATTTAATAATTACATTTAATTTATAATCGCTGCGCTATATTTATCCACTATGGATAAAGTTAAAAAGCCTACAGGTTATAGAGAAGACTTTAATCTAAACGCAGCAGTCATGTACCAATTTACTCCGAAACACCGTTTACACGAAATTTTCCCAGTCTTTCATTTTGCGGGCCATCCTTATCAATTTCGGCCCAAACCGAGGGGAAAAGTTAAGAGCGACCTTTTTCTCCTGTCTGTACCCTCTGGATCTTTGGCCTGGCAATGTTGGTATTGATTGCTGCGATAAGTACATAATATGAGACCAAATAGACGAGTGTTTGCTATCACACGAAGAGTAAACATTCCGTCATTTGGTGAGGACCAAAGTGCTTTTCACTTCGCATGTGCATTGTTTGTTTTGATGAGCGATCGCCCCCTAAATGTTGGTCAATAACTCAAATTTCACCCCGTAGTAATAGTAGGAACTTGCTGAGGCTAATTACCTAAGTAACTGTTCGTGTTATGGACGCCAATTTAATATTTAATGAACCCTTTGTAAAGATGGGCCGTACAAGTCGGGATGTGCACGATATATTTCATAGCAGACTCAAATTACAAAGCGCGTAATTAATGAAACTTTTTTTACGATTCATCGTGATGAATGAAAAGTTACCGGATCAATACTACCTGAGTATTTTTTTACTAAGTGCAAAACCAGTTAAATTAAACTACGTACTCACAACTTCCAAAGTAGACAAACTCTCAGCAAGACGTACCTGAAAAAGTAAATTAATATTTTAATAAAATAAACATAAATATATCACATTTACATTCATAAGCATTTATATTGTACTAAGCAGGAATAAGTTTGTAACTATATCGTATCGTATTTATTAAATACAGCCTTTATAAGTACAGTCAATTGATAATAATCATAGTCATATTTATCCCTATTTCCGCCACGTGGGTTGTCGATAATATTCAACCTAAAACCACATGGCAACACTGAAGTGAAAAAACGACGTGCCAGCTGCTTTTCATAGCAGACAAGTGGCGTCGGTACTTTAGTAAAAACAGTGAATTATTGACTAGTTCATCGATTTTATCTCCCCTTTTTGTATGAAAATATTGAAATACGAGTAAATAGTAAAAACATAAAAGGCAATTTAAATGGCAGTCATATCCTCATTAAGTTACATTATTGAGTTTAAAATAGAATGGAGACACACGACACATAGCTATATTATACATATTTATAGAATAAATCATCTTCAAGCATGTTACCCAAACGAAATGTGTCAATATCAAATCGTATTAATCTAAAAGTACAGATTTATTATTCCATTGCCGTGGTCAGTTAAACCTACACATGCTTATCTAGCTATGGAGTCAAAGTACACCCCAAGCGAATTAATTATCAATGTCGAGTCGATAATTTCGTTTGACACGAGCTGAGCTAGTACTGACCCAGTGACCGACTGTCACATAGGGTTAGTGTCGGGCAAAACTAGTTTATTTAGTAATTATAATTGATACTGCTACTTTCGAAATTGTATGATAATTGCCTCACCATACTGTTGGTTCTTCGTAGTTATTTACGATTGATTCTTTTTAATTTCGTGATGTATCACTATTACACACTTCTTAAACGGTATAAAGTCGAGTAGTTAGTTACTACATTTAATAGTTATAAGGATAATCGTATTAGCCTTATAAACTTCTTTTTAATGCAACTCAGGATCTTCGGAGAAAAACAATGTTGGAAACAATGTCTGATGATTTTATATCAATATAATAATACCTAACTAATGCCGACCATTTTTATTATGCAAGATATTAAGCGTAAACATTTGGGATGTATTCTAGTAAACTGACCCTTCGTCTTCCCCTTGTCATTTCAAAGAAACCACACAACTTGGGTCACTCACAATGATGAATGACAGAGACTAAACCGAGCCAAAAACTTCTTTACAATACTGATTTACTTTTGCCTCTTTATACTGTATATGCAAATGAAGCAAATACAATTATTTTTTATGCCACACCACTATCTATTTAAATGATTTACAATAAAAGTTATTGTGCCGTTCGGTAAACACAATTTGAAGGCAACTGTATTCTACAAGCCTTTGATATTAACTCAGGAAGATCCAGCTTTAGTTGTTCCAAAGATGAAGTATTCTTGCACCCAAATAATTAGTATAAATTCAATGTCAATGTGAAACTTTATAGACATAAATATACTCTATTCATCCGCATTATATTCACAGCCCATTGCATCAATTGTTATCACCTAACTTCGTACCAGCTGGATACTTTGTGTCGCGTCGAACGCTCGATAACACTCCTAATAAATGTGCGACAAACTATGTAGTTAGAAGCATTCAAAATGAGTATTGACAAAAGCTTTATTTTGACAGATGCCATCCAATCAGAAGGTAAATAAAACCCGACGTCAGGCGACGGACCTTAAAAGCAACGTTCGAGCGAATCTAAACTTTTGATCAAATATGGAATCTATTAAACATAAAAACAGCGCGTGCGTAAGCATTTTGATGAAGCTTACAGCTTATAACTATCCCTTAAATAGAAAGGTGATATTCAATGGAGGTTTAAAAAGAACACTATTTCCAATGTGAATTCTTGCAGCACTCGAAACCTATTTCCGTGATAAGCTAGTTATCTAGATAAGGTACATAAAATACAAGAGTTTGAATCGTAAATACCGCAATACAACATATTCGTAATAAATCACACAGCCTAGAAAAAGGAGCAGTAATAAAATACATAGAAACTAAGTAAAATGAAACGAAGCAACAGCATAAAATATATCAGCAAAAAAAGTAATGTAAAAATTCAAACTGTGTTTGAGACACGTCATGTTTCCTGTCCAGATAATTATGATATATCATTTCCTACACGTTGTGGAAATAACTCTATTTGCCCGGGACGTGATATTTAAGCTAACTACTAGCGACTATTTTCTGGGAATTAGTAACTACATAACATATAAATAGACGTTTGGATAAAATACAGTAATAAGGTAACTACGATTCCACAGAATTTTATATACGTATTTATTTCGTATCGGAATTTATTTCAAACCAAAGCAATACAAAACAATAAGGGTGTACGTAGCATGAAGTACAGAAGAGAATCTTTGAGATACCTAATAGGTGCGAGTAAGGTAAGAAAGAAATAGCATTATTGTTCAAGGTGGCGAACTAAAGTCTCGGCTTTTCATTTAAGGCAATGGAGGCACCAATAAGTATATGTAAGTATACATTTGTAAAAACCAACGCATTATCAGCGACACTGTTACAGGGACACAAAATATTATGATAGTTAATATAGTAAATGTTCCCAATGTCAAAATCAGGCGTGACGCCGTGTGTACGTGCAATGTCGTGCCAGTCACTATCAGGGCACTAAACGAACGAATTTGTAAAAACTCGAACATACAGTCGAAGATCTGTCCATGTTTCCTGTCTTGATAAGTCTGATGGATCGCTTCCCATAAGGCGGGGAAGCCAAATCTTTATGTGTTTTACAGTAGGTATTTAGTTCATATTTAGGGTATCTTTGAACTAACATGTATTTTGATACGAGCTGTGTAGTTGGTACATGATAATCTTAAGAAACAAACGAAAATCAAGATATTGATACATAGTTAGATAGATATGAAAATACATACGTATAAATATACGTATCTATGACTAACTTGTACTGATATACATACGTAGTGTAAACCAGTATTTATATGCGTTTTAAAATGAGTATTACAAAATTAATACTTAACTGAATTTTAAATATAATGTAGCATATAAATAACATACAAAGTTACCAGATGTTTAGTAAAACCTGGACTAACATTCGTCTAATACATTACACAAAAAAATAGAACCCAATTCCATTTCAGTAAGTAACTACGATAAATTGCATCACGTGAAGGTACAAATCTGAGTTCCACCAGAACTTGAGTGAAGGATCACGAATTGGTATAGAAAGGGCTTCTAGTTGCTGAATAACTTAGGACCATCACGATCACATATGGCTCAGAAAGGGAACTTGTGTTCTTGAATAACTTATGTGCTTGTACTTAGATATCGAAACTTCTGGCTTATCTGACGTTTTCAGGGCGCTCCTGTATAATCTCTTAGTAAGTTAGTCACCACAGTAATCTATTTATCGTATAGTAAGCATTGATACGCGCAGTTAATTTGTAGCTATTAAATTATTCAATTGCTTAGGTGCTTTATGAAAAAGCTTTTCCTTTTCTATATGCAAAAAAAACGAATTCACAATAATCTAGATATTATTCGGCTAATGGCTACAATTTTATATTTGATTAATTCTAATTGTACAAAAGTATAATCAATTCATATTAACGTACAAAACGGTATAATTCGTTCATGAATCGAATAGTTAAGTGTCGACATAAGGTACGAATGGGAATAGCAGAAATAAGGTTAGCACCTTTCAGAATACTCTCAGAACTTGGTAACGTTCACTCGTACGTTTATCGACCTCTGCGATCCTAGTTTCCCAACATTTGGAGAGTCATCGAGCAACTTTGTGCGGTTACCCCTTCCGTATTAATTGCTATTTAGAATTTATAAGATATTATGAGTACCTAGTTGGAATTTATTGGAGGATGAACTAGCAACCTTAAATAAAGTATGTTAATAGTATCAACGCCGATAACTAGTAGTGATTGCTAAAAGAAGGAGACTATTATGTCTGCTAGGTTACGTCCACAAAACGGTTAGTTCATTAGTAGAGGTTCTACCTTTGGTAAATTTGCTATCAATTTATTGTTATATACGCACCAAATAAGTCAGGAAACGACCTGTAGGGAGCCTACTTAAAGAAAATTTCTAGAAGCTCGTATATAATGAGATTACATACAGCAAACTGGAGCGTCGCAATCAGCAATTAACTCCCCTATATTGCGCCTGTCTAGAGACTTCTAGAAGGATCTACGCAACGAGAATTTGGCTAATTATATAAGAAAACGATACCTATATCACCTATATATAGTTAAGAAGGTAATTCAAAGTGTTCCCGAGATTCTGTTTATACCGAAAGGCATATGTAAGTATTATGGTTGATAGTGATATTGAATCTATAGTTATACCTATCAGATTAAAACAGTGGATATATCAGTGCTAGTTGATCGATTGCCTGAATATATTTTTTCATTATGTTGCATTCCTACTGAAACCTCGATAAACCTCATCGATATTGATGTTTGTTCAAGCTAAAAATCAAGCGTGTGCGTGCCGTGCCGGGAATCCTAGCGTGTAAAATAAATTGGATACACATCTGTTGAAACACGGTTCCTAGACTAACAACACTATAATATTTCACACAAAAAAGCTTTAATACATTCACGTCTATGCCGGAAATTGCGCATATTTCAAACTTTTTCTTCAAAGGTTAACTCTTAAGCCGAGCCGATAGGACGCCATCAAAATTCTTCATTAACAAAACCCGCGTTTACATAACAAGAGCCTTTACTTAACGAGTCTCATAAAATTATCGTTTATATTTGATATCTGCGGGATTATAGTCATATATTCTCATTCAAGGGATTAATTATAATATACTAGGCGCTAGCTGTTCGGATACTACCATTCGTATTATTTATTGTAAAGCGGCTGAATAACCTGTTTCCACGGCAGGTTTGGGTTCTCATTAAAATTTAACGCTATTTTTTACGATACGTAAAAAGCGATCTTTCATTACGCCCGATACGAAATCCATTTTATTGTTTCTCGCACTAACGTCCGAAGAGATTTGATTTTGTGGTTAATCAATGTTATTCGGTGGATTGGAAAAATCACTAGCGGCTATAGCAATACCAATTAGTCGAAAACTAAATTGCACTGAGAGGAATAACGTATTTTTGTGTGAGGTTCTAGGAACCATTAATCGGTATATGCATTAAGATTGGTTTTCCATTAGCGTTCCGAAAAGCCTGTGCTTTAATATTGTAAAGTATGCAAATTGTTGGCTAGCATGGCTACGTACGAGTTGATTAACTTTGTTTTCCTGACGTAATTACCTACTGTTTATGCAACAGTATTTATTATGGATATATATTTAGTGTTATTATTATTTTAGCAGAATTATATACTAGTATATACTAGGGAAATACGGATAACTACCATATTATAGAAATCCTGCGCATAGTCTCAGAAATTAGAAGTTCAAATAAAACTTAATAAAAATAATATAGTTAATTATACTTATACCACTTCATAACTTAATAAATTTTAGTAGGAAACAAATTGTTGACTCAGCATTGGCCTAAATGACACCAACACTCGCTGTCATAACTTAGCCATAACGTTGCCAGCATCTGGCGCGATCCCTAACAAGTTTTAATAAATCAAAAGTTCCACACTGACCGAATACCTAAACTAATCTTCCTCAGATGACCTCTCCCCAAAGGTGATTAGGGACGGACCATATTTTCGCAACAATCGTAAATTATGCCACGAGTTCCGCCGCCTCAAATTAAAACGGACTGTCACAATGGGGAGAAAAGCGATATTTCTGTTCATTGGAATTTTCTGCTATTGCGTTTTTTATGTATTCGCCGGCGACATCTGGGGACGAATTAAGAGCGACCACAGATATTGTGATACTCCCTTTGAAATTATATGAAAATCCGCTCAGATAAAATCACCTAATACCATGCCGAGTCCGAAGGGACGGCGAGTGCTTATTCGCCTAACCTTAACAGTTTTCACACGATAGCACTCTTTCACGCACTGAAGAATATCTTTATTTGAATTGGAATCGGTTACGGATAATTTATATTGTACGCAGATACATTACTGAGGAAAGATGGATGTATTCTTGGACTGAAAAGTGATTCCTAAACGTAAATTAACTAGTACACAATAAGTGAATAAGCAACTGGAACATTTTAACATCATGCGTTCTCCAAACTCTACATACATATATTTTAAACTAGCTTTACTCCTGCAAAATTAATAAAACTGCCTCCGGGAATACCAATCACTAGCATGAAGTTGCAATTTATTTTTCAATAATTCCCGAAGAAATTGTGCAGTCGCCTCATTTCGGCCCAATTTCGTTACGCGAATCGAGGCAACCCCGTACTGGGGGTTACTGTAATTGCAAATCTAGTCCCCTAAGCCTTGCGTTGTGCGTATCTCGCTTTGTTATTGGCTGTTGTTCCATACTGATTTAATAGTTGCATAAACGTCCGTGTCGAAAAAACTGTCGAATTTTCATAAATATCACAATGCGTGAACCCTTCCGTTAGTAATACTGTGAAAAGCAACACACTCCAACTCAAATGGGGGGTCCAATCCAATCGCAGAATGAAACCCTAACCTCGTTATAATATCTCTTCATCTCTGCATTTGTTACGGTCAATTAATTTAGTTAGACGTGCACGCGTTGCGTTAATACTAGCTCGAAAAATAAATATCATTTTGTGATAGGCATACACGATTTAAAAAAGTGACTGTTACAGATCCTATTTCAAAAAATATGTGTAATAACGAATATAGCTGTTTATTAACTTTTCCTAGAAACATTTATTACGGTTCCCTTTTTCCATGGTCCTGGATGGAATTAGGTAGGTAGGTGACCATCATACCTGGTAGCAAATAGTTTTCTTTCGGTTACTTTATAAGAATAAATACATATATAAGTATAAAATGTAAATATAGACTCCTACTCCTTATGTTTAAAAAAAAGCATGCAAATGAAAAGTATGCGGATAAAGCAGTCTTCATAAAGGAGGTAAAAAGAGAATCCTGTCTCTCACATGTACCATTTCACTAAGGTTTGTGTTGCTCAGGATATTTCCGCACGAAGCTCTCAGCTCTTACAGCCACGTCCACTCATGGAATCTCTTCCATTTTTCAGAAATACTTAGTCATCTTTCTCTGTGAAATTGTTATCACAAAGAAGGGGAGCATTAGGGACGTTGTATGAATGTTAATGAAACGGAACAAATATCGCGTTTTATAAAGCCGCAGGGTTTTCTACCCTTCTAAGCAAAAGATGTACGAACTGTGAAGGTTCCGAGTTGACCAATAACTACAAAGAGCTACTTAAACTATTCTTAGACTTGAATAAAACTTTGTAAACTATCACTAGTTATCCTTTATAGATTAAAGAAAATCAGTATAGTTAAGGTGATCCCTTACGAAACACCAAGTGATAGTAGTAGGAACAAATAAGAGAATGCTGGTTATAACTAAAAACAAAAAAAACAAAAACAAACGCATTCACGACAATTAACCCTTGCGGGGTAGTCAGAGGTTCAGGTGTCCATCTCCGCAATTGCGAAGGTAGTAATTCTATGGACACCTCAAACCCACGTGTTAACCAGATAGTCAGTACTCAATGTGACAGGTGGTCAGCCATGTCGCCATTACAAGCACTAACTATTATCTGTTCGACGAACAGGTAGGTTTCCTCACGATGTTTTCCCTCACCGTATAATTCGATGTATTTCGTAAATGTGTTTTTATTACGAAAATGTACATAGAAATTCATTAAAATTCATTTCCATTGGTACATGCTCAAGCGGGGTTTGAACCCTGTACCCACTGATACAGAGCCAAGCCCCAAACAACTGAGCTACGTCGAATTTGGTTATATGGTTATATGGTTATATGGTTATAACTATGTTGCCATAATAACGACAAAACACATTTTCATTATAAGAAATATAAGAATTAGTACTATACAGATCTATGAGGTTTAAAGTTACACAGTTCAAACAAGACCAATGGTTTACACATCTTTGGTAGCATCCTCGGTTTAGTTCAAAGTCAACTTTAATTGAGCTTAAACAGATGCTGCTACGAATACACAAAGCAGTTTGTTTTGGATTTTTTCTTCGACACCGCCATAAATAATTTACCACCCCCTGCAATGAGGGGCCGAAATTCATCATCTTTATTGCAAAAAAATTGGGTTCCTAGACGCTTGGTAACGCCCTGATTGCATAGGATTAAAGAAATGTATTGAAACTAACTAATTATTAATAACTAGTTACCTATTTTTTGGACATCTTTTGTGGTTTACTGATAGTTAGTAGACTAAGTTAGGTAGGTTGAAAAACGGAATATAGAGGTCCACATATTAAGATGAATTTAAAATTAGAAAATGCTGTCAGAAGAAACTATAACCACAGAATGTATATGAGGAGGTTTATTGATGTCAATGAAAACGAAAGAGCTTTCCCAGGATCGAGAAAATTAAGGATCATACATCTTTAAGGATACTGACGTAATGTGTATGTAAGTTCTGTACTATATCTACTTATAAGTATTATAAACAGCGTTCCTTTTCCCTACGGGCCCATAGTAAATTAGTCGGTGGATAATTGTTATGCCGTCGCTAGAAGGAAGGTCCAAGCGAGCACGAATAATACGCCTAATGATTAATGATGCCTGGCCACACGATAAAATGCAAATATGGTTGTTTCAAAACATTACAAACGTATTAGCTGTTACAAAATAAATGTATAAGGTAATGAAATGCAGGTTCTTGTATATTGCAAGATGACTAAGAAAAAGTTATATTTTATAGGTTAGCCGGCAGTTTATAGTAATAAGTAACTAAGAATTTAAGTGACCTAAGTTACAGTATTTTTTAAGCATAAATACAAGCAAATATTATAGCCTATAGATACTATTTTCACATCCCTATTTGCATACAAAGACTTTCGTTTGGTTTCGTATCCAAGTCTATTTATTATTTAAAACAATAATAATTTTCCTTTAACGAGCTTGAAAATCATATTCGAATTTCCAACCCTTTTCATTGCCGCGTCCCTTTACTCCCATACATTTTATTACCTCCTTAATTGTCAAAGTTAGATTGCAGCTTAAGTGGAAAATCACTTTATGATATGCCATTATTTCTAAATCTGCATATACAATATTGCCAAAGTATCTTCTGTATAATTAGGGAAGACATCTGTCTATTCCTCTGGATAGGCATTGGGAAAAGCCTGTTAAGTTAGATAGAATATAAGGTATGCATACATAGGACAATGGTTTAGTCCAGTGGGAAATATGACTAATGTTAAATATTGGTTCTGAATTAAGTTATGAACGCGTGTCTATCTACACCCGTTAAGAAGCGAGTCGCTAAGGTTCACGGGAACTCACTATAGCTTTTATCTCATTAAAATGTATTACATTCAAATAGAGCCTTAATACACTCTCATAAGGTTGAAAATCTCTTAATACGAAAATCTCATTTTGAATCTGTCGTTGGCAAGGGCACTCCAACTAAACGATTGTCGACTTTATGACGAAAAGTTTCAAGTTCATTCTTCTATGGCACAGTATTTGGACAAGGGTTCGTATCACTGTACGAAGGCTGTGAAAATGAACTCTATTTGCTTTGTTGTAAGGTTCAAATAAATTGTTTGAATTGATTATTTTTTTATTGTGCTTGGTCAATCAGCTGTTTAGGGCTCCGGCACGCGTACTGGTCCCTAGGGAGTGCTGTGACGTCACGAATGATTCCTCCAAACGTTCAAGACATCAGTCTTCAAGATTTCATTATTTATGATAGAATTTAAGCCATGGTTACCTTTTGAAACAAGTCCTTTTATACACGTTTTAATGGACAAAACCTAAGAGGCAAAATATCACCTCGACAATACTGGGTATTAAATGTGGAATTTATGACAGGTAGCCAGTCCATCGGCCAATAAACGTGGATTATACAGTATAAAATATTATATTTACTCATAAAATAAATACAGCTCGTGTACGCGCACCTGGTACGGATCAAACATCGATCGATCTTGGTAAAAGATTGTCACTACACATCGATACCAAGCTAAGCAAATAGATTAGATTTCCGAACGTATTTTTGTTCTTCTTGCCACGCATTCTATTTACCAGGTTATAATATGTAGTAGAATATATAGTTACTGTGTTATTTAAATCGATGATTAATTCGAACTATTCGAATAGTCAGCACCTAACGTGACAGGTAAAATTGCATGTAAGTTTACACGTACTGACTATAACCGATTCCGAGAAATAATATTTCTAATTGAACGTAATATTGGACTAGTTTTAGTAGTACTTCATATCAAAATTTAACTATTGGTTCTGTTGAAAACTAGTTACATGAATATAATTTTATTCTGATCGCACTAGATAAAGAATGTTATTGCTTTCATAGCAAGCGTAATTTATAGCTTAGAGTGTAAGCCTGTCATAAATATAGGTTGAGTGGTTATAATTAGATAATGTCTGCATCGGATTATCAGAAACATTTTTAGCTTGAAGAAATGGAATACTTATTTATATTTATGGCAATGATGCCTGAATGTAATTTCCATAAATAGTCACTCTATTTTAACATTACTTATTTTATTTTTAATTATATTCGTTACGTTGTATTCTATGATTTTCTCAAGATTAACATAACTCCTACGTATTCTTAAGTGTTTCTCACTTTTCGCAAATTTACACTATAATTCGAAAATAAGGGTCATCTCAAGGCAACTATAATTTAGTCCCATAACAGTGCAACCTAAACACAACCACATAACAAGTTTTAATGAGAAATTCCTTGCAGGTAGAGCAAAAACTTCAAAATGGCTGCCAAAAGTGGAGTTAGTAAATTATATTTATTTTGATACCTAATTATCTGGAAACAGGCTTTGTCATAAATCTTCGGGCCCGTGTATCATAATACCCAGTCGCCCTCTTAGCGAGCGATCATGACTGTCTCGTAATATTTTTTTAGACTAATCGTTTGGCAACCCTCCCTCGCGAGTCTTTGTAGGATTCACGGGATTATTCTGCACG
This sequence comes from Leucoptera coffeella, assembly GCA_030578115.1. Taxonomy (NCBI): domain Eukaryota; kingdom Metazoa; phylum Arthropoda; class Insecta; order Lepidoptera; family Lyonetiidae; genus Leucoptera; species Leucoptera coffeella. The sequence goes on along the minus strand of JAMBLF010000131.1, from coordinate 228,997 downwards.
AAATCGCTACGATACTTATATCCATACATATTTTCCGTACATATCTTGATGTTACTTTATAATAACAATTAGATCATAAATAAGTTATATTTATTTATTAGAAAACCGTACTGATTGAATCTTTTTAGGTAGTCGTCATTTTTAGTAACTAGTTATAGTGTGTGTATAGAAAACAAAGGATATATATGTAAATAATAAATACGTTTGTTATTCACTAGCTAAAGTTACTAATTATTAGTTAATGCAATAAAAAATATTATAGTGTAATAGTGACATATCAGTACCTACCTAGTTGTTAATCCTAAACACAAATAACTATTCTGAATAATGTCATCCCAACAATGTCCATTTATACTATTCCCTCCGAATAATTCTCTAGTTTAGCGATCCCTAGCAATTGGTCTTTGGATAAATTGAAATACCGGTTTCCGCCATCGCAATTTAATTATTTAAAGTGTGATGTTTGCTGCGAAGATGCATTACGGAATTAAAAGGGAGGATGATTTAAAGCCACGTTTATCTCGGCGTTGACAAAAGTTATCCAAAGGTTTTTATAAAATGATTGGTTTGGTTTGGTGAGTTATGAGAGTTTTTATTTCTTTATAAATCTAAGTATGCACTGACTATGATATAAGTCCATCCTAGTAATTAGTTAGTTGATTATAAGAATTAGTAGGGATGCTTCATATTTATTCTGTAGGTATACTGTTAGATGGTTACTCATATAATTTTTTTATTACTTATATCTATTAATCATATGCCTGGGCAATAACTTAAAAATTAAGTAAGGAATTTTATTTTAAATCTCATGATAGTTACTAGCTGTACTAATCTATAGCCCACAAAACCTAGCAAACCCGACAGATAATCTCTCCAAAATTCTCCACGGCTATTGTCATTCCAAGTGGCATTAAGTCGTAATGAGTGACAGATTATTTTCCGAGGGTCATGCACGTGACGCTTTAACAGACCAGCATCACGATAATGGGTCGAACCCTACTCGACTTTCAATGTCCGTTCTCACTGCACTTATCACGGGCACTTGAAATTACTTGAACCACTGCTTCCGGTGTAACAGGACTACAGTCTAAAAGGCCTTTAAAAGATCGATGTCGGGCTGAAAGTGTGTTTATTCAGAGCTTCTGAATTAGTACTAAATAACTGCTTTGTAGTAGGAATAGAATATGTTTGAAAATGTAATCGTTTGTGAAAGACAAAAATACAAAAGAAAAATAATCTGTTGTTGAAAAATAAAGGAAGGGTAGTTTAGTCATAAATTCTCAAAAATATTACGATCTAACTATACCTATATTTTAATAATCTTGAAACCTGATTCCTTCCTAAATGCTAATTACAATTTATTTTATCTTGAGCTTGACAAGTGATTGTTTCCCACAACTATTTGAGGGATTAAAAATAAATACGAAATCGTGACTGCACATATTAATTAATACAGTGAACGAAATAAGGTGAAGTGAGCGCTGCTTTCTGTTGATTTTGTTACGGGACAATGTGTTAGTAACTGTACATTGTACGCGTAAACATAGATAAATAGATGTACTGCTTTGACGTTCTATCTGGTAGATAATAGTAAATAAAACTACCCGCATATCCATGTAAATATTTTATAAAAGGTATCTAATTTGTTTCTAAAAAATGAGTGTTTGTAAAAATCAATCATTGAAGGTGGTCCTGTTTTTGCTTATTTGCTATCCTTTTATTCTAACTACGTATTGGTATCGATACGTATGAAGAATAAGAATGCAATTGCTTAGAATGAACTCTAATTTCCTTTACAAAACCTTCACAAAACTTGGATTAAAACATACCTGGTATTAGCCGTACAAAAAGTCGGGTATTTATAACGTATATGGTTGAATAAATTGCAATGGAACCTTTTTATATAAGAATGCGTTCCTTTGTTAAATACACAATGAAGATTACGTTCTATTCAGTTCATAGTTTTTAGTACGACGCAACGTAAACGGCTTTTTACGTTTCACGCGCTCATTTTTCTATCGTTGCTATTTCAGCTGAAATAACACCTTCCTTAATGGCGTACATTCTCGTCCCGTTCAAAAAGTAAATAAAGAGTTTTAACCTGTTTTAACTGTGCACATGTCACTGTTTGTGCTAGTACGAGGCTTGGTGATGTATGTTCTTTGTAGTTCTTGCTTATGGATAATCGGTGAACAGATTTCGTCGAAATACAAAAGAACTTACTAGGTAAAAAAATAAAAACATATTTTTTATCATATCAAAAGATACATCATAGATGTCTTCAAATTGAAGATTATAACCATTCTATTGAAATATATAGTTTTAAGCTGCAATTTTGATCAGTGTGGTAAAAGTCGACAAAAACTGAAGAAGACGTCTATTAAATCTACAGCTATAATTACTATTTCTTTATCACAACGTCTGCACTTATAAACTCAGAACTATATTGTGCATTAAAGCTAATAGAAAATATACTCGTATTAACCATGATAAAAACATGCAGTTCGATTTACAGCACTTAGTTCGTAGAGAAATGTAGAGGTTACATAAAGCCGCCTGTCAATTGATGAGGCTACTTAGCATGCAATGGCTACCACTTCCCAGAAGGATTGTGGCTCGGAATAACATTATACGAACTGGCCAGCAATAAATATGATGTATTGTGTAATAATAAACATTTAGAAGAAGACTTTTAGCTTTTGAACACAATATGTATAAGGCTCAATCGATGATCACTATAAAATTTACAAATAGTTAGTAACTAACTACCTTTAATATGGATAGGAGATTAACTATAGTTAGTTAGAACATTCATAATTATGTCTTTGAGAGGATAAAGTTATACATAAGCGATTGAGTACTTACTTAATATGTTAACTAATTAAATATATTCCCGTGATAAGAACGTAAAAATCTCATAATGAGACAAAGAAGTGTGAAACGTAGATTTTGCATACAATTCCGTGTAAGCTCATTAAACAAACAACACTTGCAGGGGATTAATGTGCATAAAAACGTAGCGTGCATGACACAGAGATAAGTGTAATAGCTCTGCCAATCAACATGATGTAACTATTGATATGTTTTACACGCCGAATATAAAAACTTTCCATGAGTAGTTATTTTATTACATTAAAAGTACCTAAACTTTAATACTTAGATTTACTCAGTATGGTTGCCTACAGTTCATTCTAAGATGTACCGAAGAAGGTGGAATAAGATATCAGCAAAACAGGTTTGAAAGATTCGGAGATATTCCGTTTATGTATTTTGCCTACCTAAAGGGAAATGTGTACTGGTATAGATACATTTGGCTACTCTACTACTACTCAAAATAGAAATTGATGTCGTAGAATAAGACGAACGAGGTAAAAATTCTTGATTTATTACTTATGCAATTTACAATGTCAGCTTGTCGAATCCAAACATTTCTCAACCATAACCATGCAAACAGTCGTAAAAGGTTTTCGAAACATTAGAGTAGTCATCTCGGGGACATAACCTATCATTCTTGTTCCTTAAGTGTTCCTTTCGTGACCCTTCATAGATAAACGTTTCATCATCTATTTTTATAATGCAAATGCATGGAAGACGTCCAACCCCCACACGACTTCGAACGATGTGCAGACCATTGAACAATGCATTAAATAAATCACGATTTGATTTAAATTTATGGTACCAGGGGACCATAGCTTTATGGGGCATACCAATCAAGGATCGCTTGCGTGGAATTGTGTGAACACGTGTGTGGCTTAGCTGGTGGAGAAATAACTTTAGCATAGTTCCCAACATGTTAGAAAATATAAGCTAAGGTCCGCTTACACACGCGGACATAATATATGATATATTTAAAATGTAATTAAATATTTAATGTTCTAAGAGGTAACACTCCAATCTACGTACTTGCAATATTCTTTCCGTCTTACGTTTAGTAGTTAAAAAAATTGACATAATTTCAAAAGTATACCATATACTTAATATCTCTAAAAAAATTATCTGAAACTACACAGCTGGTGTTTAAAGACATTAGATACCTAGCTAGGCCCCTAAATAAACAATAACAAATTCATAACTGTCAAATTAAATTCCGCTCATTTAATGCTTTCGGAATCAGTGAAGGAAGTTTGACGGAACGAATCTGTCGTCAAACCGTGACCAATCTTCTTAGCACGCACGTCGGGAACGAAATTTGACGGGACTATTCTGTCTGGTGGAACAAAGTGATTCTCGTCTTAGCAAAACGAAAGTGTCTGTAGAATTTATACTTATTTTTTCCAGTTTATTATAACTTACCACTACCACCACTTAGATTATTATAACTATATAAATAGTTGGCGATATCGAACACCACGTTTGATGCTGTTTATGAAACGTAAGTTGGATGTGGTGATATCTGAAATATTTCGCAAACGTGTTTCCGTTTCCACTCAAGAGCATTTGCGTAACAACCTTATTTTCCTGAGACATTATATGTAGTTACATACAAAATATTTAACAAAATATTGACTTGCTATAGTAGTTATACCATATAGTATAATTATACTTAATGTTAACACATGTTAATAATTCGTGTGTGGGATGGACTCCCACAGTAGGGCTAGACCGCAAAAACAATACTCTGTTCAATGGTTTTTTAATGCCGGCTGATAAACGAGCTAGCAAGGTGCGTTTCCAGCAATATATTATGAGAACGGGTGAAAATAAAATAGCCAATAGATGAATCATTTGAAAAGGAATATTTATAAACTAACTATAACTAGTTATCAGAATTTATAGAGCTAAGGTGGATGGTAGAGTTGGACGAGGAAGGTCGCGTACAACATGTGCAGTTCAAATCGGAGATGTGCAATTCTAAAAAGTATGAAATAACTAGTTAATGTACGACAGCGAGGCAAAACAGATTTGTTAACTTTCAAGGTCGCTATTACTAGTCTTAGCCTATCCTATTAAGGCAGTAGTAGTTATATAGTAGTGACTTTTATAACTAGCTTTGTATTTTTAACCAAGTTCTAGTAATTATTTTAACAAACTACGTCACCACACAGACTCGTCGTGTCATACAGAAATGCACACACACATATACAGGGTGGCGCATTCAAAACGGTCAGTATGGGAAAGTCTGAAACTATAAGAGATATGAAAATTTGTTCTTAGGAACCATGTCACCGATTTTGATAAAAAGAAAAATCGCATTCATACTTTCTTTAAAAAAACAACTGTATCCAGTACGGGAATCGAACCCGGTTGCTTTGAAAAAATAAATTGGACCTTTTCACTTTTTCGTTTTAACTATCGATTGTGTAGGTCTTAAGCTGTAAATGTCTCTATGAAACATGGTGTCGAAAATGAATAAAATTCATTGTTTTGGCATACTTTAGTTTATCATAGTAGGTTTTACAAGTGACCACCGTTTTTTTGCAATACAGTATTCAACACGTTTAGGTAACGATTTTACTATTGAATTTTGTATTTTCACATGCTAAATTTGCGTTACAATTGACTTTATTGCTACTCTTAGGTCTTGAATGGTGTCATAGCTTGTTTTGTAAAATTCATCCTTAACGTAATCCCACAAGAATTTTTCTAATATGGTTTAACACGTCACTTTAAGTGGACTTTTCAATAGATTGTTAGTTTTTGATTACTGTAGATAACAAAACCTCCTTAAAGGATTAATGCAATGCTAATGCCACATGATGAACAAGTAGGGAAGTACAAAACTGCAAACAGCCATAGTAACAATTTTACATGTCTGTTGAATATTGTTACGGTGCATGTAAACTACTATGATAAAATAAAAATATGCCAAAATAATGCATTTTATTCATTTTCGACACCATGTTTCACAGAGACATTTACAGATTAAGACCTACACAATCGATATTTAAAACGAAAAAGTGAAAAGGTCCAATTTATTTTTTCAAAGCAACCGGGTTCGATTCCCGTACTGGATACAGTTGTTTTTTCAAAGAAAGTATGAACGCAGTTTTTCTTTGTATCAAAATCGGTGACATGGTTCCTAAGAACAAATCTTCGTATCTCTTATAGTTTCAGACTTTACCATACTGACCGTTTTGAATGCGCCACCCTGTATATGTGTAAATTAATGCTCTTCTCTAGCTCACAGTCCATTTGTTGCGAGCGACTCCAGCGGAGCGCGGCTGCGGAACGAATTAGTTTCCTAAGGGACCAAGTTCGAGGGAAGACTAGGGAATAAAGGACGGGGAAGTGAAACTGTTAAACGGATATTTGGGAGAAATCTATTGTTCACAAATCTATGTAACTAATAGTACAAGAGTAACTAAATTCGCTCGACGAACGTATTGAATATTGTGAAAATATTTCGTTTCTTTAGTGCAATTATGTGTCAGAATATGTTAGTCTATTTTTAGAGCCTGAGTATGGAGCCTTTATTACCCACTTTCAAAATCAACCTTACTCCAAAGTATAAAGTTCATCTATACTAGTTCAAGTGTGCCCAAAATACAACTTTAAAATTAGCTGCATACTGAAGAGTTCTGTTATCCAATGCTATTTAGGTACTGCAGCGAGTACACACGTGACGGAAATAGAGCTTACTATTCGTACCCTTCTGTCAACGCTGATTAATTATGGCACGTCAAAAAGCTGTCTTGGTGCGCAATGTACCTTGTCAGAGGCGGTTTGCCTCAAATTAATGCGAAAATCATTACTCACGAGGAAGAAAGCATCGCTCTATGTCCTATTGAAGGGCACTTGGGTTGCGCAGTGGCCATTACGTATGAACTTTTTGTTGCTTTCCTAATGGACTCTCATTGTGGTGGAACCTGCTCTATATGTGCATTATAGTTGCAATAGAAGATGATATATATTTAAGTAGAAATAGAAGATGATAACGTTCAGTGTGGCTCAGACGATAGTGGCTTTTTAGTTATGTTTTTTATATAAAATTATTTTGGGAGATACTGTTAACTAGTTACTATATGTATATTACTAATGGTAAAAGTGACTCAGGATATGCTATTTCTGCGACATTTTGTCCACCTTACACGGGTTTTAAGAGCGTGTTGAATGTATTTTGTTGTATTGAATGAATGAACGAGTATTTTAATGTGTACGTAATACGTAACTTCGTAAGTACCTGGAACAATGTAATTAAGGAAGTAACCTAGGTTTGTAAATTATGATTTTTTTTAGGATATCTACTACGTACTGTCAGTTTGTAAATAAGGAAGTCAAATGTCTATATTTTTACGCCTATCTCTGTAGTTACTGTTTGTTGATTCTTCATGCAACCAGACAGTTCTTTTATTAGATAAGATAAGTGCATGTTTGAGTTGAAACTTTGTTTTTCTTGATGATAATTCTGCTTCAAAATAAATAAATAAGGGAGCATTCAAAATTTTGTAAGGCCTAGGTTCCATGCTATTCTAGGACATAAACAAAATGCCAACTAGCTGCTAGGTAACTTCATGTAGAATACGATTGAAGGCCTACAGGTCTATGGAATCTATGTATGTACTAACAACCTATTACTTATATTATACCTATTCTCAATCATTACAATCACTAATCCGATAGGTTTGAATTTAGTTTTTGAGATAATCGAAGAGTTATTATGTCACCGAAATCTGATCACTAGGAAAAGATTAAAAGGACATGTATGTAGCTAAAGAACACTGATGAATTTTAATAACATCAAAGTTCTGTCCACCACGAAGGAATTATAGGACTTGAATGTATACGTATATAGCATTGTACAAGGTTCCAATTATCGTGATTATTGAATCACATGATAGATGGGAGGGCATCTGATCGATTGGCATCCGAAGTCACAAATCCACCACTTGATGGATGGGACTGTTTGGAGGAGTGACAGAGTTTCGGCAACAGCTAAATTGGTCGATTATGGCTTTTATCGATGCATATAAAAAGGGAGAATACTGAGGATTTAAATTGATGATATTGTATGTGACAGGTGGATAAGTGTTTTGTCTTAGTTTTATTATTTATAAATGATTTTTGTTCTTTATACAATATGAGATGGTTATGAGGAAATAAAAAAAATATGAAAAGTTACTAACAATTAGAGAAACAAATATCTAAGAAGACTGTTTAACAATACGATATTATTAAGAATATGAACGAAGCATAAACGTTATTATACAACTTTTTAATTAAGAAAAGAGATAAGACATTGGCATTTATTATTACACATTCATTTATTAGACTATTGCAGCTAACTATAATATTTTCAAACAGAATCCTGCCGCCACCGTAATAATAATTCGTTCCTTACTAATGAGAGAAACCGATAACTATGCATGAATCCAGATTACAAAGCAGAACCAGTATTTCAAAACCCGTGCCGACCAAATTAAAACATTAATCATTTGGGTATCTTAATGAAAATTCGATTGATTTAAGACTTAGCTAACCCGTGTTCGATGTAATCAATGATTCTGATATTTATATGCAAACCTTATTGAAGTATATTTTTCTCAAAGGTGTCTTACTTATCGTCCTTTGCTAACCTGGGACGTGAAAATAACTCTAACCGTTGATCTAAGCATAACCTAAAGGGTATACGTAGTTACCAAGGAGTCTTTGAGATTCTGTACCCTGAATTTAAGTATATGTAGCTCCATCTTCATTCGAAATTAGAGCAACTGTCAGCGATAAGCTCTCGATTGGGCAAAAAGCAATTGTAAAACGTACCTCCTGCAATTTACTCCATAATGCACCATAAAACTTTGACAATTAAGGGCGTCATTACGTATTTGAGTGTTTAGGGTTGATGGCAAGTGGGGTCGATTTGCAACGCATTTTTACTATTGTAGCGTAGCACAAGGACCAGTACTATAATATAATACACGTGACCTCTAAATGAACCTTCGTACATACAAATAAAATAAATTCAAAAGAAAAAAAAACGGTGAATTTATTTAACGATTGCTTAAAGAGTAAGCGAATGCTGGGAAACGTATTTAGTTAGTTGCCCGAATATTTTTGTAAGTCCGGGATAGTTAGTTAGTTTCTTAGAGAATGGAAAGAATTCTTTTATACCTACTGCCAATGCTAATAATATGCATAACATGGGGCTTAGGGGGCTAGATTTGCAATTACTGCTAACCCCAATTTTAATGTTACTCTAGGACCTGATTCTCCTAACAAAATGTTAGACGCTATAAAATTGCTATAAAACTGATTACAAATAATATCTCTATTTACCCAACATACTTTCAAAATCTGAACACTTACCAATATTTAACAAAGAAGTAGAGTTATCAAGATCGAATGACAAATATAATATATGATCATCACCTTAAAAGATCCTGACACATCTCTAACTATCGCCACACAAACACATTGATTACCTTTTTCATGCATACTCTTTTGTTCTTATTTCTGCATGTAATGAACTAATTAACTCGCGAGGCATACGTAAACATACAAATGTAATATTAGAAAAATATTAGTTATTCTTTAACTAAACGCGGCATCTTTACCAAAGACCATAGTCATAACTCCAAAAATCCAAGGACGGGAATATTAGAATGAGTTTAAGCAGTCGATCGAAGAATCATTACGGTTACAGCATAAATGGCACAATGCATAAGAATGAGTAATAGTCGGTCGGGAACTGGTCCCTTTTGTTGGTGCGGCCGCCTACCTGCAGTCGCCTTCTTCAACATGCGTCCCGCTGACACGTTCGAAGCCGCCGCCCTCTCGGGATAATTGTTGCCTACCGATTTCGGTGCAAGAAATTGAGGAATAATGAACAAATATGGATATGAGAAGTCGTTATGGATATATGTTTTTTTTTCTAATAATAAATAATGTAGGTTTTTGGAATGGCACACATGTGAGGTGGTTCATTTAATTAGAGATTAAATAAGTAGGAATAATTACCAGTTTTTTTTTTCTCTTAAAGCTAGATTAAATACACTACACAAAATGACAGCAGTGATAACTAGTTATGTTGAAATAAAAACGGTCTAGCAGATAACAATTTCATTTATATAACTAACTAAATCTAGTTAATATACAAAACACCTATAAGTAGTTATACGTAAGAGTCAAAATAACGCAGTGTCAGATTTGCTAGGAGAATCGGCTTATTTTTCCCCCGGGAGTTAGTGGAATTTTTAGCAGTTTTCGGAGGGTAGACCGCGATTTAGAGGATTTCGCTAATACCAAACCTAATGAGGACACGCTCGCAATATGTTTAAGCAAACACGTGACAAAATTGTCCCAGTGATATATAGGTTTTGTTATTAATATAGCTAACTATTAACGTATCATAAATTTATTTTACTTGCATAACTATGAGTTTTGCAGGATATATTTGAGATGTTAAGATTCTTAAAGATGAAGTTTAAAACTTATAGGTTTAACTAACAATATTTTGATCTTTGTATATAGTTAATGCAAAGTTCATTTTGCATAACTTTCGTTAAATACAATTACAATTTTTACAATTCGAAGTTGCTACAAAGGCTAACGAAATAACATAAATTATTATAAACAGTAACTAGAGTCGCTAAAAAACTATACACTTACTTATGTCTATTGGAACCAAATTCAATAAGAGACTCTTATAAATAGGAACTTTAAAAGAAAGACTTTGAAGTTTAGATTGAAATCGCATCCAATTCTAGTCAAATTGGATGTTCCTCTCGTAATTAAACTGCTTTAAATAGCAAAGGGTTTCTTTTTATTTTCGCAGACGAGTAAAACAATTCATTTTCTTCCTAATTGACTTTTTACTTTGGAACGTAACTTCCAATCACCTACTTCACGTGTTTAAATCAGTAACTTATTTTAAGGCATCGACTTTTAGGTATTATTCAGTCCTACGTACGTTTAATATTTCATCATGTAGTTATAAGATTTTTATTAGTCAACTACAATAACTATGATTGAACTTGGAATGAAAATGGTAAACGCCAAGATCAATCAAATATTTGATGAAATAAAACAGTAAAATTGTCACTGTCCCAGGTATATTTTGGTAACCGAAACCATGTTAAGGGTTTTCATGGCTATTAAACAAACGTCACAACAGAGATATCACAGTTTTTTGTAAACTGATACACTTCTTTGTCATTGCAAAATTATAGTATATTCTACCAAGAAACTACAGTAGAATGCTCAATATTGTTTTGAGTACATTGATGAGTGTCTATGCGTTCGAATTCCAAACTAAACAAGAAAGTAAGTACATATCCAAATAAGCTATAGACTTTACAAGTTCAAAGTATATAAGTAATAATGTAGTGTAATAACTTCAACATAACGTAGTTAGTAGAAATTGTCGAAGAATCTCGAATTACAGACGCGCATAGCTTAGCTATTTCAAAGAATTTCTTTCTAGAGTAAATTGCAGAAAACCCGTGGTACCTATGTTCTTTTCTCGGGAAAGGGATTCAGAACCAGCTCTCTAAGGTTTCTCTCACTATGAATAGCCTGCATAGCAACGGTAGGGTGAAGATCTACCTCCGTAGCAACGCAAATCCTTTGCGCATTCACTCAAACCAAATTGCTAAAGGTACTAACTATATAACATTGCAGTAGGAAACTAGATTGTGAATGCTTAAAAATATGACATTGGTTTAAACATGGAATGCAGAACGAAAAGGAAAGTAAAGAAAGGTATTACGAAAGAGGTTGCATTTGCATTTCTTGGTTACACTTCTATTGAAAATAGAGAGAGCTATTATTAAATCAGAATAACTAGTTAGATATACTTTTAAACTGTGTGACTAATTTGTTCTAACTACGAGTACCTAACATCATTCTCTTTGAAGAACCTCTAATTAGTGTAAATAATATAAAACATTTCAATTGTTTAAAAAGTTTTTTAACAACTTGGTGCTTATTTTAGAGGAATAACTTTTAGATTTGTATAAAGCATTTGACTCAGTTTTTGCGTTTTTTTAATAACTAGATGTTTAGTAAGCAATTAAATTGACCAAATGGCAATTTGTAAGAACAAATATGTGCCTGAGCATAAATTACAAAGTCATATTTAAAATATCCAGGAATGAGTGTTCAACTCCATTTTGAGTAAGGTAGGTAACCAGTTTAGCTGTATTGAGAAATTAAAGTTATGTTATAAAATTTCTGCCTATCCTATAGCCATTCTTTTCTATACTTTGATGATGATGATGTGTGGAACTCAATCATTGTCACTCATACATTGTCTATAAAACTGTTTGTGTTACATTGTTTCACTTTAATTTATCACTAACACACAACAAAATAATCTCCACTTACATAGATTTATAAGCTAGTTAAGTTCAAGCTAGGTTGGTTGCCAACCAAAAGATAGCATTTATAATTAGTTTGAAGTAACTACAAGCTATGTTAAAAAGTTGATTCTTAAATAAGAGTGCAATGCAAGGTCCACAAAATGAGTATGACTTGTTTTACGTCATTAAAAAGCACAAAATACTAGAAACCTCAGTTTACAGTTCTCATCATCCATTTGAAGCGCTTTTGTGTACAATTAATATTTTTACTCGATTAGCTAGCACAGAAGTAAAATTTCTAATCAATACAATATGCTTACAGGACAGAAGGTTTTATTTAATGTGACAATAGTTTTACATTAAGTAATTTCTTGTTTCATATTCTTTATAGATTAACCAATTTCAAACTGTACAGATAATCCTAATACAATTGATTTTGTCATAGCAGATGTAATAATAATAACCATTTCATGAATTCAAATAGATTTAACTATATTTAATATGCGGAAATGGTGACTATGAACTACTTATTTTAGGCTTCATTTAAAATATTTTGTTTGCAGGTTTTTTTTAAATCAATTTAAGTAGTATGTAGGTACTTACCTTAACGTTTGCAACAACTAACTGTCATGTGGAATTTTGTACTTGTCTGAAGTTCGATTTCAATTATTTTTGTTTGCTCTGTTACCTAATAAGCATGTATAACTTTGAATAAGTCAAATGTCTCCAAACTGTTCCAATTAACATAAAAACATTACTTTTTTGAACTTTTAAAAGATGGCCTAAGCCTTAGCGCTTTAAACCCTTTAGACTCATTAGATATAGAAGCCGCAGTGTATGATTTAGAAATATAACAAATATATTGTACATAATTAATACGAAGAAATTAGCCATTTACCTGTGGTACATATTTGTTGAAATTTAAATATGTCTAAGTATTTAGAAAATGTTAGAATCATTTAATTATTTCAAATAACTACCTTGTCTTTTGTAATTAACATTTTTATATTTTTACAATCGGGTATAACTTTGGGACAAAGTGTAACACAGGTGTATTTAACAATGTATTTTAGTTTACTTTCTACAGATTTTATTTGGTACTCAGAATATGTATAATGTTAGTAATAATACAGGCAAATATATCAACTATTTGGGGAGGCTGATTACTCTTAAAATATTAATAATTATCTCATATCACAAATACCTTTTAAGCATAATATGAGCAATCAAAGAGCATAAATTTATGATTATTTTTACCTTGCAGTGAAAAAATTCTATAAAAATAATTAAAAATAACAAAGTTACTTAAAATTTTAAACAAAAAAATAAATAACATTGTTTTAGTTTACGAAAATTTATAGAAATATTAATACGAATTATTTCCTACAATAATACCTATATCTAAGAATATTCTTATGAATTTTAAAAAACTTTCACCTAAGGGCACAACTTCACTTTTTGCGAGACATTTAATTTGCGTAAAACCAGTCAAGGTCTTATCTTTTACGGCAGAAATTAAGTATTCTTACTGAAATTATAAAATTGTAGTTATATTTTTCCAAAATTATCGTTAAAATGGTCCAACATCCACAGAACGTACGTCACTAAAATAGGCCTAGACGAACCCGTAAACCGGCGCGGAAACGGAACTATTTAAGGTCTAAAGTAAAGGTAAACTGACATAAAACTATTCTTACCTTATTTATTTGTAGATATTATATCCTCATAGGTAATCCAGAACTTAAAACACATATAGTAACAATCTCATAAACACTTCCCAGATGTTAAACTGATTTTCAGTTGTAGCTGTCACTAAATGATTACTGTTTTAGTTAAATAATGGTTGTTATTTAAAAGGAACTGTATAGTTTTGGTTTTATTTAGTTATCATTTAAATCCAATGAACACAGTAATTAAGTAAAATAGGATTCAATCCTCGTTCGAACTACCGAAAATTCACTGTAATTATAATGTTAAATTCATGAAGAATTCTTCTTTAAAATATCACATACAACTAAGACGTTGAACAATTTTATTATTTTTGTTAATTTACTGTACAAACTATCTTAGTTCACGTAATAAACTTCTAGTTCTGGTATTGAAACTTAGGTTATGCTTAGAAATCAGCTGTCAACGCAGAACATTCACGAGAAAAGCTAAAAATCAATAACCACCGGTTTATATACACGATATTTTAGTTGAAAATAATCCACAAAACACTTGCTCCAATCCAATAAATAGTTAAAGACATTATCTTCTGAATTTTTAATGAAATACTACATATTCTATTATAATACGTAGAAAAGATGATACAAAAATGTTCTTTTAGTGATGACACTCACACATTTAACACTAAAAATAAAGTTCAACGTTTGCAATTAAGCAGAATTGCATTTTGTGCATTGTTTTTATGAATGACGCGAGGAGCGACACCGGGCACACGACTCTTTCAGCCGCGTTCGCAGAGGTTCACTGGCGTGTCGGCGCGCCGGGCGGCGGGGAGCGGGGTGGGGCGGCAGGCGGATCGAGGCGGGACCGCGCGGCCCGTACATTGCGGAATGCTATTGTAGGCGAACTTGCCCGCCACTTTTTCTCAATTCTGGTCAAACAAGTTTGGAATACGCAACCTGTATTGTATGGATTCCGCCATTCTTCGAACTCGAGCAAGTCGCAAGTTCATCGCCTGCCAAAACTCCGAGGAGCTCTTCCACAAAAACTTCGTCATAGACAGGTTTACTTATAAAGTAAAGTAGTCAGCAAACAAGCACCTGCTTTTAACTAAATGTTTACGATGAATTGCATTTTAAAATAGCATGACATGGAGTTCTGAGCCGCCTATATCCTTCCAATCCTCTTACCTATTAGAATTTTAACTAAAGTAAACAATGAAATGTTAAATACAATCACGTTCTTTGTAACTTGGTCACACACTTATAGCAAGTGTTGTTTTTGCGATCCCTGGAATGTTTGCCTATATTGATAAAATCATTAAAGAAGGGAGAAGAGCAATGGAAGAACTAGAACAATCCATATCCATATTGATACCGGGATGGTTGCTCAGTTATTATTCCAAACAATTTGTGAAATTCTAGTTTCGAAATTAAATCAAGGAAGTTAGATGCTAGTAAGTAGGAGAGTTTCATGTGTAGGGCATCTAACATGTTCACATGGATATCTATATCATCAATGAAGTGACAGATACAAATAGGTAGATGTATAATACCTCATCATAGCTAAAGAAAAAGGTTAATTACAGTAGGTACCTACGCTATGTTAACAGTAGAAAGTTACAACAAAGTGTTAAAATGACCAGTGCAGGAGTTAATATTAGTATTTCTAGGGACTAGTACTAATATAGTAATTTAATATACAGATATTAAATTAGCAACACAGGGTATTTCTATGTAATTACTATGTTATAAAAAGTGTAAACTTCGATGAGAAGAAACAAGCATTTCTCATTTCACATCCACAGGGGTGATCAAACGTCGTTCTTTGATGCCATAGATAACAATTATTACGAGGCCAAATCCGACTCATGGCGACGCATAATGATTTGCAAAAAATAACAAGTGACGCAAGTTATCTCAGAGGGGATGGGGATTGTAGCTGTCATACAGTATATTAAAAGGATGATTATCTGCTCCCTCAATATGAAATTTGTCGTAGCTTCGTTCGGGAGACACGTCGCATAAATGATTGCTTATGTTTGAACACGGCAGCTATTTTTGTTTAACTTAAGACGGGTTGGGTTCGTGCTCAAGTAATTTCCTTTTTGTCTCTGTTTATTTAGGTACCTACCTAAATAAATTTTGAACACCTCCCTGCCGTCCATAAAGGACAAAATAAATAAATAACTGCCGACGTAAATGTGTGCATTTGTGAAACTAAATCGGGAACTATTCACTGCACGCTGTTTGAGTAACGCTAATACCACGAATAATACAGTGGCTAAAACTCTACTTCATATTTTTTGCTGAATATACAAATATTCCTTTTTTCCTTCTGTCCTTGGTATTTTGAGGATAGGTAGGAATAACAGTTAATGTATTGTTAGTTTTTACTCTGTTTACAGGTAACTTTTCGTGGGATACTACATAGGTAGGTAGGTATTATACAGCATATGATACCTACTGTAAATTCTTTTTCTGAATGCTCTCTCTCTCGGACAGCACAATAAGAAAATCAACAAAACAATTCTTCAGGATATATCCTTAAAAGTAACTAGGTATTATATAAAAAAAATTAGGTAGCTCACGCAAAGTAACTTAGATGCAATCGACTACTCCATAATGTAAGTTGAGCCATTTTCAAGCGACCGATACGTGTTGCAGCTAACGGCCAAATGATAGATACTGAATGACAGTCCGTGACAGTTTACATTACCACTCCATCACATAATGGTTACTCGCTTGTTGACTTTGGATGAGATATATATCAGAGAAATTAATAATATTATAGATCCCTATTTATCATAATATGGTTTTATTTATCCTTCGTCTTTTCTAACTCTAATCTGGAAAAATAGGCAGTTAATAAGTAAGTTCTATTTATGTACCAGACTACAAAGACTCACTGTTTTAATCGTCATATTTAATAGGAGAACACTTCTCATGAAAATCCTAGCGCGCGATGTTTGGCCCGAAAGGGAATGAATGCAGCAAGGTCATTGACATCTAGATCAGCTGATTTTCGAAGTTCACGCCCGTTGCAACCGGCCTTGTGCAGTCGGCTCTACTCTAGGAACGAATGACGTTTGTACATTTATACATAAAAAGATAGTGAATAGTAAAATGAAATATTTATTGGACATTGTGTGTCAGTATGAGATAGTAATGTTGAAAAATTGTATAAAGTTAGTTGCTTGCTAGCAAAAATTAAAAATAAATTTTGATTTTTTATTAAATAATACGAATGAAAAGTACGAAATAATGATGATTCGTATCATGTCTTCCAACAAAAATTTAAGAGTTAATATTATAATACACATATAAGATAAGAAATCAACAAATATATGTACAAAGTATCCTAATATCAAGCATCTATAGAATTCTAAGGAAAAATTCTTTATCAACATAAATGTTTGGGAAAATAGTTGGTCAGTGACCCTTAGACCCTACACAGCTGTTCTTGGAAGATCTCCTCGTAAATTCTATCACCAACATCCAGTTTCTCTATACTAAGACATACATCGTTTATGTTCAAATGGTATTTTATTTATTGTCGATACTTGGTTCGAGGTGGTCACACAGTCTTCCTCCGCCACACAGCCACACTCCGCGATTGCGGAGATGTACACTTGATTATCCTCTGATTATCCCAGAAGGGTTACTGGTCGTGAAAACGTTTTTTTTATATCTACACATCATTTAATCTAAGGAATAAGGATATTTGAATGCATGGATGTTAGATAGTGAAAGTGGTATGCCGGGGTCGGGAGTATGGGTAGTCATATTTATCATTAAAATTAAATACTCCTCCCATTTTACTACTTTTGCTGTAAAGTAACATAAAGTCAATATAAATTTAGACTTTAAGACCCTTTCCCAGAGGTTAATAGACCAACTGACCATTATTAGAGATGTGACATATTGTAATTTTAATACTCAATGAACGCATAATACTTTAAATTTACTATAATTCAATTAGATGCCTATTAGGCATATCATAAGCAGATGTTATTGGTTTAGTTATATCTGAAATTTTAGGAGCCTTTACGGCCCACATCATTGCATCGAGAACTAAAGACGTGTGTGTATTTTATTTACACATACATATGTATGTCCAATTAAGTACAATTACAAACAAATTATCACATTTAAATTCTCAAATACGAGTAAGAATACCACTACTAATCAATTCAATCATGCTATGCTGTCTGATAATGAGAAAAAACCTTTTAAGGGGCACTTGGATAAACGGTGCAATTTCCACGTAAATTATCACTTATAAGGTGTGTATTAAGGAATTCAACAAACGGACGAAATTGTTCAAGATCAATGAAGTGTAATTAATGAGGTCTGAACGGAAACATGTCCGGGAGACTGATTATAGTCAGTGTAAGAATTATGTAGAGTCTAAAATGTAAGAAATAAATTTCTTAGTACGACGAAAGTTTGGAGTTACTTTCTGAGATTTGAATACATTAAAATTTCATGATGAACATTATAATTTTAAGTAATCCAAAGGAAGTTTCCAGTCTTCAATCAATGAGGCTGTGCTTAAATGAATGAACTAGAAACTAAACACCATTTATTTGAGCGTGTAAAAGGAACTTGTTACCAAAATTAACAGAAGCCTTTAACGGAAAGAACAGTAGTTTCCATAGAAACACAAATGGTCCTTGTAACCAGCTTCATTCTGTTACTTATAACCATTTAATGATTCATTGTGACCACGATATTGGATACCATTTTTCGCCGTTTTTATTTTGCTCAAGTCTTAGCTGTGGTCATAAATCAAACGGCGATAAAAGTGATTTGCGAGCATACACTCTTACCTACCACTGCGCTGTATCCATCAAACTCTTTCATTCGCCGATGAGGTGTTAATTTCAGAAATGTGAGAGAATGCAAGCTATTTCGAGGACCCAGTCAGACCGGGACACTTATTCCCACATCCGAAAGTTATTGCCACACTTATAGCTAGCAAAGTTTAGCAGTTTCTCACCAGCTCATATTTTATGATCAGACAAAAATAAATCAGAGCCCTACCTGAGAGGAACAAAAAGAAACGCACGAGTTCCAGGAAGAATCAACTTGCCTCTAAGTTAATGACATAACGAAACCTAACACTGTTTTGTAAGGCCAAAACTCGTCTCGTTCACTGATGGTTTGTAAATTACCGGTTCTCGTAATCACCTTTCAAATCTTAATACCTCGGGCGAGGGTCTAATAATATGGCCAGTCTTCCCTCTCAATCTTCCTAGCGAGGCGTCTTTTATCTCATTTTAATTAACTGCCACAATGTGCTTGCTAATCACGAGGTGCATTCTAAATCGAGAGGCTGTACAAGCTGGTTCTAATGCCCAAGGTCGGACCAGCCAGTTCCCACAACTTATTAGACATATTGATTAACGATTATGCTAAATTGTGCTTAATAGAACATATTTTACATGCATCTATTAGGAATATACCATGGAGAATGTCAGCCAATCTTGCTAAACGATTATTGCGCACTACACTGTAGTCGTAAAATAATCTTAGTTCTAATTATTCGCGGTAATATTTATATAACATTAATAATAAACGTCGAAAAGGATATATGTACAACATTTAGATTAAAAATTTAGGAACAAATAACTTTACCTAGTTTTTGAATACTTTTAAGGCATTAAACTGAAGCACCATCAACTTCTTTAAGGCATGTCTAAAGAATTTGGCCAAAAATGTTGATTCTGGGACCCCGTGAGACGTCGACCTCTGAGGTCTTATTTATGTCTCCTCGAAGATGTAATCTAATACTAATGTCACCGTAATAAACTCTGCTTGGGATACCATGTGAACGTATAACAGGACTCCTATTAAGTTAGGAATGTTTCGTATAAAAGACGCAGATTCTTATCTTTTTGCCAACGATACCTCTTTTTGGTGGGACAATGATGCGAAACTTAATGCTTAGAACCAAGGTTTGCTAACTTCGCAGACAATTTTTCTTTAATCTTTGTTATGGTTCTGTCCTCTAACCTTTTACCCTCCAAAGGATCGATAAAGACCTGACTTCTATAATTTCCTTGATCGTCATGACATACTACTTTTACTGATATTCTTAGGCATATGAATACTATGGTGAAGGAAAAGTTCGTGAGGAAACCTACCTGGTCCCTGAACTAGTAACAATTAGTGCTTGTAAATGGCGACATGGCTTACCACCTGTCACATTGAGAAGTGCCTATCTGGTCAAGGGTGGGTTCGAGGTAGCCATAGAATTACTACGTCCGCGATTGTGGAGATGAAAATCTCAAACCTCTGTCTACCCCGCAAGGGTTACTGCGCTTGTCTAGTAAGTATGGTGTATATGTATGTATCTTCTTATGACAACCTTGCGTTTCCACACCTAAAGTAACAATTATATACCGTATCCATCTATATCGAATCCACAATGCAACAAAGCATTCTTCGTGCATCTTCACCCAATAGATGATTTTAATACGTTTCCTGAAGCAAGATATTGAAGGTATTCTACCGAAAGGTTATTCAATATGGCTATGCTTATTTATTGATTGCTTTGTGGTTTCTGTGGTAGGAAAGGCGACGTGACTATGATTCAGGTGACTTCACAAGAAGCGACTTGACGACTTTTCGAGGTACTTATTAGGCCCTTAGCTACAAGGAGAGTAGCTCTCGGTTGAATTTCATTGTAATCATTTGAATAAGTAGTAAACGAAACAAACAATAGTCAGTTCTTATGAAATTGATAAAAAGAATTAGAACCATAACAACATCCTGAGTAATTGTTGTATTTGGTTAAGTACCTATAACCGCCGAGTATGTAGGAGGAGGTATGCGTGTCAAAGAAGCGAAAGTTGTTTGTTAGGGAGAGATGGGGACCCGTAATCTCTGCCTACCCTTTACAGGGAATTGGGCGTGATATGCATGTATGAGAAGTGCAGTTAACAAAAGAGAACGTAAGTCCAAAATCCTTTGATTCAAAAGATTGCATGACAATGCACAATTGCATACGCAGTCACGCCATCTAGTTAGTGCGTCTAATTTGCGAGAAAAGTCTCATTAAGGGGCTCAATTAAACAGTTTCAGCCCATGTGTTGAGTATTTACCCAAAAGCTCTCTCTATTTGCCTTTGACAGAACTACAGTTGTCAAAGCAACTGGCGAATTTTATTATAGCCACCGGTTCATTTGTCACAATATCTGAATGCGCAGATTGTTTGCTGATAGGATTTGGAGTAATTCCTACAAAGTTGGGCCATGGGGTCGCGCCTGATAGTTGGGGTGGACCTGCCACTGTTTACCCCATTTGCTTTTAACCCCTGGCGACACAAGTGTTTACGTTTCGATAAGGGAATTACCTATTACGATAGCGACCTGTGGAAACGCCCTTGGTCGAATTCCGTCGCAGTTCCAGGCACGTCCGATAGATTTTACTGCCATTTGATTGCCGTTCAATTCATTACGCGTAAAATAATAGCTTTGTGCATACGGCACGGAGTGTGAGTCGGGGATTTAATAGACCATAATGAGTAATTTTAGAAACCGAGAAGCAGTTAAACTTTACGGTGGTGACGCCACCGAATTTGAAACAAGTGCATTTATGCGAGGCCACTTTGGTCTCAGTATTTTATTGCATTGCGTAAAATTTGAGATAATGTGCAAGTGGATAGTATAAAATGAAAATAACTATATACATATGAGTGTAGTGTGTAGGTCGCGTGTTATTAATAAAAACGTAGCAGTGAGGGTAGTCGGAGAAGAATCTGACAGGGCGTTGCGGTGGAGCCGAAGAAATATGCATCATCAGTCTGCCCGTGACCGTGGCTGCTGCATCGTAGCCGAAACGTCGGGTTAATAAAGGTAACTTTATTATATAAAAACATACGCGATAAGTTGCGTTAGTTATTAATCATGAGTATAAATCGCGAATCTCTTAAAACTATAATAAATAACTATATACATAGAGCAAAAGTCTCATAATATTAATATATTCTTAGGTTTTGTTATCATTTTACGATTATAACAGACAATGATTCGTATTATACTAAAAGCATAGAAATCATTAATTCGTATAAGACTGCATAATATATACTTATGGTATACTAATGACAACGTTTGCTGAAGATACCCAGCTAGCCGTAATACCAGTGGTGACTGTAACACTTATAAGCTTGGAGAAGTACTATATGTATAACATATATAGATGAATAACATAACATAACATACGCTTCATGACTTGTGTATACACACACTTTTTCTTTATTATGGCAGGGTAGTCAGAGGCTTGCATGCTCATATACGAAATTTCGAAGGCATGTTAGGCATTGGTCACCCGAAGTCCGCGTTTTACTAGATAGACAGCACCTAATAATAATAATGTGATAGTAGTGAACCGTATCGCCATTTATAGGCAATGGCTATTACCTATTCCGAGGGATAGGCAGGTTTCCTAACAATGTTTTCCCTTACCATTAACGGTGAAATTAATGACATACCTATATAATAATACACCACTACAAAATCAGCAACCATTGGTTCCTTTACCATATACGAGCATCCCAGATTCGCCAAAGAGATAAATAAAACAATGCCAAATTTAATTGCGAGGGGTGAGCCCAATCTGGTATCTGGGGCCGTTGCCAACAAATTAGCTTTTCAGAATAAAGAACGCTGCTATAATGATCTCGGAGCCACCTTTTACGACACCCGAGGGAATGCTCAGCCCTTTTCTTTCCTAATCCGGCCTATCTGACTAATTAATCCCGTACCTAGTAAAAGAGATTAATTTATATGATATAAGTAAGCCTTTTTATTGCCCGATTTTGTAATAAAATCATTGCAGGATAGTTGTAAAAGTTTATGGCTAATCTAATTTTGACTATTGTGTTGTTATTAAGACACATTGTGCGTTTGGTTAGCGGATATGAAGATTTGTATGGACACCGGATATGGCTCAGTTTACGGTGCATTCAAAGCTCAATTAGCGCACACAATCGGATATTTAGAACATAAAAGTGAATAATAATATGTTTTAGTGTCAAATGTGCATAACTGTCATTAAAATCAAAGCTGGTTATTTTACGTAAAGGGCAATTTTCAGCACATATAGGTAGCTACAACATGGAACGATTTTCACCTGTAGTTACTGACTATCTGGGGTAAAATGTATTCGGCTGGAATTGGACCCTGACCACCCCGTTGTGTATAATGGATGGAAGTGGACATTCAATTATACGAAGAAATTTTAATATATAACCATTCCCATGTACATTATCACTGGGTTGTATGATCACTGTTGCCTCCTTGTAATTGCAATGTTGTTTAACGTTTAAATCACTAAGTTAACGTTACATATAGTATCGACCTTATACTCATAGGTCCCACATAACACATAGCAACTCTATTTCCATTCACGAATACTATTTATCTTTCCAAGGTAATAAACAATTTTCTATATAAACCTACCTATATTATGTTTATTTTCACTCCACCCAAACATCTATAGCTAAGAAAAAAGCAAACAGGACGCCTAAACAGCAGATAATTGAGAAATCATGTTCAGGAACAGAGGTGGGTCCATTTGCGAGTAAGCCCAGAAGCGGGCCTTTTGATCGTGTTTCAAAAGCCGACTGGCGCTCGCTTAGTTCCTACTACAGAAGCTTAAAGGTAGCTATAGATTTTCCTTCTATATTGAAGATCGTTGGATATCCTATATGTAGGTACCAGACAGCTTAGACGTAGATAATTTGCAGTATTTAGAATATATTCGTAAATATTCTACGGCAATAGCTATGTACGGTAAGTAGGTATTCCTTCCAGGTTGAAGATCGTTAGATATCCTATAGGTACCAGACGGCGGAGCTAAGACATACATACACACCTATTTCACAAATTAGACATTATTAGAATTATTAAATATATTAAAATATATATATTTATATAAATATTAATTAGAATTTATTACTTAACTTACTCGTAAAGTAAGGCGATACAAAGGTACAGTGATAGCAAAGTAAGGTAGGTATTCCTTCCATGATAGACAAATAACCGACAGATAGTTTATCCATAGATTTTAAGCATTTATTTAATACTCGAAGGATACGTATGTTTATATGAGTACTGTTCTTCCCTTGAATACTAAAAAGATTGGTACCTATAATTATTTTAATAACGTCTTCGAGTTAAAGTAGCTTTTAAGCTTCAATAAATATAATAAAAATTACGAATAGGTAGGTATGTTCTATCAGAAATGAAGTTTTATAAAAGATTAATTCATTTAATTGTAATACTCAATATTTGCAATATATTTGTTTCCATTTTGCTTTACCCATCCTTATTGTGTTTATCGATGTTTACCAGGGCTCAGATATAAGAATACTACCTATACCATGGGTAGGTACATACGAAAGAATAGGACATTAAAAAGAACGTCAAATTACCGTTGACTAAGTCCGTATAACCTTGGAAACTAGTTGCTGAAGGGATATAAAATATTCATTCAGTGCTTCCTCCTTCGCGTCTACGCCGGATGCGTTGCCAGGGTTTCCAATCCACCCCACCCGTTGTTATGGCATTGTTAGGACAGTAACTGGGTAGGTACTTTACTAGTTTCATGCTAGTAGCGTGTATTTGCTAAATAAGGGTAAGTTTTAGAGAGACAAATTAAAAGGTAGAAAACTGTCTCATTCATACTTCTATAACATTTTCTTGCTATTGTTGATATATAAGTTTTCAATAACGAAAAGGTAAAGTTGAAACTAGTAGTGCCCTCTGTGAATTTGTATGGCAAACAAAGTGTATGTTTGTAAGTTGTCATGTAAACGTCAGTGTCAGCGATGACAGTGTGAATCTTTATTAGTAGTTTAAACATGTACTCAATAGATGACGTTTTAATAATTTCAATGATAGATTTAACAATTTGAAATTATAATAATGAAATATGAATAAAACCAAGGTATTACATCGACACCGACAATTTAATAGAGACATCACATGGTATAAAATACATTAGTTTATAAAACAGCACAATAAGTAAAATTAAATTACAAGTAAATAATTTATTTTTCATAATATCCGTAATATAAAATCTTTCAAAAACGTTCAAAAACAATAAACTCATCTCATACCTTCTGGGGCATAACTATAATATTTTTAGCACAATAAAGTACATAATAATTTTCATATTAGATAATATTTTAAATATATTTGAGAACGGTTTTAAACAATATTTATTGGACCTTCCATGATTTAAAATCGATTAACATAAACTTCCAATAACAAAGTAAAAATGTTTTTAATTAAATGCATAAACTAACCATTTTTTGTGCACTCGATCTATACCTATAAATTATACATTTAAACGTAATTTTAACTAACCAAGTCGTTTAATTCTGCGATAAATACCTACTACTATTACGGAAGAAATATATGTACCACCTATCTATGAATTATTTAGTAAACGAAAACGACAATGCAAAGTTACGCTAAACTTACAAAGTAAAACTTATTAAAAACAATATTTAAAGCTAACAATCTCACAGTCACATATAATACCTATTTAAAAATGTAGAACACACATTTATAGAGCTTCGCATACATTCTTATTATAATTTTGAATAAAAACCCAATAACATACATACATAATATTAAGGTTGTTATGTTATATGGAACATTGATGACAGGTTGCTAGCCCATCTCTCAATAGATTCCATATATTTCGTACTGGGCTAGTTACGTCACGTGGAACATTGGAGACAGGTTGCTAACCCATCGCCCAATAGATTCCATATATACCTAGTCCCTTAGAGGCCTCCTACACATGTCGGGAAGAACGGTAGGTAGTTGTCATTCTTTTTACGTCCCAGACTAGCATTGAACAATACCCATTAGCATAACCCAAACAATGATAAATTTGATTAAACTATGGCATTTACTTCCACAAAGTGTAGTATACAAGAGTTAGTTTTTAAAACATTTTATACCTACATGCTTATTACATTTCATAAAGCAAACACACAGTATAGAAGACTTCTTATGTTTAAAACTTTCTATATGTATGTACTTATACAACACATACATCTAATAAAATTGGAGTTATTAAACTGATATGAGGATAAGTCTATATAGTAAGACCATTGGAAATTAGGGTATATTATGTATTCTAAATTAAGTTCTACGGTTGTACCAGCTTTGGCACGAACAAGCCAAACAAGCAATATCAAATAATTTGCCACATTTTTATTTTTACTGAAGTTTTCATTACATGAAACATAGATGGCACTGTAATTATAATTTGATTTATATATTCATATATAAGTATGTTTGCATATAATACTTTTTTATATTAATATTATAATAATATTATAAGGTTCTCATATATACTTTCTTTGAATTGATTAATAATATAGTTAAGTTACTAATTAAACTTTCGATTAGATAAACGCCTTATAAAATAATTCAATCATGCAATTTGTGTAAAAGTAAATATTAGCTTAACTCATTGAATGAATGATTACATAAAAGTTTCAATATAACATTATAATTTTCCAGAACACCTTTTCAGTCTTAATAAGATTTATGGATCCAATTATTATTAAATTTCAATAATATAAATTCAAAATAAGGACGATTAATTTGTTGTACAAAAACTGATACACAATTCCTTCCAATAATGTTTTGTACATTACTGGTTTTGATAAAATACACCAAACTACTTTATTCATCATAGTGATAAATGGTATTAACATACAATAAATTGTTAAGAACTTGAATCATTAATTATAAACAAAACCAGCAAATAGGTACATTGCATACAAAAAACAATAGAAAATGCGTTTCAAATATACAATATACGTATATGAAGTTATATAGCTCCTTGATAACTTAAGTCACTTCTTAGTTACAACAATAGTACGTAACTTATATCAAACAAATTCCATTTAATCTATTTCAATAAGTTAATACTTAAGTTATAATTTGGTCTAGTATACTTATAAATTCCTTAAATTAACAATGAGAGCATCATGATATTAGTAATAGGTTATTAGAATTATACATTATAATAAAAGTACACAAAAATTCATTCATATCCTACTTATGTTAATCTAATTTTAAATAAAATTATATTATTAAGGGATAAGGTAACTAAATTCAAACAAGTAAGCAAAAATAATTAATTTAGTTTCGGAAACCCGTAACTACGGAACGATAAATTCTTATGATAGTCTGTCAAATAAAATATATAACAAAATTTTAAAAATTAAATTATATTCGTGAATATAATATTTACGTTCTGTTCAATTCATATTTAGTACTCACAAATAATGATTAAAACTTATTGCACGGTGAATCGATAACAGCGTTTTAACGTCATCTTTACGTAGATATACATTTATAAAATCATTATATAATTTACTATATTCTATAAGTCATCCAGTACAGACAATTAACTATTTTAATTTGCCTATTCTTGTAATCTTTTGCTATATGAATGGATAATTTCTAAAACGGCACAAGTCACATTGTATTTAATAGTAACATGTGTCGTTTCAGAAATTATCTATTCATAAAGGAAAAATATAAGTCTTAAAGTACTTCAAATACACATAGCTTAGTTCATCTGTAATTAAAATTTGTAATACAGAGATATGCTATTTAAAACGATTTAATTCTAACGGTAGACGTATTTATGTTCTCTTTCAAATCGAGTGTGCGTATTCCAAACCGTTAAGCCGCGATTCCAGTGTACAAGACCTGCGTGTGTATATCTATATGAATGACTTCATATTTGTTACAATTCTACTGTGCTTATTTACGCAACTTTCACCTTGCATGCAAGTTTATTTTTTTAATGTAATTAGCATGCATTTCGTGTTTGACGTCATACTTAGTCTTGCATAATGGAAACCCGGCTTTAGGTACTATTCCACTTTGCAGTATCAGCAAAGATTAATATATTCATACGTATTTATTTTATCAGTAAAACATTATGGTACATGTTTCAATTCACACAATAGTAATAATCTAACATTTTAAAACTTATCTACGTTCAATACACAATATTAATGGTAAAGTAACCTAAAACCGCAATATTATCAAATAAATGAGGATTAGGATATGTGATTTAGTTTTGATCGAATGGTCTTATAAAGGAGCAAAATCATAAAACGTAAAATTTTATATCTAGACTAGTATTTCGTCATCATCATACGGTTATGGTATTAAATCGTCTTCGAACTAAGTAACACATTCAACGAATAATATTAATACTATCCTTTCATACAATTAATTTTTACGTATTCGTAATGGTCAATATTAAATAAAAAACCATTGAAATAATCAAATTTTGAGCTTTGGTACAATTTTACATAGGACCCCTAGTTCAGAGATTTGCCAACATCTCCGTAATTACGGAGTCAGTCATTCTATGCCCACCTCAAACTCGCGTTAACCAGATAGTCAGCAACTTATGTGACAGGTGGTAAACTGCGTCACCATTTACAAGCCTTGACTCTTGCCTTATTCGAGGATTTTCGACCTCACGGTTCCTCAGTATTTCTCCCCTCACCGTAGTATAAGCAGATTTCCTCACGATATTTTCCCTCACCGTAGTTGGGTACAATTAATAAAGTTAAACTTTATATTATATTCGGTAAAATTAAATGGTATTTACATTGAGTATACTTAATTCCTGATGGTCTAAGTGTCGCTAGCCGTGGACTTTTGCTTGACTATGGTGTCAGAGTTGCGACTCACACTCTGTTGAGTTTTGAGTTTAGGTTTTTGAGCGGGAGGGGGCGCTGCGCACTCCGCGTCGTGTTCAAAGCGACGGTTTATCCAATGGAGGCAGGCACATCTGTAATTGACGAGGTATTTGTAAGTGAATAATACTTGTGGATAGTTTATTGAGAAATAATATTTAAAGTGCACATCAAGTCTGTCTATGTATCAAGTCTCTGTTGTGGGGGAGGTAAAAATCATTTCCTTTCTCGATTTTGGTTCTCTAAACTACATATCGAGCGATCATAAGTTCTTCCAATGTCACCCTTTAGAGAGATTGAGTAGAGTAGAGTTTTTAGAGATTAGAGTATATTTTAGATTAGTTAACGCTGGAATACTGACAGAATTCCTTTCGACTTATTGGGTAGAAGACCACAACCTACAGCTCCACATGGTACTAAGTTCACTATTAAGTACAGATATAGCTGCAGAACATAGCTACATTGATTATTTATCGACCGTCACGCTGAACATTCCTCACAAATTAATAAATAAATAACCATGATAATAATCTAAAAATTCTATTATGGAACTACCACTATTATGGAATGAGATATTAAAATCAGTCATCTTTCAAAATAAAACACACCGAGAGAAAGACAACTAGTATCAATGACTAACATCCCAGCACGGAACAAAGAGACTGAAAACTAATGTAAACACACCCAAAAGCCAATATACGTGACCTTACATTACTCGTGACTAACCAACCGTCTAGTCACAAATTTACAGCAGCAATTAAACAACGATACAACATGATTAATTAAGCAAATGGAACGAATGAGCCACTGTACAATCAACTCCATTTCAATCATGAATGGATCTTAAAGGGACCTCTGAAACGCTGTTATTAACGTAATGGTGCCTGATATCATTTTCTAACCATTCTATAAACCATGTACTAAGTGGAAAGGTTAATGGCTGTATACTTTAACTTTTGTTGAAAACTTTGTGTCAGTTTATTAAGTTCTAATAATATTCAGTTTTTTTATTTAGTTCAATTCACATTATACATAAATTACTTGCATATTCATGGCCTAAAATCACTTCTGCAATCCCTCCCTCTTTTATCTTTATCATGTTACTTATATAATATTATCATGATCATGTAGCTAGGCCATATCCCTATAGATCTTATCCACCTTAGTAACTTGATCCTTTTCAGAACACAAGGGAGAATAGCATATAGCTATTATTTTACTATTGCCTCAGACTTACGACAACACACTCTTTCCCTAGACTTTCACCACTGCGATATAATAATAATAATAATATTTGGACATTATTACACCAATTGAACTAGCCCCTTGGTAAGTTCATTTAAGACTTGTGTTAAGGGTACTAGTCAACGTATATTTAAGAAATATATACATATTATACATAGATAAATACATATATAATCAACGACCAGACTGGAAAGCAGTAGAAAAGCGTTGTTCTTAACTCTGCCTCCACCGGGAATCGAACCCGGGACCTCACGATTAGCGTTCCGGCGGCTAACCGATCGCGCCACGGAGGTCGTCAAAATTGTAACTTAATCATAAATTAATACATTACCAATGTTGCTAAATACCTGAGTATAGCTCCCAGTATCCCCACAACCAACAGCGCCCCGCCACAGCCCATCAAGTAGTACCGGTGCTGGGCAGCTTCAGCACCAGGAGACAGCTGCACCAGCCCCACCACCAGCACCACCACTCCCAGGAGAAGAGCACCGACTATCACGTGGAGAGCTGCTACCTGGAATGGTGAGGGTAATAATAATAATATTTGGACACTATTACACCAATTGAACTAGCCCCTTGGTAAGTTCATTTAAGACTTGCGTTAAGGGTACTTGTCAACGTATATATAAGAAGACATTATTACACCAATTGAACTAGCCCATCGGTAAGTACATTTAATACTTGTGTTAAGGGTACTAGTCAACGTATATATAAGAAATACATACATATTATATATAGATAAATACATATATAATTAACGACCAGACTGGAAAGCAGTAGAAAAGCGTAGTTTTTAACTCTGCCACCACCGGGAATCGAACCCGGGACCCCACGATTAGCGTTCCGGCGGCTAACCGATCGCGCCACGGAGGTCGTCAAAGACGAAAGAGAGGAGGGTGGAAGGTGATTAGTGGTGATATGTGGAAGATATGCAGCGATGATGTTAATATGTATAAAATATCGATTGTAATTTAAATAGCGTAGGTAAGGCAACTAGCTAAAAATAGTTAAGACAGCTACCTGATGGTTAGGTTCACTAGTTCCTAGCTATCTTTTGAAACTGTGAAGGAGATTATGATAGGACTAAGTTACTATCTTTTATGAAAGAAATTGCAGCCAAGATATAAGTTTTATACATTAAATCCATCCGTAAGTTTGTCATCGAAATTTTGATAAGGTGAACTGTTAGTCATGAATTATAGACGTTTTCAACAACAACATGAAAAATATAACATATTTCTTATTTAAATGGTATCATTGCAGTCAAGCTGGACGTCAGGTCCTGGGCTATCCATAAAGTTGTATATTATTTTGGACGACCTCTGTGGCGCGATCGGTTAGACGTCTTAACGCTAATCGGAGGTCTCGGGTTTGATTCCGGTGGAGGCAGAGTTAAGTCTGGTCGTTGATATATATAGCTATATATGTATTTATCTATATATAATATGTATATATTTCTTAAATATACGTTGACTAAGTACCCGTAACACATGTCTTAAATTGTTACTTACCAAGGGGCTATTTCAATTGGTGTAATAATGTCCAAATACTATTATTTATTATATATAAAGTTACCTTAAAACAATACACCACTAACCTTCCCACACACATAGAGCTCGCTCATGAGCCGGTGTCTGTCCGGAGAAGGCGTCGCATCAGTGTCAAGGTTCCGCCCAGAAAGCGGGAGCTGCGATGGGCGCCGCCCGCCCGTCCTCTTCTCCGCTCTCCGCCGCTCATGCCGCACGGCCACTGCTGGCATAGCACCGATCATTTTGGCTGTTGAAGGCATGCTTTTAGCTAGTGACTGATGTAACTATATCATAATCCAAGGTCAAGTTAGAAGTTTGAAGTTACGAAATCGGGTGAATACGCTGTTGAATTTATGGTCACATCGGACTAACATACTTTTTCATCATGCAAACGGGAAAGTCAGAGGTTCAAAATTAGGAAGGCTTGAGATATCATAGAGTTTACGTTTATTATTCAATCGATAGAGGGAGTTTAAGTTAATCATTCAAGCGGTACACTTAGAGATTTGAAAGTACATCCGGTCAATTTGGTGAAGGTTATGATGCAATTAGATTGGAATTAACAATACTCATCATACTCGAATATATAATTTCTTTTAACCAAGTTTAAAATGTCTTCATAAATCAATATCATTTATTTTAGTTTTTTTTATACATAACAACATACTCGTACAACAATAAAATAGATCCTTAAGCCGCGCATATTGTGCCACAGTAATGGAAAACTTAAGAATCGTTAAACACTTTATCAATACTTAATTGTCCTTGTATTTCCTAAAGAACAATCTAAAAAGTTCCGGAACTTTCTAATCGACTTGAAACGTCTGTAACTAATTCCATGAAAACGTTGCTAAGCACGCAACAATTGTCGAATGTTATTGGAGTTTCTGATAAAATCTCTGTAGAGGTCAGGACTTCATAAACAATAGAAGCGTATAGCATTACATGTCACTAGGGTGAAAATATTGTGACACAAACAAAAAGAAATGTGATATCTGACATGTCTTTTCATATTAATTTCAGAAGAGTACAAAACATTTTTGTACGAAAATCATTACTTAGTCTCTTATTATTTTTATGTTTCATTAGATTAAGTGGTCAGTGCTAATCTGGGACGTAAATAGTAAGCTTATTAGCTGCTTTTCTCCTTATTGAGTATTGCTGGGATCAGGTAATAGTCAGTACTTGTAAATTGCGATACGGCTTACTGCTTATCACGATAAAGCCTGACATCTGATCAATTTGTTGGATAGGGGCGGCCATAGAAAAACTTCCTCCGCAATTTCGAGAGAAGAAGACAATTGTCTGACTACCAGTCTAGGGTTAACTGGTGTCTAAAGAATAAGGGGAAAATGGATAATAAGGCTAGACACCATAGCCACTAATAGTTATTCTAAATTTATACTATAACAACCTGATAGTTTTACCAAAATTGGGAGGAGCTATAATTATATTTACGTGGTAATTTAATCAACCCCCAAAAGAGATCAAGGCACGTTGATATTCGTATGTACGTACTGGTGTAGACCAGTTTAAACCAGATTAATTTATTCAAAAACTCTTTAGAAACTAAAACAATGAAATTCTGTCGTGACAGGCAACGTTTAAAAAGACAAATATTATGATTGAACGAACGGGCTGGAAAATCTACCCATTAATCAGAATAGATTTATTAATGAAATGTTCTGACATTTTGAGCCATAGTACTGACCTTTAAACTTTGAGGGATTTGAATTTCACTACGTGTTTTCACTTTATGTTCAAATACACATTCGCATGTATGCAATATAACTGTAGTGTGTTTCAGCGGACATATAACATAACCTAATCTAACCTAGCCTACAGTATCTAAATTACCATGATGTTTTCTTACACGTTCACGACATGTTACCCCAATTTTAGTAATAAAAGTAATTTTGTTATTTTAGACACGGCAGAAGCTTTTGCTACCATAAGACTGTCATCTCTTAAGAACATAATTTGAAACTTGCATAATTTTTGAATAATTATTCTTTTTTATTTATTTATATTAATTCTTTGAATTATTAATATCCGTTTGTCAGCACTTTTACCTACTACGATAAAACTACTATTTACAAACCAAGTGTAATTATCCAAATAAGTGCAACTATCGATTAAAATATACCCATAAACCACTTATAAACTTCGCTTTTGACAAGGCAAGTACAGGTATAATATTACACAACACTTGGCACGTTACAAGCTTGTTGATACAGTCGTTGAAAGCTCAGTTTTGGCACCAACAACTGTGAGCAACAGGTAAGCTTTAAGCTCTGCTGATTGCACGAAGTTGGCAAGCCGAGCGAAGGATTTATTTCACTTTAAGCTTTTTCAATAAAGAACGTTGGTTCAGTGATTTGGGACTGTAGATTGAAATTAGCTGCCTTTTTATTGAATAAATACAAAGAAAAAGAGACCTTCGTTAATTTGTAAACTAATGGTTGTCCAAGCGGCTGTAGCTTACTTCTGACTTCTTATTAGATTATTAGGTTCGAATCCCGGCTTTGGCATGTACCAATGAAATTTAATAATTTGTTTTTCATTTGCGTACATAATTTACAGTCGCTAACGGTGAGACAAACATCTTGAGGAAATCTGCCTATCCCTCGGGATAGGTAATATCCAGTGCCTGTATCCTTGATGGTGGAAACTCTAAACTCTTACTACACCGAATAGGTTGTACAGTAATGAATGCGTATATATGTTGTATTAATTAGACTACGAAATCAATTGATCATATAATAAAGACTGCCTGTAAGATGGGAAGACAGAAAATACTTTTCTACTATTTACTATTGAAACTTATTTTTCCTACCGCGGTAAATCATATCTGAAGTTCTAGCCGCAAATTTGAGTTATGGTCTCACCCTACATCCGCTCTTGGTAAAACTTTTAGAATGTTTCTGTAATACTTACACCTCTGATTCTCTCTTGGCTGAAGTAAAGATTGGAGCATACTATCTGAAACAAAAAATTCAACTAGTTAACAAACAATTTCAATACCATTAACTCTTACACCATAGTCAAAGGTTCGCGTGGCTATCTCCGTAATTTCGGAGATAGATCTTCTCTTAGCCTACGCATTAACCAAATAGACAGAACACAATATGACAAGTGATAAACCGTGTCGTTATTTCACAGTTGCTATAAATGTTTTTGATTATAAGACTATTACCTGTTCCGAGGAATAGCTGGGTTTCCTCAATATGTTTTCCCTCACCTAAATGGAAGAAACATAGTAAAAATAGTATAAAAACAATTGCAGTTCTTGATTTTGCTTTAGCGTGCTTCCGGACATTAATGACTGGCACAAATTTATTTAGTGTGAGGGAAAATATACATTTTCACCATCTGATTGATTTATTTACCTAGAATAGTTTTTGCTTTATGATAAGATAAATTATAATAGTCTCGTCTTAGTGTTGGGATATGAAAAAAAAATTACAACTTTTTCAAGATAAAAGACATCGCAACGTTACTATAACTTACGTGTTTCATCTCTAGGATAGGCTAAATATGAGAAAAAGCTCCTCAAAATCTTCTCTTCTGTCCAATTCTTACGTTAATATGTGTGCTTTAATAATTACATTATTTATGTTCATTTCGGCCCTCAACTGAATGCTCATAATAAATAATGTACCAATAATAATTAATTTATTACATTAAAAGTTACTTTTAGTGTTAATTAAGCCTACGAAAACAAGTTTTATTACTTAAATAATTACACTATCCTTTAAGCCATATGTTATTGAGTCGTAAATGTCAATTCTTAGTTCCTTGGAATTCCTTATCCTAACCAGATAATCTTTTGCCCAAGGATAATCCTCACATAACTGGAGATGGACTCCGCAGTATACGGGTTAACGTCTCAGGGGGATATGTTTTATTCGACCTTAGGAAATGACTTTTATTGGATTCTATGTAATTCCCGAATTCTTCTGGGTGCTAAATTTGGTACACTAGTAGCGCTGTGTAAATTTTTACTGTTTGTTAGATTTAAGTTTTGTTTTTGTTTTAATTTGTACATATTTAGTTTTATTTTGTTTAAAGTATTCCCAAAGCATCCGTGTTAGTTCTGTGCTTTCTGCTGTCATATTGTAAGAGGTGTATAAGGTATTGGGATTTAGCTACGTGTTTTTTTGAGGTACATCTCAAGTACTATGTATAGATGAGTATTAATTTATTTTAATTCACTTAACATGAAACATAATCTATCTTTTCGGGAGTTGAAGAAGTAAGGATGTACTTAATTAGTGATTTGTGTATTTATTTTATGGTTAGTAATAAAATTCATTGTTTGCGATGAATTTGGTTGTAATCCCTAGATTTAATCACGCTGAGTTCTATTTTGCATTTAAGTTTATTTGTCTGATGGGAATAATGTAAAATAGGCTCTTTAGATTAATATATAACTTGAAACTGTTACGAAACGAATTAAAATGACTCGACTTTCAAGTTAAGGATGTAAATAAAACTATATTCATTCATTTTTCAGTTAGCAACACGAACGAATTCTTTTATAAAATGAACTACAACTTAAATTAGTCCACCTAAAAATAGTAAAACAAACGTTCTTTATTTTTAAATGTCCCAAGGCGACTTCTGTGACTGTATTTCCACATTTCATTATATCTTATTCATAACCTCCTTTTCAAGGCCTTTTTGCTTCATTGACAACAAAAGACGTCGCGACGCTATGTAAATATAAGGACGAATAACTAGACAAGCTTTTATAGGTGAAGGTTCACGAGGTAATATATTCAGGCCCCTTTTGACAGAATTGAAGCTTAAATAAGTTACGCAGACTCATACTCTATATTGCAAACTCACACTGGGTAAGATTAATAAGGCCTTATATGCATAGCATTATACCAAACCATTATCTATGCTTATATGCATATAAATATAGACGCTTGTACCGTGCATCTTAAGATATAGGCTGAAATAACCGAGTTTAGCTACAGAACTGAAAATATTATGTAATTTTCCCTGCACTGTCAGAGATTTTAATTATACATTTCGCTATTTTTCTCCCTTTTAAATAGACTCCTATTTAAATACTCATTACATACATGACAGTATAAAAATTGTTAATCCCGACACTGGAACTATTTATTTCCACATTTGATTGGTTCTTTTTAACATTTTCCCTCATCAACACATCACAAATCCCTAAAACCCAAAACCTTTCCAATCTTCTACGAGTATGTAAATGTTTCACAGAGCATTTGAAACTTGCTATGTATGTAGGTACTGGACTAGTACCTGAGTACTTTACCCGTTGCCCTACTGACCTCCCGCATCACTAAGGTTCACTTACCTACCTTTTCAGCGCACTGCCTACCTTTTGTTTTGCTACGAACAAGTAGACAGGAGTTTACTTTATTTATAGTAGTAAAACAGGCCGTATGTTCTTTGTTATTTCGTACTGGTGACTTAATGTTATGGTTTAAGTTATTTGTGGCCATGTAAAATATTTTTTTCCTGTATTTTTTATACTTTTTAGGTAAGACTTGTAATAACCAAGTATAAAATGAGTGTTGATGGTTTTAAATGGCTAGGAACCAGGGTTGAAAGAAGCCAATGTATTCCTTATCCGATTGCTCTCAAAAGCATTATTGTACTTTTCTATAAAATTGTTAATATATCTGCACGTACTTATATCAAACGTATCATGCCTGACTCTAAAGAAGTGTAAATATTATATTTACGAATGCTAAAAAACATTTACAAATTAAAATGAAATGAATATACGTCCGAGCTATAAAAATTAAAGGACGTGTATGCTTATGTAGTATGTATATGTATTTCGGAGCTGTCAGTGCCTCAACCCATCAAAAGCAAGGGTAAAATAAACCTAAAACCGTTGAAAACAGAGTTTTTTCATCAAGTACTGTAGCCTAGTACAAAAGCCGTTAAAAAAGTATCCGTCAACATTATACCAGGCCTAACATTCCGGTAAGGAAGCGCTTTAACTGAATTTATTGATTCAATTTAGTAGAACCGGCGTTTATTGTCCGTATTTGTTAAGCTCACTTATTTATTCCCAATGAGCTATTGGCAAATAAATTTTGTTAACTGAGGAGGTTTTGCTTAAAGTATTTGTTGTTCGAGATTCAGTCTGAAGGGTTGCGAAAGGAAGGTAACGCAAAAAATAAGTTAAGAAAAAGAGGTATGAATAAATATACTACTATATTCTTTACAATTGGAATGATGAATTAATATACTATTAATTATAATTGGGATGAATTTTAAATTGTAATTTTTTTTCCTACAATGAAAACATAAACAGCGAAAAGGTTTTATGTTTATAGAGGTAATGTAATTAAAATATCATTATTTCAGTGTTATCAATACATCTTAAAGTACATAATCCTTACGTACATATAATCAACTAACATACCTTTTTTATTCGTAGGTATTATATGTGCAGAAAAAAATTATTTAGGAAGAATATTTTTTTGGAAAGCGGCGAAAAATAAAACATTGTTTAAAATCTGAATAGTTTATTAAAATTATGAAATTTCGGGTGATAAAATGATTAAGTGAAAAATATAATCAGGCTAATGTGAGATCAAATTTGTGAATATTATTTAACTATAGTATTATTATTAAAAGTCTTAATATTTAACATCGACTTTAGACATTTTAAAGATTTGTTTAATGTGACAAGCGATTTCAATGAGCAAATAAGAATACTACGCTACAAAATGTCTACAATTTGTATGTAATATAAAAAATTGTGCGAAATTCAAATCCTAATCAAATGTTTCAGTTTATTATTCAGTCATCATCACAAGCAAAATGAAGTTACTTTTAATTATCTAACAAAAATTGGTTCTTAAAATTCAGTATCCTAGTATAATGAATCTTAATGTCATAACTGGAAATCAATTCTCAAAAGACTTAAAACAGAGCGTTAGTATTATTTACTTTAAGTACCATTAAGTAATATCTTATATATTAATAAAGCACTACACAAGCACAACACTAAAACTTTCAAAATTAGAAACATCAAAATTTGAGCATTACTACAGTAGATTTTATATAGAAGTGGGTGAACGAAAACTAGGTAAAATTCGTAAAAATAGAATATAATGATTTAAAAAAAAGAAAGGTTTGATACTCTGTTTTATAGATTACTCAATATCATAGTTATTTTTAAACATTCGCGATTTTTACTCATTTTATTTGCTCTGTGAGACCGGGTCGTTTGACGATAAATTTAATAAAGCTATTTATAATTAATTTATTAAAATATCTTTATTAATTTATCGTGAAACGACCCGGTCTCACATAGTAAATAAAATACGCAATATCAACCATATCGACTAGTATTTCGAGCTCATATTTAGGTTTGGATGTTTATCATATTGTAAAGAAGACGAGCTAGTTTTCAATTTAGGCTCTTATTATTAGTACAAAAAAATATTACATAGTTTTGGTAATACTTTATGAAACAGATACAATAGAAATAAAGAGTCTTTTGTTAGTTATCATCGTGAATGGGTGTTATGAAATAAGTAAAAATTCTACCTAATACATCAAATACATTTAAGGCAACCACCAAATTTCTTCGCATGTTTATACAATTTAAAGCACATTTACAATGGCTGCTGCTAAGTCAGAGGTAGTGAAAATTACACACAACTTTTCCACTACAAATATTATAAAACATTAATTTTGTACTTGAATTTTGAAAAGCTACGTTTAACTACGAATATGTGCAAAAAATGTTTGAAATCATTATCCTAATTCGTAACATTAATATAGTACACTAAATACAATATCACTGTTAGAAAATCAGTTAATCAATTTATTAATTAATAGTGTTGCTAAAAATCAATGTTGGAACATTACAATTAAAGTGTCAATTGTTATTAAAATGTATATTGTGTACATATCTTTTGTGCTAAAATTGATTTACCTAATTTCTTTAAATTCAAACTAAAATAAGTTAAGAATAGTATCATACAATATAATTATACAATATGGCATAAAAAGTGATATACTCTCGACAATAAGGCAATAGTTTACACAGCTCTTACAAGTTAATACAGTGAGAAAGCAGTTTGGATAAGAGTAGGTAGGTGGGAGAAAATTGTACAAAGGTTAATAATATACTTATTAAAAGAGTGGTCTACATATATTATGTAAACTGTAATGTAAGTATATAAAGTATGTATTACTCAGAGGAAAAGCACTTAAGAATTATACAGTAATAGTGTGAGACTTTTTTTGATTAGGATCATAGAACAAGATTTTGTTGTATATTATAAGATCAAATGGGTTGACTTTATATACCAAGATAATTTGACTTGATGAATATTAATGTTGTTGCAATATTTATCACAGTCTCGCTAATATCAGATATTTAGAATAACCAGAAAGTAAGATTAATTTATATTAGATTTCACTCGTTAAGTTTCGTTAGACATAGTAACATTTGGCACCTCATAGAAACGAAAAGTGTTTATAACTGGTATGTGTAAAGTTTGACTTTAATTGTTCAGCCTTTCAGTTTATTGATGAAACAAACACAAGCTTGTAGTTTACAATCTAGACACGAATTAGCATACTTTAGCTACAACATACACGACACGTTCACTTAAACAAAGAGAGTAATTTTATATAATCAGTCTCAAGCGAATATATTAATTTTATGCTGGACTCTCATCCTAGACAAACAAGATAAGAATAATCGTGTAAAGACAAATCTATTTATTAAAAACACGAAATAAATTATATATTATAGTAACTATCAAATTGTTTAAAGTATTAAATGTAAGAAATTATAGCTACTATACTTAAAAGTGCTCTGTTTACGAGCACGAGGTTGGTCCAAATGCGTGCAACGGAGAGCGAACGAAGCTCAGAAGCACATCGCCAAGCCACTCAGTAGAGAGCGAACAGATTTGTGTCCAAACCTGCGAACACAACGTCCAACAGCCTGATCATCACTATGCAGCCATGCTCTTATATTCTCGAAAGAATCATGTAACGGTTGTCAGCAAGAAGCTCCTTGGTGTCAGATGGTGAAGGGGGACTTAGGCTGAGGCACGAGTTGGCAGAATACGTGTCTCGGTTGAACCGTCTGCGCTCAGCCTCCGAACTCAGAGACGGATCTTCCTCAGCAATCTGTTCTAAAGGAGACTCCCTAATAGCTTCTCCATTCGAAGCTAGAGCGTTCACGAAACAGTGCGACCTATCAGGAGGTGGTTCCGAATAAGTTTCGGTAGATCTGGTCTGCCCTTCAGCTTCTTTGGCTCTCCTAGCGTGCTTCGTGTGCATTCCACCTGTCTCGGCATCTCTTTCTAACCTATGCCCGGAGCGTGATCTAGTTAGTTGCCTTTGCACGTAATCTTCAAGCGCATCTTCTTCACTCTTAGTCAAGTACTTGTGCAAACCAATTAGGAACGCACCTATCAACAGCACAAACAAACCAGAGCAGACGAGTTCGTTGAACCAGCTGATAGTTCCAATGGCGCTCCAGGACGTGACGTCATCGGGAAGCCAGCCGGATCCGATGAGGAACACTCCAAGGACCACGAAGACGACTCCCAGATGGAGCATGCCGACTGAAGAGACGACCTCATTGTCGGAGGTGGTGGCTTTGTGTCGGCGCCGGCGCTCGAGGCTGCCAGTGGAGCAGTGGGGTGAAGTGACGCCGGATTCTGAGGACTGGAGGGAGTAGCGCCGTTCCTTGGCCCGCTGCTGCTCGGCCCGCCGCTTGCGCTCCCGCCGGATGGCCAGCGCCGAGTGCAGGCCCACCGCGTGCATCCTGAAACAGCACGGGGCGCGGGTCAGTGCGGGCAGGCGCGGGCGGCTGCCGAGACCCGGGCCCCGCGCCGGCACGCCCTAGCTACGCGGCTGAGATTCACATCACTACAGAGCTCTTAAACCGGGTTCTATTATGCAAGTATGACGTCACACATGTATTGCGTATTGGAAATTTGGTCTTGCGTGCAAGGTATAAGTTGTGTAAGAATACAAAGTGCATTGTGTACAAGTGTGACGACATTCTTGCTAGCAAGACTTGCATTAGGTAAACGTCTTTAGGAATAAATTATTATTGTTATAAATGTATTCTGGTTTAGGTTCAGAAATATGGCTCCTGATAGATGAGTAGTAAGTCTTAAGGAATACTCTTTAATAATTTAAGAACAATTGCAGTATGTGAATCTCACCCTGAAGTATAATAACTATATGTATACAATAACGCTAATATATTCGATGACACATTTTATGTCGCTTCAGTTAATAACGATTAAAACCCACTTGAATTAATATCTATTGGAATGAGATCGTTAGAAAGGGATTTAACTAGCTTTAACATATTCAATCTCGTTTAATTCCTTTGTGGATTGACCTAAATGAAAAGTTCGTTCGATGAAACTGATTCCTACTGAAAGATACTATTCTGTACTCGGAATTGAAATGACATTTAATCTCTTACTATGTTTCGTGTACCGCTTATGTAAAATGATTTTATATATATTTACTTCCGCTAGCACGAATATTATTTAGGATTTGACGTGTAAATAAGTTATTAATATAGAGAATACTTAACGTTTTAGAAATAAAAAAATATAAATAATTTTACGTCTTCAGTATTAAATTTTAATAGATTATTTTATTTTCATAAAGTGGTAGAGAAGAGAGCTGATTTAATTCGTATTTCAATATTTCTTGTTTTTATTCTGTGAAAACATACAACAACCAAAGTTCGCCATGAAAATTTAGAACTTACACGTTGAATAAGCACAAGTATTTAATAAAGAGTTTGTGCAAGCAACAGCATATGTTCTATTCATAAAAGTTCTTTCTTAGAAACTGAAGAAAGGGCTTTAGAAAAACTTTGTACTCGCGTCAAAACGTGTTGCAGTGCTCCTTTTGTTCGTCATTCAAGTTAACGAGAAAATAGTTGAATACAGCAGCGGCTACGTCGTTGTTATTCACTTAACTTACAGTTCGGTTTTTCTAGTAGAAAATATCGTGAAATAAATACTAGCGTATTGGTTTTAGATCTCATATTATACAGATAACGCAATATTGGTAGAAATGGGCAGTTGAATAATCTAACAAAATTATGAAAAGTACTTCTATATAATAAATACTAAGCTACAAAGTCAGTCATGAGACGGCACAACTTTGTAATTTAGTATATAAATAAATTTAAATCAAGTACAAACACAGAATGAATTATATAAATCATTAATGATTCAGTAGGAACCAAATATAATTGATTTTTCGATGTTTCTAACTTTTGGATAGATGTTTAGTTAATATGATCATGTCATTCTTTCGCCTTAACTTTCCACTGTGAATTATGAGGTTAATTTTGCATAATTACGAAAAGTTCAATTTTGTTATTCCATTTCATCTAGCCTAATGTCAAATGTTAATGGAATCTAAAACAATTAAGAACTTTATTTTACTGTTGGCTTAAACGAATTTCTGAGCAAATATTTACAAACTAAATTGACTTTGTAAAGTTGACGAAGCTTACAAATTGAAATGAGTTTAGTTTTTTGTTTTTCAACTGTTGACAGGTTTCAGTTTAGTCAAAACATTTTTAAGAATACATAAATATACGTATGTTTATTTTAAAATGTCTATACTGTAGATTACTTAATATTTTTTTAAACGGTAAATGTAAAAACCTTTTTACATTTACCGTTTAAAAAAATATTAAGTAATCTACAGTATAAACATTCCATATTAATACTGTTTCAGTCCTGATAAAACTCACAATACTCTATTTTAGTATAATTTATATATTTTATTTACTATATAACACCGGGTCATATCACGATAAATTAATTAATTTATATTTTATATACCCGAGAATCCACTTCACTTCGAAAAGGAATAGGTGTAGAATTAAGTTGTGTAATACTTTAACCCGTACTGTAAAATATATTAAGGTATTTTACTAATTTCAATCAACATGTTTATTAATATTTTAAGAAAAATGTCCTCATACATAATATCTCAATACAAATCTCAATACTATGTCCATCATTCTACAGATCCAACTAATTACGACAAGTACTAACCATGGCGACGTAATAACAAGGGTCATTTAGTTGTTGTCGAGACTGAATATTTCTTGTGGCACGCAATCTATCGCTTTGTGTTATGCAATCATTGCTTTTCAGAAGTAAACGTTTCTATTTACTGGGTAAACAATATAATAGAGTATAAATACAATATTTGGTTAATATTGATGATATAATTTCAGAATATGAAGGAGTATTTCAGATTCTAAATAATAATATTAAATGGAAATCAGATTTGTTTGTTCCATGTTCATCTTATAGTACATAATGTTCGAGTCGATTGCATTGCAACTAATAAGTTTTATTCTTAATATAATTCATTGTTTTACCATAGATAATTTAACAGTTAAGAGTATTGTCAACCTCTTAACAAAAACCTTTATTATGCTCTTTTACCATCAAGTCAAATAATTTACTGTACCCAAACAAAGACGTAATTTCTTCCATGGAAACACCCAAGCTATCGACCAAACA
The DNA here is from genome assembly GCA_030578115.1 of Leucoptera coffeella. NCBI lineage: Eukaryota > Metazoa > Arthropoda > Insecta > Lepidoptera > Lyonetiidae > Leucoptera > Leucoptera coffeella. The sequence goes on along the minus strand of JAMBLF010000131.1, from coordinate 185,005 downwards.
CCTTTAGTACTGTCTCGGTCTATGTTTACCTCATCCATCAGCTAATGTAGGTGCCTAATAAAGGTAGTACACAGACCTTGTTACGTACCTTATTCAAATAAAAGCTAGCCAACAATAAGGGATGATTTATCGTTGCTCATACATCTTGTAAGTATGTTGGACGCCATCTTTTGTTAGAAATATAGAACAGATACAGATCTCGAAACTGAAGTTCATCTTATTGTACACACATATTATATTGAAACTGAATTGAATAGGGCTTTTCAATTCAATATTTCTTTAAGTAATTAAATGATTGGGATATGGGCAAGTAAAATTTTTATATTACCGAAAATGGTGCTTTTTACAAAGCTTGCTCAGTAAGAAGTTAAAAGAATTGATAATCTCCTTAAAATACATAATTGAAGATTTTATTTTTCACGTATACACTCTGCGTAAACCTATAAACTGATATGAAAAAAATATTATCAGGAGGAGTAGACGCCCTTGCAAACAGTGAGTGTTGTAAGTCTAAATAAACAAATTTGTAGTCTAAGACTAAATAAACTGTTCAATGTTGTTGCCAATAATGCTATTTAGGTCGGGAACGTGACAGCTCAAGGCAGAACTAAGTCTTTTAGAAATAAAGACTAAGTAATTAAGTCTAAGAGATATTAGGATATTAGAAGGATGAGTGCCATAATACTGTAAGGAAAAGAACAGTCTAAATAAGATAAAATGGGGATTTAGACCAATCCACTGAGATAAACCGGTTCTATGAACATTTAATTTTACGACCTCCTTGGTAGAAACGGTTAACCACCTGAACGCTAATCACGAGGTTCCGGGTTTTATTTCCGGTGGAGGCAGTCTCGTTTTACTTCTGTTTTGTAGTCTGGTCGTTGACTAAGGTACTAGGACAAGTCTTTAATATACTTACCAAGGGGCTAGTTCAATTGGTGGTGTCTTAAATTAAGTTATTGCTTATAACTATAATTTTTATTTTCTGATAATATTAAAATATATTTATTAACCTTAAATGTGTTTAATGTATGAGTATAAACTTGATTGGCTTACTGTACTATCTATCGTGTACTATATTATTTATATGTTAAAATGAAGCTGTACGTTTTCTTTATAAACTAAATAAATGAATTTATATTATTCTTAATTTAGAAATTGAAATAAAAGGTTCATTAATTCACTCCTACAACATTACTCATTGTAGTACACTAAACCTATATGAATTAGCTTTTATGAAATTCATTCTAACAAAAGGTATGAATTTGAATGCAACCAAAATTGTTTCGTGGCTTGTTTGAAAGGATGAATCGCTTGAATTCACAAAGCTAGCGTGTAGCACGTACGGCAAAAAGTTTATTAGGGGTATATAGAAGTACGAGCATATTCGCTGACACGTCTTCATTAAGTGCACATACGAATTGAAGGTATAGATTGTATTCTTTCTTTTAATGTACATACATATCACGCCTGATTCCCTGTAAAGGGGTAGGCAGAGATCACGGATCCCGATTTGTCCCTATCCTGACAGACCACTTTCGCTTCATTGACACTCATACATCTTCTCATACACACCCGTCGGTTATAGGTACTCCTAACGTCACTCTTTTCCAATATAGCGTCTATGTGACTGTAACCGCCCTTCCACTTCACTCATAATGTACATAATAAATATCATAGACAATATGATATAATAATGTATATATCAAATATCATAGTTAAAAAGATACTCTTAAATATATGGGCTATGTCATCTGTAGTCATTTTTCTTAGAGTGCTAACTTAAACTCTTCACTTTCACTTTACACTTTTATGTAAGTTTTATGATAATTAATGAGTTGGACAATGTTGGTTATACTTTTTTTAAAACTATTCGTTTATGACTGTTATTGACATCCGTCTTTTATTAATAATTGCTTCTTAGAACACTTATCCGCATAATATTATATACACTTAATTCTCGTTAAAAAGATATTGCAACAAAGTATAGAATGTAACATGTAGATAAACTACTTCAAACAAATCCTATTAAGTAATAATCAAAAGTAATTAATTATCTGTTTTATCTTATCTACATACATACATACACATCACGCCTGATTCTTGGTAAAGGGGAAGTCAGAGATTACGGATCCCCGTCAGTCCCGATTCTGACAAACCACTTTCGCTTCATTGACACTCATACGCCTCCTAATACACACTCGGCGGTTATAAGAACTTTTCATCTTTTCTTATCATGTTTATCGTATGGTTATGCCACTGCTAAGAACAGTACAAGCATATATGGGATAAACGGACTGTATAGTGTTATCAAACTTTTTAGATTTTGATAAAGTTTTTTGAATAAATATTCTATGCATAGCAAAAACGTTGGCAAGCTATTCAAATTCAATGAAGTAAGTTAACTAAACTTTCAATATAACGAAGACTTTTCATAAAAAACATTGTTCGAGGGTAATAAAAAGTTTCGATTCAAATATGCAAATAAAGATAGTACTATCGATATTGTTTAATTATAGGGTATATTAAAATGATTAATAGATTTATAAACTGTATGATTACCCCTTTGATAGTATCATAAACCGCTTGTACCACGCAATATTCGAGTTTTCAATTCAGACTATTGATTATTCATTTCTGTGGTTCTCCAAACATGCCATTTTGAAGTCCCACGTTTTGAGTTCAAATGTTAAATGTCAGTTTATTTGAAATTGGAAGCTAACGTTTTACGTTTATATTATACTCTGTACGTACATGCTTAATACCTGTGCATTATTGATCTTATCATGACATTAAAAAAAAGTTACTGAGGAAAAATATTTTCGGAAAAATGTATTTGAACTGCAAAGAGCTTATAACTTATTTCAGTGGCCGTTTGATAGGGGGTGAAAAGTGAGTTTTGTTTATTCAACGAACGGGGAAAATGGAACGGTGGTCATTCAACCCTCTTCACCACTGTAGCCGTAAAAAGTTGATACAATATACATAATACGATACTCCATAATACAACTTTGCTGTAGCGAAAGAAAATTTAAACCTTGTCATATCTATCGCGTCTTTAATGAACTTAATATAGAATATAGTTACAGGTTGATAGGCCGGTAAATGGTTTTCATTGAACTAAAGTATAGAGACCTTTTCTGACATACTTTGAAGAACAGCAGCTAGTTAGTATTTTTTACAACCCCGAAGATTATGTTACTATATGTTATTTAACTCCGATCTTTTGTGTACTCCAAAAACGATACAAGCACCTAAAAGTATATAAGTAAAAGCATATGCATGTTAATTTATTTATCACTGTCCTATCCTATAATTTCCGTTCGACACAACTGATTAGACCATGATTAATGGGACTGGATTATCGTTTCACAGAATACGTCCCACGTTGCCATATCAAAGTGGAGCGTATCATTTGCGTGTCAAGTGGACACTCATAACCGTGGGCAAACACTCGATTCGAGTTGCCACTGTCTCCGCTAGAGGCCTCTGAATGAATGGAATGGAATATAAGAGCCTTAGGTTACCGGGTAAAGAAAGTTTTGAAAGGATGGAAAGTTTGAAATGTAGGTTTAAGGTTCTTTATTTCTTTTGTGAATATTTTTATGAGTCATGTGTATGAGTCATGAGTAGGGTATAGCTAAGTTAGATTATCTATAACTTTTTATGTAACAATAATTAACTGTAACTTGAGTTTTAAAATGCGTCATATATGTAACAGATTTTGCATAACTAAAAAGGTTTATTCAATTTATAATTAAGTTGATAGTTTAACTTGCATTCCTATGCACTACGTAAAATATCTCTAGTTGGTAAATGATGCTCTTAAATAAAATAGCAAATTAATTATGAGTTTCTAATGTTTCCTTTTTAAAGTTAAATTGTAAAGGAAGTGAGTGTACTAAAATGAATTGACATAACCACGGTAACTTTTGCAATATACACACCGATTCAATCCCAGTTACAACCCATATCTACGACCCAGATAAAAAAGCAGTAAGTCGTAACAGTAGCGGCCGTAACTGTGACAATAGAAAAACTGCCTCATAAATATTCTATGGCGCATTAAAATTGTCTTGCTATGGATATTCATGAGGATTTATGGCCTGTTTATGTATGGAAAGCTCTGGAGCGATCGAGAGATCGTGATAAAGCCTCGCTAAGCTCGTATTACAATGAAAGCCTGTTTAAACATCAACTTGACAAACTAGAGATGTAAGTTGAATTGGAGAATAATTTGATTCGTATAACATGTAATGCAATGTTGATAGAATAATTTGAGTCATTAGTTTATGTATTTTTATTAATGGTGCATTAAGATTTCAATGATATATGATTGCCCAAATAAAAAGTAAATGTATGTCTTCCGACCATTCGAAACTACTGGGAAAAGTAGCGAATGGTTTCCCCAGGGTTTCCCAGGGGTTTCCTCGAAAGGTCAAAAGAGACCTAGTGCTGATCCGTCAATAAAGAGACTCTCGGTCTTGGTTTATCATGGGCGGCCCTATGTCCCTGATTAGGGTATAATGGGGGTATAATGAGTTAAGTACGTATGTATGGGTGTCACTGACGTCAAATCAGACGAGATGCTCTCCATGTTTGTTAAATACATAACAAAACTGGAACTAGGAAATTTAAACAAGGAAATTCACAGGTAACCTGTTTCACAATATATTAAACATTTCCGCGAATCGAAGTAATTATATTAACAATGGATATTCGGTATAATGCGAAAATAGACTACTGCGTAATTTATGTTGAAAATTACAGAGAAAATTAATTAATCAGATAAAATCGATAGTTTCAATGTGATGCCGAAAATAAGTACATTAAAATAAAAATGCTTGTCTGGGATGGAATTATATTTTTGAGAGAAATGAAATGCTTGTTAGATGTTATTTCATGTTGCTTTGTCGTAAAAGGTGACAAAGGGACTACGTGTCAAGAATTAATTGACCGAATGGATTACAACCTACGTTCCATATTAATGTCATCACAACCCATATATTATTCCAAAAGTTTCATAAGATATTATGTCACCATGATCCTGTTAATCCCGTAGGAAAAGGCGTGAATGTATATGTATGTTAAGAGAAAAGTATTACAACTTTATGTAAGAATAACATGTGAATGTTTTTCTTGTACACGAGTAAATTGAATGGCTACGGCCCGTTCGTAGTCACACAACAGTTGCTACGTGAAAGCTTCGTAGATACAAATTCACTTACTGCTCCAAGGTCAAAGGTCAAATAAAACCTTTGTGCTACGGTTAAATAAAAAGTTATACTATAGGGAACTATATAAAGCAAAAGATAATATGATAAATAGGTTTTAAAATAATTTAAGAATAATAAGAAGTTAAGAATAATTTTAGAGTATACTTTCACCATTATTTAAAAGATTGTGTAATAAGTTTGAAAATATGTTGAAAATTATCATTGATTCAATAGCATAAAATTTGCACACAAACCTTAATAGTTTTATTAATTCTATTCAAGAGAGTGTATGAGCAGAGCTCAGATAATAACTATAAAGTTCAATATTATCTGTTGAAAGTTTAGAGTAACTTTTGAAGTGCTCTCAATACTTATAGACTTAGTTTAAAGGGTAGCTTATTCATACATAACAATGCAGTTATAACTCATCAGTATTGTTTAACCCTAAAATTCATTAAGTATTAATTTATTGTCTCACAATAGTTAAAACAATAATTATGTGATAACTCATTTCTCTGATTTAGTACATCAAGTCTATGATTAAATTATTTCAAGTACATAATGTTTTTTGTTATATAATGCTTGTATTACCACAATAATTCTTTACAATTCCTCAACCAATGAAGCAGTTACTACCCTACATAGTAAGTAGAAGTAAGCACTTTTTTATTATCTGCAATACTTTTTACTACGAAGCAGTAATTGTTTTAGTTGAAGTTTTATTACCTGAACTATGGAGTTTTATGTACTTAGGACATCACGTGACTTGTAAAATATCTATCTATACAGAAGATAGTCAAATTTTATGATATAAAGCACCCTCAGAAAAAGGACAGTCGTTTCAGACTCTGAAGGTTACCCATTCGGACACTGAACCCAACTAGTGTTACTTAACTTTGTTGAACGAATGTAAACCGGTGCTTCGACCATGGTCATTACCGTTATTAAGTTAGTGTGTTAAAAAGGATATAACTTAAGAACAAAACCAGTTTTGTTGATTCCAAAATAAAAAAATTGATTTTATTAAATTAATGTTTAGTACTTTATTTTGCAGTAGATTGGATGGATCTCTACACATAAGAGTAAGGGTTAACATGGCGTTTACATGTTGTATTTTGTGTTAGCCTCTACATTCGTCTTAAATGGTTCATTAACTGCTATAAATCACAACATATACAATATAAATATATAGTAAAGAATAACATATGATTAGCCCTGTCCAGATATTCAACCGCAACTGTGTTAGTCTTTTAGTCCAACTTATCCCAATAGACTTTATTTTCCATTCCAACTAAGTTCATAAAAACGTCGCTACCCGAGAAATAGTTTCAGCACGAACCGTAAATGTTAAATTATAGTTATTGTTCGACAGCCGAGGCTCTAGAGAATTAAACTTATAGAGAATGGACATTTTTATTATCATATACGCCCGAAGCATATCTTTTAATACTTATACATAATATTTACTCGTTTCATGAAATGTGACGTTGGAAAAACTGTTTAAAGACGTATACCATTCAAATGGATGATATAATGAGGCCATGAAAGCTGTATCTAACCGCCGAATTTGTACGAGAACGTTTTGAATGATAATGAAGAGAAACTGGTTTTTCAAGATCGTGATTGGGGATCCCTGCTTGCAACCTAACTCTTATTAGGGAGATCAATGTATGCTGCGATAAAAACATTGATACTACTAATGATGAACTACATTGTTAAAAGCAGGGAGTGGTTAGTATAGGTCGGTTTGGAGATGTTTTGGTTAGATATTATATAACTTCATGATTTAAGGATGTATTAATCAGTATACGTTGCCAGGTTTTCTCCACCTATCATCCTAGGATTCTGGTGTGTATTTGATACTTTAGATTTTAAATAACTTCGTGTTGACGAGTAGTCAATGATTGATTCGTTTCTCAGAGAGACTACTTATTTAAATTATATATTAAATGTGTGTTGAAGTTCGGGACGGGCAAATATGAAGTAGAATAGGTACTCGTGCAAAAAGTTAACGTCCATTATCCCCGTAAAGCTTAATGCATTAACCGAAACAATATACAGCACATTCACCCTTGTTACTAATTAATGAACTTTCATGTGAGTATCTTTGCTGTACTTAATACCGATGCAAAAAGCTGTATTAATATGTGATAATGTAGATCGAACTTTATGTTATATTTTATATGTAGGCTTATATTATTTGTGTATTTTTATGCTGCACATAAATTAGTTTATCTATTTACCTAAATATATCGAGAACTGTTAAAACGAAACACTTTTAAAAGGCGCAATTACACATTTTACATTTACAGATTTCCTTTTTTAATTCATCAAAGAAATAACCTAACTATTGTTATTCTTAGCCTTTACTTTTGGTATTCTTAAATGTTTTTGTATGATTAGGAGCTAAGATACTCAAAGATCAAGCCAATAGCTAAGAAAGCCAATAGGACTACGTGACCTACTCTGGTACTCACATTGTACGCAACTTCAAACGCGTAGTAAATATTGCGTTATTGCTAAACAATGTATCATGTCGTAATACTTATTTAGTGCCTACCCTCATTTTAGCTACATTGTTTGATAAATTGATAATGAATTGGTACAACAATGTGTATTTAACAGAATTATTCAATTTACGTCTACGGTTGTACTAATGAGCTTCAATTCATAAGCTAAATAAATATGAAAGCGTATAAACGTATTTCATTAATTTAATACCGGAGCGTAATAACAAAATTTAATCAGTACCTATCACGCCATACACCTGGTAAATTGAATCATTATTTCGTGAATTAAATATGCAATATAATTGACATTTATTTATTAGATTTTTATGTATCATCATCTCATATTTATGTATTTGATTTAAAAAAGTTAAAGTATTAAGGATAAATTTAAGCCAAAATCACAGTTTGAAAACGCCGCTTAACCCACGAAATAATGACTCAAAACTCACAATATTCACAATTACCTGCTTTAGTGGTCTAAGCACAGCTTAACCGCTGGGCTTGGGTGGTCATATCGGTTGGTACCAGATGAAAACACAACACAAAACAAGTTTTATTCAACACTATGTTCCTATATTAACGTGTTGTTGCTAACGTGTTTAGGTTAGGACTGAAGAGGGATGGGACAGGAAAATCGATAGGTTCACGATGCTTCTGCGTGCGCCGTTCCCAGTCTTCCAGGGATGGTTTACATCGCAAATACTGGAGCGTTTACTAGAGCAGTAGTAAGGGGATTAGTGAAGGTGTGTTTAAATGAGAGAAGTGCTGATTGAAGGTGAAACACTGTAAATAAATTTAGATGTATCTGATTGTGATTTTATTTACTTTTATGTTGGTTAATCAATTTAAGAGTTGCAAGAGGATAGCTCATGAGGATACACCTATAAATAAGTTTATAAGTATAATAATGTTTCTTTATTATCAAATTATTGGATAAATATACATATAATCCTTATAAGATTACCAGTCGAATAATAAACAAAACTCCCGAAGTCTCTAATTCACAGCTTCTCATCAATAATATACATATGTTATATCTGCCGGCTATAAAGACATAATTCCTCGTAGTATGATCAAACGTTCGCGTATCCATCTACCATTTTACAGCGTATATTAAACCACTTTTCACCCAACGTGACAGGCTGTCAGGCGTCGTTCGTAATACCGTGAACAGCCACTGACCGTATGCCGTGAAACAGCCGGCTTTCCTCTGCTATTACAGTGAGGAAATTTCTCAAATACTGCAATATACATGCCTATGTATAAGTGGGTTAGGTAGACAAACGATTACGGATGGGTCGGCCTAATAAGAAGTATGACGAGCAAATAAGCGACATATTAAAAAAGGCTCACGTTGCGTGTATCTATACCCACCGTGTGAATATGTGGAAGTGTATGGGTTAATGGAGCGTAAGCAGTTGGTAAGAAGGAATCGGTAAGAAGGAATCGAAAAATGGGAATCCTTGATATCTGCCTACCCCCTTATAAAGGCGTGATTTATAGCTAGCGATATACATACAAGTATAGTTATTAAACACTCGCGATTTGTACTCATTTTATTTACTATATGAGACCCGGGTCGTATCACGATGAATTAAATAAAGATATAGATACCTATATATTACCCGAAGTTTCAACCCAGTTGCATAGGCCGTGTTTGCGGGAAGGTCTCATATAGTAAATAAAATATATACGAGAATGCCTTACAAAATATTTACTCAAACAAATTTAATATTCTAAGACCAACAACATATATTAAATAAATAGATAGAAAAAGATGAATCCGATCCGATAGATTATAATAATATTAAACTGTTATTGATCCAGAAGTGATCGTAATTAGTGAGTATTTTCTGGGTCTTTATCTAGCAGTGGACTATTACAGGCTGATTGGTATTATTCTAAACCTCTACAATAATAAGAGAATTAAATTAAATTAATACATTTTTTTCTATTTTTTTTATATTATCGTTATTTATAATCATAAATCTTGATGTTGATATTCTTCCTAAGACGGATTTATGTAGCATGAAGAACATAAGACCGTTCATGTAAATATCAACAGATGTGAGTGAGGTAAAAAAGATATGACATAATTATTCTTAGTGGAGAATAGAAAGTAGAGTAGTAGAAGAAAGGGAACAGAGAATATTTGTATGTATATGATTCATAAACTAGAACCAATCTCCAAGGAATGATACGAACCATTTCTGAGTGACTCTCGCTCACTCCAGGCGGTCCCCAAGGAAATGCTATTCATCTAAACGAAGCATTATTAAGAGCATTACTTAGTAGGAACCCACTGAAATAACATTTGAATTGAAGAACACTCTAGTAATTGCTCCAAGGACGCAGCTCAATGAAAGTGTCGAGTCACGATTCTAACATTAACTAAAGACAAGCTTACTTAGTAGTCACTAACATTGCCTTTGTTTTAGCGGAATGGTAACTGGTTAATTATTTATACCAAACACACATTTTCTAGAGAAGATAAGATGGACATAATAAAAAGTTTTGAAGATTCTTCATCTTCATCTTGTAAGAATTAAAAGATCGCATATTACCTTTTTGTGATAAGTCACTTGAGAACCCTGGGAATTACGATTCAACTTTTTTTATTGAAAGTGTAGATGAGAAAAGGAGATGTTATGCAAAACAGTGAAACGAAAGTAGTTTTTCAGGATCGATAAAAAGGGAGATCCATGTCTCTGCCTGCCCCATTGTAAGAAGGCGGACGGGATGTGTATATACACATGTACATGTCTTTTATCACACTCTAGTTATATCAAAACAATGAAAGCAATTAATTGTCGTGGTTATCTTTAGTGATTAATCGCGAATCACAATTGCTACTTAATCAGATATAGTTAATTGGGGTACGATAACAAACTACGAGAGAGAAAGAGACGGATTTAGTGTAAGCTAACAAAAATAGTGGGGAAATAAGGGGTTATCAAATAGAATCATCGTATGTAGTAAAGATAATTTTAGAATTGTGCTAGTCTGAGCGTAGTAAGAATGCTAACTAGCTGCTGTTCTTCCCAGCATGTCATATAATCAATGCACTAAAGGATTAGGGGTCAATGGAATCTATAGGGCGATGCCCTAACAACCTGTCACCATAGTTTCATATTAATATCATCATGTTGAAACAGACCAAGGAGATATTATCAGATATGGAATATGTCTAATAGGTATTTTCTAGCATGAGAGGGATAGAAAGACGTAACACCGTTTTTATATTGTTGAGTATATTGAAATTATTTATATACTTAAGCGTATGTCTATCGGTTTTGTGGCTTCATAACTCAAATAATACATTTCCTCTAAGAAAGGAGGTAAACCATTCAACCGTTCAAACGTTTATAATTTACAGGTTGTTTCCATTCATTTTTAATAGAGAGCGGTGAATGACCGGTCGGCGAATGACTCTCAATGTTTGTCTGTTTCGGTAAACCATTTTCACCACGAAATAGTAACGAAGGTTGATATAACTTCAATAAATACTGATAGTTATTAACTGTAGTTTTTGACCACTATTTCAATTGATATAAAATCTTGCCATTAATGTGGTGATGAACTATAAAAATTACATGTAAATTTTTACAGGGGTTGTATTTTCTAACACGTAGGATAAATAACATTTTGAAGATTGTGTTAGAACTATTTGAAAATTAAAGTTATAAATAGTTTGATAAAACCTCTTGAGTTGGCACAATATCATAGTGCCTTATAAATTTTGTTATGACATTTTGCAATTCATAAAAATTTTGAAGCTACCACTTATTATTTTAAATTCACTCTGAATTTTTTCGATTTATTCCAAATACTGACTACTAGTTAATCCACTAGTCTGAGAATTTGAATTTAGGGAATTTCTAAGCCTTGTAAGGCTTCGAGAAAAACCTCTAATAATTTCATTATGGCCGCCACGTCGTCCTATCTGAATTAATCTCTTACTCCTTTCATATACGGTTTAATAGGAATGCAATGGTGTGCTAAGAATTTATAAGGCATTCGTATTTATTGAGGTATTAATTCTTTTACTGAAGATAAATATTCCCAAGTGTTTATGCATTTTAATAGCATTTGCCTTGAGTAAAAGGAGATAGGAAAACGTATACAAAAATAATGTGTTTTTGCCAATAAATTCATTACCTCTACATGCATAGAAAATAAAAAAAAACATTATTTATATTGCAAATTAAACCTCATTAAACTTTTATTATGAACTAGGTCTTGAATAAACGATGCTTCGTATCTATAAGTATTTACATATATATGAAAATAAGTACAAATAAGAAAATGTAACTTCTCAACATCACATTTCTTTACTCGAGAACTGCAATTTGAATAAAAAAGCACGTTTTAAAAACACAGACGAATATTTTTAACATACATATTGGTTCGAAATCGTGTCTGTTGCAAACCGATACGAAATTGCGATATTTATTTCCGAAGCAATTTAGAAGCTACACTGTAAATTGGCTGCACGGTTGAAATAGTACCTTTCTACTAGAGCTCAGATATGCTACAATGCTATGTTTGAAAATACATACATACAAACTATTGAGTAGTCCTTTAAACTATATTCAGTAGTACCACCAAAGAGATATTATGTATCAAAGGTTCTGTCCACCCCGAAAGACGTGTGCATGTATGTATAGTAATTGTCCTAGTATATCATAGTGGATTATTTTCTTTTCACTTTAATAAATACACACTTGTCCATATATTTGTTGTTCTGTGTAAAATCAATAAAGCCTTAGGAGATTTGTCTGAGTCATGAATCAACGTAACTTTAGGTTTCAGTGAGTGTGACTAAATGAAACTTTGGCACAAGTTTAAATTACTGTTCCTTCAGAGGTGGGAAATCGGATGTGGGGAGAATTCTTAATACATATTACGCTGTTTCACCTACGAAGTGGTAGGCAGGGGTCACGTATCCCCATTTTTCCCGATTTCAGGAAAAATAGTTTTTTTTCATTAGAACCCAGTTAGTACAGGTGGTATGTACACTTCTAACAACACTCTTACATTCTTGTTATATGGAATTTGCGACACTTACTTAAACTCAAATTACGTAATAAATAAAGGGTAAATGTTAATAAAAAAACATATTTCCAGCTTATGTAATTTTAATTAATACTAAATAAAACAACAACATACCATTAACGATATATAGGCATAATATTCACACATAACCTTAAAAAAGACAAACATAAATTAATTATGAACGAATAACATGAGACTAAACATTTCTTTTAGTATAAACGAAAACTATATATTACATAAAATATTTTTATTATCTCTCTTTTATAAAAAAATACAAAAAACCATTCGTTTTTATTCTGCTTCTTACTCTTATAAAGATTTAACACCCCTTAGCTTGCTTTGTAAAAACTGACTCCTCTTGCCACTACCAGTCCTCAAGAACTGCATCAGGGTCCTCAGTAGGTGATGGTTCCTCTGGTGCTTCAGTGGTAGTGGTGGTGGTATCTGCACATTCTTCAGAGGGTTCCGCAGTGCATTGGCCTTCCACACAATACCTTGCTTTGGGCATGAAACAGGGGACTTTGAAACCGCCTATCCTCGTGCAAATATATAGCGTTGAACAGTCCAGGCAGGATGAGCCCTAATATAAAAAATAAGTTTTTATAATAATTCATATTTTACGAGCACACAAACATATATAGATAAAACCACATACATTTAAATTCACGTAGTCTAATCCCTTTCAGAGTGGAAAGAAACATGGAGAGGATAATATTTCCAAGATCACTTTTAGTATCAATAATAGGATTGTTGTTAGCTCATTTCATTGACCCCTAGTGCCTTAGTCACCCCTAACGACATGCCGGGCGAACGGCAGTTATTCCTTTCATTTCGCATTTGCGTCCCAGCTAGCATAGAACAAAGAGAATACTCTCTGATCTCAGATTTCAAATTAAAATATTGTTCGATCAATCTGTGTCAAAAAGTGCCTGATGGAATAAATCATGAATAATTCAACGTTTTTGTAAAAGTTGTATTATAATCTCCGAAACTTGTTAACGTAAACACCCGTAGCACCTTATATACCTATTTAGCTAGAAAAAAATTGTTATACATACGAGTAGCATGAAGGCAATAATTATGGATCAGTGGTGCTTTTGTCACCAAACGCAACATCCATTTGAGTCTCAGTCCTTTTGCTACGAGAATAGCATTCACAAAATAAACCAGTTCAGTGTGTAATTTTTAGCAGTTCACTATTGTCAGTCACCGTGCGATTAAATATTTTTTATTGTTAATTTCACATTCGTATCAATGTGATTCCTGACAAACCTAGGGCTGTACTGTAGTATTAAATTATCTGTGCCTAGGGTACGGTTTACAGTGTAAGCAAAATGGTACTCAGACCTATTAAATGATTACTTAAAGCTACAGAACTGAATACTTACAGCTTGCTCTGTGTAATTACAGGGCTCTAGACGGAACAAGTGCCTTGGAATAAAAGTATCTGGGCCGAAATCATCGACTGCAGTCGATACTAAGGCAGCGTACGCGACCTGTTACAATAAAAATTAAAAATAAGTCTTTATTCTTCTTTCTTCAGAATGAGATCTTTATTGAGACATCCACATAAATTACATACAATATAATTCATAAACGATAATTGGTTTACATCCTAATATAATACATAAAAATCACATTCAATTTCGTATAAATTAAAATATGATCAGTCAGCTAGTTTCAGTAATTTTAAAAGGCATCCAGCTCGGGGCTTGTTATTTATTATTTTATTCAGTTATTTATTTATAACATTTGGGACACTATGACACCAATTTATCTAGCCAACATTCAACCAACACTTGGGTTAAGTTTACTAGTAATGTACATATAACAAATATGTATGTATATACTTGTTATTGATATATTATCTCAAATATACCACATAAAATCAACGATCAGACTGGAAAGCGAAGTTTTTAACTAGTAGAACAATCGAAACATATAGTGCGTATAGATTTAATTTATGTATGTTAACAGAGATCTACCTAAAATACATAACATGTACTTTTAGCTAATGTCTCGTGGTCACTTTTAGAAAAAAGATATAAAAAATCACAATACATATAATTAACACGAAGAATCTAGGTTTAAAGTATATATTGGATTATTCATATGCTTAGGATTATCATCGCATGAGTCTAAATATTAGAATCTATGTACAAATTCTAAATAAATAAAAACTCACCAATAGCGTAGAAAAAAGAATTAATCTAGAAGACGCCATTTTATATCAGGCAGAACTAAGTGTATTATCAATTCCAAAATGCGTTTGATTAATGGGCAATTGAATGAAGAGTTTATATACAATCTTGATTTGTTCTTATCAATCGTTAACAAGGTGCATTTCACCGTAATAGATTTTCAGTGAGTCATATATTTGTTTGTTTAGAAATGAAAACAACATGTATCCAGTTTACAATTATGAATAATTGTTCGGGTGTTTACAATTAATTTTACACGTTTAATCTTGAGGTCTAATACATGCATACATCATGCCCGTTTCCCTGTCACTACACTCACTAGGTAGGGAGAGATCACGGTTCCCATCTGTCAACTTTCGTTTCATTGATACTCATACAACTCTCCATACAAATCACTCAATGTCAATATAGCGTCGATATGACTGTCATTTGTCTTTTTTTATAATTCATAAAAGTGTATTACGCTTATTATAATAGTATAGAAATTCGGATGTAATGATCAGAAAAGGCCTTGTCAAACTTATTATTTATAAACGGAATATTGTTTATATGTTTATAATGTAAACTTGATGAATAAAAGCTGTCCAGAAAAAAGACTATGAACTTATAAGATGTGCTATAGCAATTTATTCACTAAATAAAGATATTTAGCTATTACGCACATATTAGATTGTAAATATTAATTCTTAATATATTTTCTATTGCATACTCCAATAGGCAGGCGGACCATTATAATTAAACCGGTATATTTCTAGAGAAGTCAAATACAATTGCGTCATAGTTAGTCTATAATTTTCCTTGTTACTAATAACTTAATATGTTATCGATTTTTCTAGGCTTTGATTAGTTAAAAATAAATTAGTCCAGTGTGATTAGCTTGTTAAAGAGAATACTAATTGAAGCTAAATTTAAATACATCCACATCCTTTATTCTCTCTCGGGGTGGACTGAACCTTGGAGACATAAAAGAACTCCTTGGTCACTTATTAGTATGAACGAATGAAAAACGGTGACAGGTTGCTATCCCTAATAGATTCTATTCCATAAGTTAACTTCAAGGACATCGCGGGAAGGTAGTTCTTATTTAGTTAGCATTCTTTTTAAGACGTAAATGATATGTATATATAACCTCAAAATAAACTATATTTACCTACCCTATGTTTGTGTAATACCACTGAAGGACTTGTAACGATTAGGAGACATGGAGAAACGAGGGAGGCAACTAGAATTCGGGTACATTAAGAAAGTTTCAACGACATCCTATCAGCGTCGTTTCCGCTTCATTTATCCTCGTCCTAATAAAGATCTGGATGAAAATGGATGAGATCTAGACAGAGATCATCTTGACGAGAATATATCTAACTTATCTTGTAGTTTGGCTTCTTAGTTCAGTTCAGGGCAACGTTTTGCTTAAGTGCCAACGAGTGCTTTTATCGATAAAATAGAGGAAATTGTGCTGACATTCAAATCATAAATGCAATAAGTGAATACGAAAACCGTTGGAGTGAAACAGGTTTATGGTTTCGTAAATCCTTTATCTGATTACTCCATAGAACAGGCTAGATTCTGAAATTTGCATTTACTTAATACTTTGTTACAATAAATCAATCGTAGATGTCGTATCGTAAAAAAGTATCGTGTTATCATTTGGATGGCAGCATGGATAACTGTTGTTAGCGGTAATAAAAATACTGAGAGAAGAAATTTATACAGGACGTGGCTCTGTAAAAAGTGACTGTTAACTGAACTTAAAGCTTCTAACCATCCCTACTAGGGATCCAGTGAATGTGATTATTTCAATTAATGATGTCTATAGTACTCTTTAAGATTCTTAGGTTAGATTTAAACCTCTCTTTGTTTTTAAAAGACAAAAGATTTCACATGCACGTAATAGATTTAATAAATTAATCACGTTCTAATTAGGAATAATATTAGTTTCTATTTCAAAAGGTGTCAACAAACGATTATTATTGAAATCGATTCATCAGTGTTGTAAAAATAAAGTACTTTGTGATTTTGTAATCTACTACAGAATGAATTCAATGCGTTGTTTATCAAAATCAAAGATAATTTCGTTCATTCATAAAAATATTTCCGACATGGTTTAAAAATATTCATTCGTATTATAAAAGATACGAGCATATAAGAGGTATTTCTATTTTCTTATACCGAGCGAAAATTTTAGTACTTAGTTACATCTTTATGTAGAATGCCTATAAGTATATAATATTTCTATTCTAGATATTTTCTATAAGGTTCTCACAAACACTATGAAAACAGCATGACTTTTATGTATAGACTTAAACGTATAACTAATAATATAAGTTTACTTACTACATACTACAATAACGACCTTTAATCCCTTACAGGATCTATGTTGTACAGATATGATGATGGAACGCGGACATATCTCCTATTCTTACTATAAAAGCATGTAATACTCCATGTAAAACAAATGACATGTAGTTCTACCTAGTTAGTTCTTTTGTGTGTCATCTGTGCCACATTTCCATACAAGTAACACGTCTCTACGTGTCCCATGTTCAGTAGAATGGAAGTATTGAGCCCTAACTAAGTGGAGCGATCTAATGTACTTGCCTTACGACTGGTAGTCGTAGCAAGCGTTCTGTTTTGTTACATGTATAAGTTGTTCGTTGTAAAAAGGGTGTACGTTTTAGTCACGAGGTGTATTCTTCTGTTCGCTGGGTAGGGAAATCATAAAATAGAAAATTGTGTTTATTAATATATATATATGTATAATTAATACTGAGGTGGCACTAACTATTACCTGTTCTGGGAACAGGTAGGTTTCCTCACGATGTTTTTCCCTCACCGTAGTATTCGACGCATTTCGTAAAAGTATTTTTTTTACGAAAATGTACATAGAAATTAATTAAACTTCATTTCCATGGGTACATGCTCTAGTAAATGAAGTCTTATGAATTTCTATGTAAATAAAAAAAAACAGATCATTGTAATACCTAATTATAATAGGGAGACAAGCGTGATGTGTAAGTTTGAGTATGTTTAAAAAGGCAGGCGTCATATGTATTTGAGTTTGTATGTACAGGAAAGGAACGTTTTTCCACAAATTCCCGAGTTGTTCTTTCATCTCATTTTATCCCGGTACTTAATACTGGGACTACATATGTGAAGATCTGCCGACGAGCCATTCCGGGAGAGTAATCGCTTTCTTCTGAACACCTACTTGCCTCGCTTTTTTATGTTTTAGGTATCTACTGTCTTAGCTTAGCTACTGAATAACGTTTGGTTAAATCTATAGCTTTAATAAGAATAAGAATATTATAATTATTTTGTTTAATAATATGTACTTATTCAGTAACACATCTGAGTTTCATTTTAATAAAATATGTAAAGGTTTACTAACTAGGGATTCGGGGTAAATGGGATCTTTTAGGCGATGGACTAGCAACCTGACACCAGTGTTCCATATTATGATATCAGACTTGAATGAATGTGTATGTTTATAACTACATCAAAATACGTATATAAATTTAATTTTCTATTAGGACAGGCAGATTATGTATAAATGACTAAATAATTAGTAGAAGTACATTATAAAGCGTATAAACATAAATTTAAGCCTTTAATTTTTATTAGGACAGACTTATTATGTATAAATGATTAAAATATTAGCGTTATAAAGCGTATAAACAGTCCGCAAATTATTATATTCACGCTACATACATTTCCGTCTTAATCACGGTCTTTGATGAATATACGGAGTCAAATTCAGTTCTAATTAAGCCTTCGGATTCGAAATCCTTTGACTCAAACTAACCTACATTTCCTTCATACTTGTATCTGTGTGTGTCATTCACAAGTCAAACACCTCAGACATGTATTACATTTTCAGGCCTTTATAATTAGCTTATCGGTCAGAACAATCGATTGAACTATCGATAGCAAACAGTAGCATGGTTGATTAGTGCTTACTTAATGTTTATTACAATAAACGCGTGGAAAAGTTACACGAACCATACATACTCGTACATACATATAAATTCAGGTCTTTTAATCCCTTTCTATGTGGACAGAACCCAGGAGTCAAGAAAACATCTCCATTGTCACTTTTTAGCATGGACATTGGAGTTGTAATGGCATGTTGAACATTGTTGACAGATTCTAACCCGTCACTGATTAGTCCCTTAGACGCCTCCTACGACATGCTGGGAAGAACGGCAGCTAATTAGTATTCTTTGTACATTCCAGACTAGTAAGAGACTAACAATAATAAAACTACTATATATATATATATATATAGCTTGGTGGCTTTATCGTTATCGCAAATTCTATGAGCTAACATTTTGCAAAGCGATATAAGACGTTAAGGCTTGATATTTATGTCACGTTTATCATATGAGTTAAAAGTTTAGATGAAACTATCTCTGGGGATGATAATACTAGTACAACTTTAATAGCCGTAGCTCACATAAACTTCCTTCATGAAGAATATAATAAAATATGCTTATATTCAAGTCAAATGCTGAACGTGATAAAAATATAACATATTCTTAATCTATATCCACCACAATCGTCTATCGTTTATCAACAAAGCCAGCAGTTCAGTGAAAGTAGGAAATTTTCAGTAGGATAATTAGTAACTTATGATGCCAAACTGGCTATTTATGTTCGCTTTGGGATAATACTTGGATCTTCAATTGGAACGAACCGAAGAATAAGGAAAAGAAGACATTGGGACTTCAACTCCGTTATTCGTCGTTTGCAGCGGCTAACGACGTTAGCATCACCATGGCAACGGAATAACAAGAAGTGCAATCCCATGGCATTAGTGTTTTTACTTTGGCCGACTTAATCGAAAGATGAATTGCTAATAAAGAATTGAACAAAAAAACCTATTTCCACCTTTTCTAAATTATGACTTGACTTGTTGACTACATCATTTAAACTTGGCAAAGGCAATAAACTCTGCAACTTTGTCTATCGTATTGAGTGTCTGCTCAAACACACTTGAAGATTTGCGATGTATTTATTCATGAGTGAGATAAGGCGTCGCCATTTTTCACAATGCTTGTTGATTTTCTGGTGAATGGATCTTTAGTGTTGGTACAGTAAACACTTAGGTTTTTAGCTACCTTGAAAAGGATATATAAATAGCATTTACGCAACTTTAAGAAGTTGTTCAAGTAATCCGGTGTAATATTTTGTAATTAAAATAATCTAAGTTATTAAGATTTCGTAACTAAAACTCTCATTTTGTTTATATCTCTTTTATTCGTAAGATAAACTTATATCAGGTTTATCATGCTTATTAAGGCTCTAATTCCTTTTTAATTGATAAATAGGAAAAGAAATAAATATGGGGGACATATTCAATTAAACAAGCTATAATTTATTTCAGATTTTTATTGCCAAAAGTAAATCAGAAAAAGATATACAATGCTTTTCACGAAATTTGTTATGTCTTTTTCATTTCATTGTTATGAATTAGCCATTTACTTAATAAACGTATATTGATTATACTTAATGAATATTCGAACATAACATTATATTATCTCCTGCCCCACACTCAATTGATCGTCTCTCAACGGTTCTTCAGAAACCCTCTTAGTATCTCCATTACGGTAAAGATCAGCTTTCCTTTTTTCTAAGTATCAAAGAAGTAAACTTTCCCGCTTTATACGTCGGCATGAAAGGAAGATACGAGGTCCATTTCCACCTAAAACAATAGATATATTTATAAACATGCTATAGATGTATATACTATTATAGAATATGGGCACAGGTTGCTAGTCCACTGCCTAATACATTATTTACTCTTAGTTAATTACTCTAAATCAATTACTCTTAGATAGAATCGTAGGATATGACATAACGGCTTTCAGCGTGTTATCTTTATATATACTAGCAATCGATCTAGGTATATAGACAAGGTATATGTACTCGCCTGCGTATATAAGACATTCCAACTGGGAAGTCATAAGTGTCGCCATCTTCAGTCGCTCCTGCTGCATCTAGACTCATCTCCTTAGACCAAGCTGCCAAACCCCTTTCTTCATCGGTACCTGAGTATTTAGGTAAAATAGTAAACAATAAATACATTTTTAAAATCACATTATAATGTATGATACAGATGACTATATATTGCAATATATTTCAAATATTGAAATGTACTTCGAAAGGAAATAACATGTCTTTTCTGTGACTTGTGATTAGAATTTTTTTAGTGAGAGAATATTTGGGCGTTTGATCACATGGCAGTTGTAATGACTCCACGGTGTAACCCGACTGTTTATTAATCATAATATAGACCCATAACATCCAACAACAGTTTCACATATAGACTCAAATATTCTTATAATTCTTACCAGGTATCAAATTATCCAGAAAGCACCCAACAACGCCGCCAACCAAGATGGAAGTAGACAAGAGAACCTGCAGCACAGCATCCAAGGCTTCCACCCCCGTCTGGATGACGCCACTGTGCTGGCCCATCCACCTGGTCAGCACCAGGGGGAAGAAAAGGCTGAAGCCGATGATGTACAGGTTTCTGGAGCTGTTCAGGTCCACGTATTGGAGGGCTGAGAGGCCTATTATGTGAAATTAAAGTATTAGGTACAATATAGTACCCAGGGGTGGTTTATGAATGAATATCTAGAGTTTGTAAGCAAAATACTAAGTATCCTGCAATAAAGTTAATACCTAAAGTTCAATAGAAGTTGTACAGAAAATAATTTTAGGGTTCTAGGAAAGATTTTTTACAAAATTATTGTAACAAAGCTAAATTGTAAGATTGAAACTATACGGACTAATTTTTATCCGATGTATCTCTATAATAACAACTCACCAAAAGCCGAGATCATTCCAAACATAACACAGAATAGTCCTCCCACAATAGGCTGAGGGATGATGATGAAAACAGCCCCTAGTTTCCCAACCACCCCTTGCACAACCATCAGCAACGCTGCCCATTGCACCACTCGACGCGACCCAACCTGTTGTATAACATCAACAAAATAGATACCCATATGATAATTAACCCTTTCGATGTACCCACATTAGGATTTATGATCGGATTACCCTCTATAGGGTTGAGGGAGGTTGAGTGTCTTTCATCATTAACTGAGAATTTCGAAACGTATATTCTACCAGATTATCAATATTCAACGTGGCAAGTGGTAAACCAGAACACCATTTACAAGCACTGCCTGTATTCCTGTTCCGAGGAATAGGTGTGTTCTATATTTTGTTTTTCCTCACTGAAATGAAAATAATGAATGGATGAACTATTTAGATGGTCAACTATCTTATACCCAGACACTGCGCAGGCTTAATTTCGTTTCCGGACAAGAACCCGTAAATCAATAAGTTTAAGGTAAATTATTGTTATTATAGGTTCTACTTTATACCAAGTAACCTAGGTATATTTGATTTGCTATGGTAAAAAGAAAAGTAAAAGAAAGCTTATTATTAACCTCAACATAATCTATTTCGATCTAAGGTACATCAAAAGACAGGATGGGCAAAGCGGAGATAATTTTAGATACAATTAATTAATATTGTTTCAGGTAGTAGTGCTCAGTAACTAACATATCGCTTAGTGATATTTAAAATTAGGTACCGCCTACGATGACACGTGTTAAGGTGAAAGACAGGTTATATTTAAGCACATATAGTACATATGCATTCACATAGTTTCATTATTTTCGTGAATCTCTGTGCAATGAAATCCTTAATATAATTTATTTCAACTACGATTATTTTCAATAATTTATAAAAAAATGTTTAGTACCTATAATAGTTAAGCCATACTATATATTTAACTTGTTTTGTTAATAGTATTATCCCATTAATTAAATGAATTTCAATCCAGTTTCCAAGTGAATTGTCTGTAAAATTCTGGTGTGTGCCGGTTAAACTGTAGAGTTTATTGGATAATCAATTTCGCCTGGAAACTAATTGAAACAAACTCTAATTGCCAGCATGTAGGCACTTGATTTAACGTTCCGAGTTTTGGATTAGCTAAGCATTCCACTTTACTTGAACTTACGAAGCGCTATTCGTATGAGGGATTAAATGGAATGTTTCCAGCTTTATTCTTCTCGGCTCGGCATAACTAAATGACACGTGTGCGTTCGCGCAGCGGAATGTTGTTGAATTTAAAGATTTTAATTATGCAGATATTTAGTGTATGACGTCGTTTAATTGTGTATGGTAAAAAAAAATTTGTGCACGCAGCCATTGTGGAGAAATTCACCAAAAACTAAAGACCACAATTAAGTATTCTTCGTAATAGAGAATGGCGGCTGCGCTATAAACAGTGTATCAATGTATGGGTTTTAAGGTAAACCAACCAAATTGTGGTCTTTTCTATGTTATAGAGAGTTTATCGTTATAGAGAATAATGTTATAAAGAGTTTACACTGTATTTAGATTATATCTCAAGTCTCAAGCGCATACTTAAATAAAGTACCTACGTTAACGGTACCTACTTTCTGTCATAGTCAAATACATTTAAAGAAGTAGGTGTACAAAAATAAATGGCCTATAAATTATATCGAAACAACAATTGTGTTATCACCTGTACCAATTCAATACCCGTATTATACTGTAAATTTTGAGATGTTACCTAAATATATTGCACGGCCGCTTTTTTGTAGCTATCCGAACTTGGTCGGGTTATGTAGGTTTTCGATGCTTCGTCAGTATTATAATTGTTTTTCTTTAATTACTGAATTTAATGACATGAAATTTTGCATGTGAATAGTTGAATGAATACACTAATTATTGGCATACATTTTACCATGCAATTCCTTTAGAACGTAATGATATTCGACTGCTTTGTAAACAGTGATCTATTCGTGGTAAATTGTCCTATAACTCTTTAATTACTAACGGAACATCATTGATACTTGGCAACGTGTTGCAGACACTTACAAGGTTTGTATAAACGTGAAAATCTAAACCCCAAAGTGCATACTTTAAGAACTAAGACCTAATAAGCGTATTTTACGTTTATATTTTTATCTTTTAAGCCTTACGTTTTTTTTCTAAATCTGTTTTTAAACAAATATAAACAAATTCAAAACAACGTATGTAAAAATCTACAGCTCTCTATTTAAGCGCTTTGTATGAAAACTAGCTAATGGCCAAACGTTCGCGTAGCGGAAACTTGAATTTCTCCGAAGTTTATGCATGCACTAATTTTATTCATACATACACAATTACACACAAATACACACTAATTTTTGGACACATCTCTTTTCTTCTAAAGTCAATGGATCAAAAAAAGTTTTTGGTGAATTTCTCCACAATGGCTGCGTGCACAAATTTTTTTTTACCATACACAATTATACGACGTCATACACTAAATATCTGCATAATTAAAATCTTTAAATTCAACAACATTCCGCTGCGCGAACGCACACAAATGACACAGGGAGTAAGACTCTTTATCTTTGAGCAATAGACCCATCAACCGTCATTAAAATACATACATATACATTCACGTATTTCGGTCCCTTTCGGGGTGGCTGAACCACGGAGATTTAGCATCTTGTCACTTATCATAAATATTGGGGTTGTGATGTTGTGATTGTTGACAGGTTTTAGCCTATCGCCCAATCAATTCTTTTTACCACTAGTCCTTTAGTCGCCTCCTACGACATGTTGGGAAGAACGCCAACACGTTAGCTTGCTTTTAATAATGTGTAGTTAATAATTATACTAATCATTACTAATGTGATAAATGTAAATCTAAATGTACTCGTAAGTCACATTAGTATGTGTAGGCATACTAATGTGACTTACGAGTATATTTAGCTTTTAACTTGCATTGATCAGGAATTTAGTAAGTCGGTGACAGTGATCAATATTATTTACCTTGGTGACCCCAATAGCGCCGACGTTTTCTCCGAAGGTGTTGGTGCCGTTCCCTGATCCCCAAAGTCCAGCCAGAACCGTCCCCAGGCCTTCAGTGCCAAGTCCCCTGTTGATAGCGTGGAGGGGTGGTGGCGGAGCATCTATAGGTAAATTTGACATTTATTTATTATCTTAATAAGCCATAGAATATTAAGATTATATCGGCTAAAATTTATGATTAACTCTAGGAAATTTAACGACATAATCTTGAAGTTTAATGATAGTTGATCGCATTAATGAAAATAATAATATTTTAAGACGTTATTACACCAATAGAACTAGCCCCCTTGGTAAGTACATTTAAGACTTGTGTTAAGGGTACTAGTCAACGTATATTTCAGAAATATATACATACTATAAATAGATAAATACATATATAGCATATACAGGGTGGCGCATTCAAAACGGTCAGTATGGGAAAGTCTGAAACTATAAGAGATACGAAGATTTGTTTTTAGGAACCATGTCACCGATTTTGATAAAAAGAAAAACTGCATTCATACTTTCTTTGAAAAAACAACTGTATCCAGTACGGGAATCGAACCCGGTTTCTTTGAAAACATAAATTGCCTCTTTTCACTTTTTCTTTTTAAATATCGATTGTGTAGGTCTTAAGCTGTAAATGTCTCTATGAAACATGGTATCGAAAATGAATAAAATGCGATTAGTGACTCTTGGGGGGTAGTTAGAGGTAGTTTCTAATTTTATGATGCATTAATAAATAGGATGATAATTTTAACGACATAAATCTGATCAGGTTTATTAAATTGATAACTGATGATTGCCTTATTTAAAAGGCACTAGTTACTGCCTAACCTAAAAAGACAGTAGTTTTATTTACAATGTGATGCTAAAAGCACAAAAAATCTCTACCGTTCTATAATTTATCTAGAGTGGACAAAATCACGAAGACATATTATATACGAGTATATTGTATCCTTGGGTGCTTTTTGCAGTAATTATTATGAAGGCATTAATATAAAATATAGCTGACAGGCTGCTGGCCCACTGCCGAATAGGTTTAATTTACTGCTATCGCTTAGTCACCCATACCCACATGTCGGAAAGTAGAGCAGATAGTGGAGTTTTAATTGCCAGTATTCAGTTATACGTTTTGTGTGTTAAAATTGTATAAGATAGAACAGAATGAATGAAATGTAGATCAAGAAAGTAATGAAAGAAGCGAAGGTAAGGTTTAATGCAGCCGCTTAGAGCATACGTGTATATTGTTCAATTTAAAGACATTGTTCCTGAGAAGGTAGCATGAAAAACTGAAGATGCATACGTAATTTTAAGAAAGTAGCGAGGAAAACAGAACATACATACATACATAATTAAATGTGAGTATTGATAGAATGCCAAAGAAAAGAATCCGTAGTCTCTAGTATTATCGTAGTCAGTCTCCTGTTTATATAATTTGTATGTATGGACCAAAGACATACTACTGTTACTGATTTGATGTTTGTAAATAATTATTCGAAATTTTGGAGATGGGCATTCACGCCTCTGACTACCCCGCCATAATAAAAAAGGGAGAGTGTATACACAAGTCGTGAAGCGTATGTATGTATGTAAATCTTTAATAAAAGTGAATACTACTTACCACACATTTTCGCAGTAGTAGGATAGTAACTAATGGACTCCACGGTGCAAGCTAGTACTCCAGCTAGCATGCCTAGTACTCCTGCCACACTGACCGTTGGTACACCCCACTGCCCTAAAATTAGACGCATAAGCACATAAGAGACCATATCGAGCTGGTTTGGAATTTGATTAAAAGTTACTAGTTAATTTTAATGCAGATGTTGTGAGGGCATGTAGCTAGAAGTTTAAAATTAAACTTTACATACTAGTATAGAACGTATGTAGGTAATTTATTAAAACAATTACGTAGTAAAGATTGTGTCCCTTGTATATGGCCCTTTTCAAGGTGAAGAGAATCAGAAAAATAAGTCACTTTATCACTAAGTATGTTAGCATATTGACATTGGTGACAGGTTACTAGCCTATCACCCAATAGTTTCTTGTCCCTTGCGCGCCTCCTACGATATGCGGGGAAGAACGGTAGCTAGTTAGCAAAAGCCTTTACTAATTACCTGGATAGGGTATCCTAAACCAAGGTGCGTCTTCAATGATGGTCAGCTTCAGGTCGGTTCTGGCAGGATGACCCTGGGGCAGTTGGTTGGTCAAGGTCAAAGCCAAGCATATGGCCCACATTATCATTATGGTTAACAGTACCTGTGTACGTAAAATGAGAGATTTGAAAACGGGGTTTTTGTC
This sequence comes from Leucoptera coffeella, assembly GCA_030578115.1. NCBI lineage: Eukaryota > Metazoa > Arthropoda > Insecta > Lepidoptera > Lyonetiidae > Leucoptera > Leucoptera coffeella. The sequence continues at coordinate 157,840 of JAMBLF010000131.1, read as the reverse complement.
GGTAAGAATACACCAAATATGAATACACCATGAGCGCATGCCTTATAGGTTAGCAGAAGTTTGCGAATTATCTGCATTAATTAGATACGTCGACATAGCAAGATAACATTTCAGCATATGTAACATATCGGTTCAAGAAACTAGCCAATTGTCTTTAAATACCTAAAAAGCTTCCTCAGAATAAGGAGACAAAGCAGATGATTAAAGAAAATTAAAATGATTAAAAAAATATATTCTTGGACAGAGAGAGGAATCTTGTAAGAATATCCTGTTTACTTTCTATTGATGGTCATATAAAACCTCGATAATCATTAAGAATATACTTTAATAAGTAACAAATAAACTTACAGGAAATAGCTTGAATATTGGAAACCAGCTGAGAGTGAACCCTTGTCCCGATTTCCAGCTCACTGTGGGCATCTTAACGTTGCCCATGCATTGCGAGAAAAGAGTGAGCAGAATGAAGGTCCTGAAATGTTCGTATTTATATCAGGATAAACTAGTTTGTCCTGGGAATAACTGGTATATCCTAGTGCGTGTTGGAAGAACTAGTTTAGCCTAGGCCTAACTAGTTTGTCCTGAAATCGGGTTTGGCCGGTAACATATCATTACATAACTCTAATTTCAAAATATATTAGAAGGTATAAGGTAAAGTTTTACTATAAAAATGGTGCAAATATTTAAGTTAAGCTCATATCAGTTCCTTGAAAATGAAGGACGTGACTTTTGAGTACTTATGTTAATAAATTTATACATTTTATTAACTATGTGGGACCGGGTTATATCACGATAAAATTAAAAAACATCCCTATAATTTCAATCTTGAGGATGGTTTTCAGCTTACGGAAACATGGGAACTGGTAATCATGGGACTATATTCGCGAGGCGTAACTGCGGATGTGTCTTCGGATAGTGTCGTGCTATGAATTAACAAAAAATGTGAGGGTAGACAGACATTAGCTGAGACTAGAGCTAGTCTTCCCGCGACCACAGCTTATGCAACTGGGTCGAAACGTCGGGCTAAATAAAGGTAATCAGATATCTTTATAAATTTATCGTGATATGACCCGGTCTCACATAGTTAATAAAATTTATATATTTTCTCATATAACATTACAGCACCTATATTATATTTTTCTGTATTATCTAGCACAGCCTTTGTTGAATCCAACTTAGTTTCCACTCGGTGGCCGTGAGTGGAACCGTCGAGTGATTTGCTTTGTGAGCTATTGTTAGGCGATAAACTGTGCCGGCTTCTTGTATGAAGTAGGCTCTATTGTGAATGAAGCCTTTGGTGCAAAGCCTTGCCTTTGGGCTTGAGTTTATTCATGTAGATAAGAAAAATAAGAAAGGAAATGGGATTGGATGTGAATAAACACGGTTTTCGCAAAAAATTACTATATAAGTTTTAGTTGTACAAATTTATGATTGAAGTTAAATGAAAGTCTTCTTGTATTTCGTCGGTCGAAATCATTACCGGTACATTTCAAATTATGCTATTTGTAGAAAATCAAGTTACAAGTTTTTAGGTACAACCATTTTAAATAACTACATAATATGTGGCGGTATAAGTCGTTGTTCTTATTTACATTAACAATTATGATAAGTTTTAATAGTGACTCAACAAGTATTTAATTTTGTATAATTCTGCATATTTAGTCCAAAACTCATGATTTTGGAGATTTTCCAGTAATGATTCCGACCGACGATTTAAATTCATAAGATAGCAAGTTCGTTAAGTTAGTTTCAGTACTCCTTTGATAAAATTTAAGCAAAAATCTACATTAAAGTAAACTCAAGTTTCCTCCTATCGAAATATATAAGTGTTATTAACAATTGATAGGTAGAGGTATAAATATAAAGAAATATAAATAAATTTCACAGTAATTTAAATAATGTAAAAGTTATATGATATTAACTAAACATTCTTTTAAATAAAAGTAAGCAATGTACAGGAATATTAAGTTGAAATTCAGTTACCCACTACTCTTCGTATACAGGTCTGGATCGATATACGCTTCACTTGTTGCGGACTCTGACCCTGTTGCCATGGCAACCGCAAATAGCGTTATAATGGACAACATGTCCTTATCACATACATACGCTTCACATTCATATTAACTGAATTTATATGAAACATATAAACGCTTTATATAACACATGCCGTGGCCGTGTTAGCTGGTACGTAAAAGAATGCTAAATAGCTGCCATTCTTCCCGCCATGTTGTGGGAGGCGACGAAGAGACTAGGGTTTTGAGGAATCTATTCCATGTGACATCACAACTCCAATTTTCATGCTAATAGATCAAGGAGTTGATTCATGTCTCCAAGGTTTTATCCACTCCGAAAGGGATTAAAGGACGTGAAAATATATGTATATATAACACGTACACAATCTTAATAAACTTCTGGACATATAGACCCCTCAGTCACATAAAAAAGTTAATAAATAGTACATAAGCTCAAGTGGAGTTTATTGGGAGAAAACAGTTTAAAGATTTTAGTAATATCGTTAAACTTGTAGAATGCAGCACGCACGTTGATATACTTACTTCTACTACTATTTTATTATATATACCTATGTTTGTTAAAAGTATTTCTACAAAAGACAAACGACAAAATCTTTCACGACCATTAATCCTTGCGGGATAGACAGAGGTTCGGGTGGCCATCTCCTAAATTACAGAGGTATTCTATGGCCACCTCAAACCTACGTGTTGACAGATAGTCAGTACTCAATGTGACAGGTGGTAAACCGTATCGCCATTTATAAGCATTGACCTGTTTCGAAGGATACGATGTTTTTCCTTACCGTAGTATTTTAAAGTTATATTATTTTCTATGTTGGTTCTTTTCTCCTGTGCTAGCTGGGACGTTAACTGAATGCTAACTAGCTACCGTTCTTCCCGGCTTATCGTAGGAGGCGACTACGGGACTAGGGGTAAATGGAATCAATTGTACGATGGGCTACCAACCTGTCACCAATGTTCCAAATAACATCGTAACCCTATCGAATGAATATTCATACTTAAAGTAACCTAGGAGATAATATCTCTAAACTATGAAAGTGCTACTTAGTGACTTTTCGCTCTACGGGGATGATATAATCGTGTCTTCGAGGTTCTATCCACTCCAAAAGGGATTCAGGGACATGGATGTACATGTATGTTGGTACCTTTCAGAACGATATATTATTTATATCGTTGAGTCACATTAAGTACTGACCATCTGGTCTACACGTGGGTTCGAGGTGTCAATGGAATTACTAACTTCGCTATTGCGGAGGTGGACACCTGAACCTCTGACCCCGCAAGGGTTGATGGTCGTGAACGCGTTTGTCTTTATATTATTTAATAGTGACCCGCTCCGGCTTCGCACGCGTATAAAATATATAGCCTACTCCACTATTTAATGGATGTTATTATGCATATAAACCTTCCTCTTGAATCACTCTATCTATTAAAAAAAACCGCATCAAAATCCATTGCGTAGTTTCAAAGATTTAAGCATACAAAGGGACATAGGGACAGAGAAAGAGACTTTGTTTTATACTATGTAGTGATTTAAATGGCTCTTATACATACCCAGCAGCAATCCCCCAGTGCTGAGACGCGGCGTCGGCTGCGTGGTCGAACAGCGTGAGGCCCACGAGAGCCACGGTTGGCACGATGGTTAACGGAGTCACCAGACGAAGTAGCGAGCCTATTATGCCGAAATAGCCTGTGACGGAAGCAATTGAGTGATACTTTTTTTAAAAGACAAACAAAGCGTTCTCGATTATTAACCCTTGCGGAGTAGTCAGAGGTTTAGGTTTTCATCTCCGCAATTGCGAAGGTAGTTGACTAGATTGATTGTTTTTTAAAATAACATTTTTATATACTATTGTATAATACTATCGTAGAAATTGATTATGATATATAAGAAATAACTAATGTATAACTAGATTAAGATTACATTAATTGCCAAGTATACAAAGTTTAGGGATATTAATGAGGGTTTATACATTTTCAATGATTGGTAATAGAAAATCTGTGTTATTTCATATCGAGATAAGTGGGTAAAGCTATGAGTATGTTTAATTGTAAGATTATTATTGCTTTCATGAGCAGTATAGTGACTTAACATATTACTATTATACTGGAACACCTTAAACATATAAATCCGCTGTTATATTACCTGACACGATAAAATGGGCTACAAAGAGCTATGTAACACACATGGTTTTTATAACAGAATGTATCTCTTTACCTTATTATTTTTCCTTCAACATCCCCACAATTACAGAACATAAAAAAGCAGTAATGAATTTTTGTTAAAAGGAAAAAACTCGCCTAAAAACAGCTGAAACAACGCCGACACAGCGATAGCTCCGGACAGCTCTCGCATCCTGCTCATCCAGACTTCTCTCGTTTGCTCTTCATCCATCAGCGCCAGTTCCTCATCAGCTGGACACTTCCAGGCTGGGAGACCCAGGATGGCCAGGGTAGGCACCAGGAAGGATATGGTGCCTCCTTGGACGATTGGGAGACGACAGCCGAAGGTCGCTTGGAGCCAGGTTATTAAACCTGGAATGTTGTGTAACACATTAATTACTTATCGAAATGAAATGAAATGAAATTCTTTGAAATAAAATGAAATTCTTTTATTCAATATCAGGATCATAAAATCACTTATTGAAGGTCAAAAAAAAAAAAACAACATTTCCATCGGAAAAGTTGTCATTACAGTTAATAGTTGTCATTACAGTTAATATCATCATAAACATTTTGTATACAATTGTTATTTGAACAGTAATTTATTGAGTGCCATCAATATACACAAAAACATTCACGTTCTTTAATCCCTTTCGGGGTGTAGAGAATCTTAGAGATACGATAATATCTCGTAGTTTCCTTTTAAGCATGAATATTGGGATTGTGGTGTCAGATGACAATAACTAAGTTTTTTTTAGGAGATACGAGAACATATTTATTTATTATTTATGTTTATTTCTTTTCTATCATTACAGGTATCATTACATCATTACATCTACATTGATGTTCTTTAATCCCTTTCAGGGTGAACAGAACCTCGTAGACACAATGACTCTAGGTCATCCATCTTTTTAGCCTGAATATTGGTGATAACATAATGGAACATTAGTGACATTTTAATAGCCCATCACCCAATAGATTCTAATCACCCCTTAGTTGCCTCCTACGAAATGCCGGAAAGAACGGCAGCTAGTTAACATTCTTTTACGTAACAGACTAGCATCACACTATTTATAAAGAATCATCACATACATATATTTACTATTACGATTTACTTGGGTGGTCGTTTTGTTTACATGTACATTATTGCATTCTTTGAAGAATTTGACATACATTTCGGTTATTCACATGATGTGCCATGCATTTTACGTTTAATATGTATGACACAGCAAAGATGTGATGAATTTGTAATTCCATATGTATTCGTTATGCATTTATCACATGTACAGAAACTATAATTTCCTATGCTAATGCTAACTAATATTACATGTAAAATATTAATAATTTCCTATGCTTGAACTCTTGTTTTTACTCTGTCTCGGATTCAATGATAATACGTTTTCTTGAAGAATATTAGAGGTTTATTAGGGTTATATTAGTACACATACATTACAGTATGTGTTTGCTATTTTACAGAGTGACTTACCAGTAACAAAGATCATAGTGGAGATGATGTTGGATCTGTCAGGGTCTGTCTCCCTCATACAAAGCGCCGGACAGAGGATGAAGGGGATCGCAACTATTGCCCCTATCATGGTCAAGTAATGCTGCAAAGCATATTGTAATACATTTACATATGTACATGCAACTCTAAGTTCACTTTAGCCTATCGCCTAACAGATTTCATTGACCCCTAGTCCCTTAGTCGACTCCTACGAAATGCTGGGCAGAACGGCAGCTAGTTAGCAGTATTTTGCGTCCCAGGCTAGCCTGGAACATACACTCATGTCCTTGAAACCCTTACGGGTTGGACAGCAGGTTGAATACATATTGTTTTTGGTTACTTTTAGTTTGTCATTTTGAAATGTGGTAATATTTATCCCGTGGTATGGTGAAAAGTGTAATACTAGTGACAAAACAGGTAACAAATAACACGTCAATAAGATAACTGTGTGTAACCAAAGCTGTAACTAACTCAGAAGGAAGTACAGTCGTGAATCGTGTGTTATGTGTGACACATTTTTCGCATTATGGTTATATCGCTTTCAGCGGCTTTGTCAGTAATTTAAGTCTACGGAGCATGTATCAATGGAAATGAAGGTTACTGATTTTCTATGTATATTTTAACAATGATGAAACAAGCACACACATATTTTGGAAATGCACCGAATGCCAGTGAAGAAAAACTTCGTGAGGAAACCTATCTGTTTCCCGAACAAATAATAGTCAGTCTTTAAAATGGCAGCTCGGTTTACCACCTGTCAAATTGATCTCATCAACACGTGGGTTCGATGTGACCATAGAGTTACTACCTCCGCAATTATAAGGATGGACATCCAAAACTCTAAGTTCCCCGCAAGAGTTAATGGTCGTAGGTGTCGAAACTGACGATATATAGCTTAACAGGAGCTTAAGATCATATTGCTTAAGATTCATTGTGTAATATAATAATAATAAAAAGCGTTTATTTACGGCCACAAAAACATACACAATACAAAACGTTTACAATAAAAAACTTACAACTAAGGGGTATAACTTGTGCATGTTATTGTTGCAGCAAAAGGGTTCTAACTCAGCTGGGTATGTATGTATGTATACATGGGTATGACTAACAGAATTTACAATAACTCGCATTTACACGTTGTATGTAATTTGATCACATTCTTCAATAGCTTAGCAACAAAATACGTCACGATTGTATTGTATTCAATTGTAGCTAGAAACCTACTTGTGTACATATTCTTCACACCCATTTCTTTGCAGAGGATTGCAGAACTTAATTTTGCCCGATGTTTGCACACCATTGCCCTTAATACATATTTGTCTGTGTTAGATACTTCTAACATCACTATTTTTCAGTATGTCCTCTATTGGTCGTCATAGATCTTTTAGGCCGAACCATTCCGATCAGCCCTTCCACGTCAGCCACATTCATATATACCTTGCCTCAATCTACTATCTATCATCTATTCATAAGCAATACCTACAATATTTACCAATTCGACGTAGCTCAGTTGTTTGGGGCTTGACTTTGTATCGAGGGTACATGGTTCAAATCCCGCTTGAGCATGTACCAATCGAAATGTAGTTTAGTGAATTTCTATGTACATTTTCGTATTAAAAATACATTTACGAAATGCGTCGAATACTACGGTGAAGGAAAACATCCTGAGGAAACCTACTTGTTCCCCGGACAGGTAATAGTTAGTGCTTCTAAATGGCGACATGGCTTACCACCTGCCACATTGAGTACTGACTCTCTGGTTAACACGTGGTTTCGAGGTGGCCATAGAATTACTACCTTCACATTGTGGAGATGGACACCTGAACCTCTGACCCCGGAAGGGTTAATAGTCATGAACGCGTATGTATGTATTTACCAATGCCGTTATTCACACTAGACTAGTCGCTAGTTAATCACACTAGTCTCTAGCTACCTGAAGGGGTATACAGTCGTGCTCTTTACAACCTTACCTGTAAGGCCATGAATATGCACAAGTACCAAGGTGGCACGTCGTCAATGGCGTAGGTGATGTTGCTCTTCCTCTCTTCAGGCTTTGGAGTGCCATTCACTGGAACACTGCTATCACCACCCTGGGGAGTATTTATATCGATAAATACACGAGTTTATAATCTATGAGAGGGTGGTCAAAATATGAAGTTATGAGGAATTTGAATCATTATACAAACACAAGCTAGATTATATAGAATTTGTCAACATACATGATTGTCATGATAGGATTTTTATAGAATAACCAAAATATCATTAAACATAGGTGAACTTTGACAAAACTATATGTTCATATTAGCATAATATGATATATATGTCATAAAGATACATATTTTATATTTCGCTTCCACGAGGCTCACTCCATTCCAAAATGAAAAAGTGCTTAGGTATATATGTATGTAAAGAAACAGTAGAAGAAAATACTTTTCACCTCGAATACTAATACACTTCTTAATCCAATCTAAATCTATAAACATACACATGTTAGTATGATTCGGACGGACTATTTGTATTACTTATATGTAAAATGAAACGAATTCATAACATACCAAAAATGGACTCAAAACATCCTCTTGATTTAACGAATCGAATTTCGTTTCACTATTTAGTACCATGGCACTTACACAACCTACTGTTTTATCAACACGCACTAAGACGCAATCACAATCGATAACTAAATGCAATTTTACTTTGAAATTCAAGCGTCATATACACAGGTGTTATAAAACCAGAAGTAAAATTAACAAACAAAACAGAGAAAGTTTTGAGAATATATATGCTCATAGGTCTATATTATAATAGAGGCGTGCATAAATAAACGTACATAAACATTCTTAAAAGAATTTTGTGTGTATATATCTACTCATATGTATGCTTGTGTCAACACACGTGAAACTTACCTATGCGTGTATGTATGTATGTATGCGTTGAACGTAGTAAACTCATTCGAATCGAATGACGTCATGATAAAGTAGCTATTATAATAGATGCATAAACGTTCATATATCCTAAAGGGGAGATCAAATAAGGTTCCGAGGGATCCTTCCTGTTAGATAAGTGAAAAAAGATAAACCCGTTCTCGACTATTACCCCTTGAGCTCCGCAAATGAAGGTAGTACTTATTTATGTATTAGTATTATTTTTTTTTTTTTTGAAGGTAGTACATCAGTTAATCTCTTTCGAGATGGACAGAACCTTGCAATCACCTTTGTCTCTTAAAAATGTATTTACAATTAAACTGTAATCACATCTATAAGTTTTAGTACTGTATTTACAAATAACGTTTTTGTCTAGATTTATATTGCTCCATATATGGAACTTCATATTTACCTCAAACTCGTTTTGTATAGTTCAAAGATTCTCATGATTCAAGTCATCAAGAAAACGATTTTCATTTTATTGACCCCGATTCCACTCCACATACTAACATCCGACTTTAATATATCGCATTTTGCCCGTCATGCGCCGTAATAGGGTGTCGCCTTTCGGATATTTCATAATATTCACAGAAGGCCTTTCGTACCTTTGAGGTTTACCGACGCATTTTTTATATTTACATATTCACGCCGCTACATCCCGTACGAGGCAAAAACTACAGATCGCCATCTTGAACGATCTTGATAAATCTGTCGTACTTCGCTCACACTCATTAACCTTCTCATACATTCTCTTCTATTCATGCCTTGAGAGCAAAATCACCAATTTGATTTCTGTGTAAATTAATCTTGTATACATTGCAAGTTTATAATATAACTTAACTCAAGCAGAGAAGAAGTGGAAAGTAAAAATGAAGTCTTTTTCATCATCATCATTCAGACATCTCTACTAGATATAGGCCTCCCCTAATGCCCACCACAATAATCAGTCTTCGGATTGCCTTTCAAAATGAAGACGAGAGATACTGGGTAAAATTCAGAATATTCTGCTTCAGGCGGGAATGCACGTGAAAAACAGAATGACATTCGTGAATAACTTAATGTTTTTGAGTGAGAGAGATTTGTCAGCATTATTGAATATGGTCTCTGGCTTGAATATATTTATGTATGTTTAATATTCGAAATCTCAACATATTACTAAACTAACATTCACTTTAATATTTGTACTCCAATGTTGAAAGGACTCTTCTACATAAAAATAATACCTATTATACCCAAGAATCAATACTATTTCCAGTAATTATATTATGTATGAAACTCAAGATTAGTAATTTTCTTCTAAGGTTACATGCAGGCACGTCACGTATGAGATTTAGGAGGCAGCTGGCATTTCATTCAAGAGAGTACGACGAAATATTTGACTTCGTCTGTGGCATGAACGGAGGACCACTTGAACGTTAAATGTGAAGGCCCAGGGTTGATTCCCGGTAGAAACCTAGTTACAAATAAAGTAAATGGAATCTATTGGCGATTGGCTAGCAACCTGTCTCCAATGTTCAGTTTAAATACCATTACAACCGGAATTATTTTATGGCTTATTATTATTAAATACTATAAGCCAAGGTAATTAACGTGTGGCATCCTTGCACAAATAGAGATTTATATACGATTGCCAGTACATTTGCGTTCGGTAAACAGATAAGGGATTTTATGAGACTCATAAACCTATTTAATGGGCTTTAGCAAGAAATCAGTCTATTTAATCACTATCAGTTAGTGATGTGACAATAATTAATGTTAGATATATGTACGTCGTTAGATACGTATTTGTATGCCATGTTTATTCTTAGATAGAAGCCACGATATTGGAAATGGGAAAATTCGGTGGTTATAGAAATTTAGGAGGTGTAAAATTGGTTTGTCAGTGTCAGGACGGGTTGAAACCCGAGATCTCTACCTACCCCTCTACAGGAAGGGCCTGATGTGTATGCATGTATGTATGTTTTGTTTTGCTCGGTGTTTTTTATTTTATTGCCCGTCTTTTTTTATGCATTAGCTTTGGCATTTTTATGTAAATCTAAGTAATCCGACGTATGTTTCTAAATTTCATAATATACATAGTAATGCTGTAAAAACCCTTATTTGGGTGTCATACCTGTTGATGGATGGAATCCAAGCCGATGTTAATGTTGTGATGAACCATATTTCCTCTATTCTCTTCTAATCTTCAATAGCAGTGGATTCCTATGGAAAAATCCTTTAGGCACAGATAATATAATACTATACAGTAGCTTTAGGTATACAAGTATATTAAACAGATTTGTCTACTACCCCTCTTTAGGGAGACGGGCGTGATGTACATTTATATATGTATTTAACTTTTAGTAGTCATATATAACAGTCCTTGATAACCAATATTGAATCATTATAAAAAATAATGAACCGTTGTACCTACCGCGTGACAACCATTAAAAAACAATAGGTAATTATTAAAATTATTACGATCAAGAGCATTAATAATAATGCTATAGTTAAGAGATGTCCTTCATTTTCGCATAAACTACCTACTTTACATCTGTCATTAGTTTTGACGTATTTATCGTTTTCAGCATCCTCTTTAGGACTTTGGCCACTTGGATACTGCCATCAACAGATCCTTAGGTTCTTGACTATTAAGTGGTTTAAAAATATCTTACAACATTGTTTACCCTCAGAAACGTTACGTGCTGACTATCACGTTAATAAACTTTTTGAAAGTCTTTTTATGAACAAAGTATTATTTTTGTTTATGAAATATACCTACGCGATAAGTCCCGTCTACTTGTATCACGTAGGTATGTATATCAGTTTTAGAGAATGCATTATTGTATATTTTGATTTCAAACGAAACGTGACCAAATAAACGAAAAAGAGAAAAAAACTCTGTTATCGCCTTTTTACCGTTTTTTTTCAAATGCCTTTTTTAAATTATTCTTGATATTTAACTCATCAAACTACTTCAGTCTTTCATTATGCTACCTTAAAGGATTAAATGTGTCAGTAAGTTCTAAATAGGTTTTAACTGAACAACAGTCGTTTCACTCATTTCTACGAATTAATATCACTTACTCCACCAATTCGAAGAACCACACGGCCCTTCGACGATGTATATGTTAGAAAATATTTTATGTTTGTACTATGTTTGAAGGGTTAGGAAGACTGATTTCTTCACAATGCTTGCCTTCACCCAAACACAATTTATACCTACGTTAAGCTGGAATCGAACCTAGGATCTTCGGTTCACAAGTTATGGCAATTTAACATGCCAAATGGTCCGGCCAAACATTAAGTTCAAACCAGGAATAAGTTTGCACATTTATCTAGTAAAATATGGACTGCTGAAATTTTATCATTCTTTAATATGCATATATTGGCGTCTTTTCATGTTTTGGGGCACATATAACGATAGAAATGTCTCATTTTAAATCAAGTTTAAAATAAAGTGCAAACATCTACATTCACTGGTTTAAATCCCATTCTGGTAGAATGGAATCACGGAATAATAATATTTCCTTGGACACTTTAAATATTATAAATATGGGAAGTTGGTTACTACCCTAACACTAGTCGTCATGACCGACATGCCGGGAACCAAGGATAAAGTTTAGCATTTTATTTACGTATGGAAATAAAGTATTTAGGCAAATGAATTAAAGCTTAAATTATAAAACTCACCTTAATGCAAAAAAGTAGGAAGTATTTTTATTATAAATCCGTAATAATTAAATCCCAATACACGATGCACGTTAATACGAAGTCTCATACTGTTTAAACTTATTACTAGTTCATTTCACAGATTGCTACAACACTGATAGTCAGATAAACAGATAGATCTTTGACAAGAATATTTGCTCTATGTGTGTACATAACCTTAAGTGGTCACTATACATCGAGTATGTACTGGTAAGGACAAAATTATGAACTCTGTTGAGTATTTATTTTATTACTGCGAGTATATTGCCTTTTGTGGTAGTAAGGAATGTGACTAACTGCAAAACTAAGTAAGTTTGATCTGAAAATTTTATACTTTACTAATTTCAGCATTTAACATTGTAGATCTACGAAAGATAAATATGACTAAAACCTACTACATCCAGTTATAACCTAAATTTTGTGAAATTTATAAAGCAGTCAATCGTCATTTGTAATTTAGAGAACAAGTAAAATGTATGAGTAAGTAGACGAGATTTGTAACAACATAAAATTTGAAATAAATATTTCTATCATATACTCATGTACATATAAAGCCATATATCAAAGGATTGTGATAGAAATTGACAGTTACTAAAAGGTATAAACGTCTCCACACCATTTAGTATTCTGATGCTTATTAAATATGACATCAATTTGAACGAGTGTGCTAAAGCACGAGTTACGATTGGTAACAGAGAAACATCAATTGAACTTGTCAATATACAGCATACATACACATCACACTTGATTGCCTACAGAGAGGTAGGCAGATATCATGCATTCCAATTTATCACGATCCTCGCAAATCATTTTCGTTACATTAACATCGTACATATTCTTATACCTATTGGATGGTAGGCAGATACACAGAGATTCGAAATATTGGGTCCATTCTAAGATAAAATGTCGCCTTGAGTGGGATTATTGTGTGAAAACATTAAAAGTTATAATAAACAAATATATTATTATGTTGGTATATCATTTTTATCAGCCATCTGTACGTAAGTATACGTATTTTATGTAATAGATTACATTTTAAGTTCCTGTACAGAGCCTTTCATCCAACTAACCTACAGATGATAGCTTTTCTCTCGATATTTTTGTTCGTCTAATTTTAAGGCATTTTAGTTCTGTAATTTCACGAAATGCTTCCAAACAAGCTGTGGCCTTTTCTAATTTACAAGTATTAGTTTTTTTCTTCATAACTGATTCGATTCTTTGTCACATGTCAAGGGTCTTTCTTCTTAGGGCATCGGTAAAAACGAAATATGCTTGCAATAAAACTGTTGAATGATGGGTCGTATACAATGCTTAAGTGTGTGAGTTATGCCTTGCCAGTTTTTTCAGTAGTTCCTTTCATGAATAGTTATTAGAAACATAAGTTTGTTTTTTGAACGAGCTGTTTATAATGTATAGGGGTTATTCCAGAAATTCTTGTAGATAGGGATTTAAGAAGTTTTTGCTACAAAATACTGTTTTTATGTTAAAATGAAATTCTATTTAATAGTCATGTTTTTTTTTATTTCTTATGAAATAAGCGTTGACCTATCTATCATTTTTGTAATCAAATTAACTTAACTATCTATTATGTGAAAAATATTGGTAGCTCTGTAAATAAAGTCATCTACTTACAGGACTTAAAATAAATTATTCCATGCATATCGCACGTCATTATACCAATATTGTTAAAGTTGTTTCGGAACCTCAAAAGTGACAGAATTTCTTTGTTCTTTCTGAGCATAATTGTGGGGTCTGTGATGGCATTGAGAGTGAATATTTGAGACGATAGCCAATCGTCTTAGCAGTAGTATAGTATTTAATAAAAGATATGCTAGGGAAAAAAGGAGTTTGTTTAGCATATTTTTTATGTTGTAGCTAGCATGAGATAAGCAAAAAGGTTCTCTACAATGAGTGCGCAATAATAAAAACACATTACTTCTTTTATACAAATTTTTATGAAAATAATGAAATTAAACAACTAGGTATTCTATTCAAGAATAGAAAAATATTTCAGTCTAAGACGATCTGTCTTACATACGAACATATTTTTTCGAATACTCGAATCCATAAAAATATATTAGAAAACAAATTTTGGAACTACACTCAAAAACTAATAGGTAGTTTTATCATAAGGATAAGAATATCCAAATTGATATTTCAATCAAGTGAAACATTGATGATTAGCTACTAATATTTGGTTTTTTTTATCATAACTTACGTACAAAAATACAATTTATAGAGATCCCGCCATATAAATTGGCAGTTGGGGGCGTCGCCACAGTCGCGTAATTCAGTGTTACCAGTAAACACGCCAAAACTAGCACTCACTGTGCCATACGGCTCGATACATTATAGGTTTCATTTGTAACGGTCTTTGGTTGCAGAGCTATAAACTCAAATAAAACAAATTAATATATCAAAGTCAAAATATGTTTATTTAAAATAGGCCCTATCACAAGCTCTCTTTGAATGTTATCTTATGATCTAAGTATAAGAACAATAAAGGCGTGTTTACTGGCAACAGTGAATTATGCAACTGCGGCGACGCCTCCATCTGCCATAATATATTCAAAATTATAAATATCACAATCTCTTTGAAAGTTATCTTATGATCTAAGTATAAATTAAAAAAACTATTTCAAACATGGCACTGAGCATTGTCTTTACATATTTTTTACCGAGGTTAGATCAGCGGAGACCCTAGCTCGGAGAAGAACTAACAAGAAACTCCGGAAATCAATTTATTATAATCACCCTTAACAATCATAAAAATTACAAAGAGTGGGCAAAAAACACAACGCTGGTAATACTAAATTTACCTTTCATACAAAATAACACGCAATGGCGGAAACGTCAAATTTAGTTCCAAGTTTGGCTACTGCCAATTTATGTGGCGGGATCTCTACCAAGACACTCAGACAAAACTCACAGACTCATTTGCTTGTTAATAGCTAGTACCTATTCTTATATCTGTGGCAATTGTAAACGGAAATTATAATCTGCCAAGTTCATATCTGTCAGTTTTGCCAAAGGACATTTTTTTTACATTAGTTCTATATAAAAACGCAAATATCGTTTCACGAATTTTAGTAAAATAAGAACAATCATTCGGTGTTTCTCAGTTGCTCAGTACAAGAATATTTACAATTTATACGTTAAGACAAAATATCATATCAGCATCATATAAATGTACAAATTATGAATATGGCTGTAGGAAAAAAGTATAAGATGAGCTAATATGAAAGTGGAACGGAAGAAAAGGCAAAATTAAATAGATATTTGTTGCTACTACCTACGTCTTTCAATAATATATTCGTAAGTTTCTTATTATTTAATATCAATTAAAAGTAGGAAAGGATACGTGTAAAGGTCGATTCTAATATATACGTACATACATATATTTATATGTTTGCGGGACTATGGCACTGACGCAATTTGTGCCAGCCCCACTTTAGGGTCATATGTGATAAGGAAACTATCTACAAAAGAACAATCGAATATTTATTTTAAGTACTAATTCCAAAATGCATCGATATTGCAGCAAATAATTAAATACAGAAATTATACTCATGATTAATAACAAAACGGCACTTATCGCGTAAGTTTTTATATAATAAAGTTACCTTATTTAACCCGACGTTTGTTATTAGCGATAAGTCTCGTTTTGTTATTAACCCTAGAAAGATAACCTACGTCGCAAAGGCGCCCGCGCGATGAATATCCTGCTGTCTTTTTCGACTGACAATACGTATCGAGTTGTGCGTTTCAACCAACTCCGTCGTCGATCTAGTCTTCCACGTAATGACCATATTTTCGCAGTAAGTACCATAGTTTAGACAATACAGCAAACTCATGCGCTCTTTAGGCGTATGGTTATCTTTTATGTAACTTTGAGCGATTT
Organism: Leucoptera coffeella; assembly: GCA_030578115.1. NCBI lineage: Eukaryota > Metazoa > Arthropoda > Insecta > Lepidoptera > Lyonetiidae > Leucoptera > Leucoptera coffeella. Next base: position 141,628 of record JAMBLF010000131.1, on the reverse strand, counting down.
TTTGCTGTCGTATTATTGAACATAAAGTGATGTTTATGTGTTTTATTTCAGTTGAGATTATTAAGTATATTAATATGACAAGCAAAAGAAGATTGGCAGATGATCAAATGCAACAGAACCTTGGGGAATTAAAAATTACACGATCTTGACCAGTTTGCAGTTGTAAAATTACTATAGACCTTTGACGCTAGTTTCGTACAAACCCAAACCATCAAAGATGGTTTATTTCTTATCATCGTGCGACGAAGAACGTGTCCTCAACTCAACTACCGGCCAGTCGGATATAATAATGAATTATAATCAAACTAAAAAGGGGTTGACTTTCGATGAGATCTGTTCTGCTATGTTTTGTTCAAGGAAAACTAATAGATGGCCTATGGCAATGTTTTATGGTATTTTGAACATTACTTTCGTGAATTTGTATATCATATATTATCATAATGTTTTGTCTGAAAATGAAAAGTCATTAAACCGACGAGAACACATGAAAAAACTTAGTACTCGGCTAACTGCCACTTTGATGTCGGAAAGATTAGATGCTCCCACTTTGCCAAGATATTTTCGGAGTAATATTGAAAATATTCTCCCAAAGCTCCATGGCCAAGCTTCTGCAGATAACGAAGAGCCTCCAACAAAGAAAGGCGTTACTGTAACTACTGTACTCGTCTAAAAAAAAGGAATGCCGAAAACTACTTCCGCCAAATGTCGAAAAACACTGTGTGGTGAACACAGAATTGAAGTTTGTCATGCCTGCTTATAAAGTGCCTTTTTTGATGTAATAATTGATTTTTGAGATTGATTATTTAATAGTCAAACTAGTTTATACGAAAAAATTGCATTACTTTTGTGATTTCTCATAATTTAGTCCATTTACATAGAAAACTGTAAAGTTTTGTAAATTCTTAAAGAAGATAATTTTTTTTTGTTAAAAAATATTTAAAATAAATAATTTCGTACGAAATATCATTTTTATTTCTAAATAATAGTCTAAACCCCTAAAATAATACATTTATTGGCCAAAATATTACTTATTACCATTACATAATCACATTTGAAAATCGTGCGCCTTTAAGGCGTATGGTTATCTTTTACGTAAGTCGTGGGATGGTTATCTTTCTAGGGTTAATCATGAGTATAAATCGCGAACCTCTTAAAACAGAAATTATACGTTTCAGTATACATTATACATTGAATATACGAAGTATAAAATTGAACATTGTTGGTTACAACCTACACTACTGAAACATACATAAACTGAGTCAAATTTCGTTGGCTGTTATTCAAACAAAGAACAGAGATATTACTAAAACAATGAAGCATTGTGTTGTATTCAATACAGTTCGAATAGTTTTTGATAAACATTCTTACGTAATGCTTACTTATAATAAAGTATGCTTTCCCAAGGAATAGATAGGTAGGTATATAATTGTACAAGGAAGTTCCGACATTTTAATGCTTATTAAAAGTTCACATTTACGAAATAGACGGTACCAATAGTCAATCGCCGTTTATTGACTATTTATCTAGAGCTAGGTATGGTTTCTCAAGATGTTTTCGTTATCAAACAAGATTCTTCTCGATTCTTATTAAATAATTTGAGTAACTTTACAACACATATTTTCAATGGTATTATTGTCATTGCTTAGCAATTATATCACATTTTTCACCACATCAATTTTATAGTTTACGACAAAACTTAAAAACGCCATAAGTAACTCTAACTACTTACTTATATAGTCAGTTAGTATTTTTTTTCAAGCCTTTAGGCAGGGTAACAGACAATATTTAATTACTTGAATTGAAATAATTTGTATCTAAACGTAGTAATAAGCACGTAGTTAGTAATACTTACTAGCAGTACCTAGTTGAACACAATAATATATTCATATAAAACCAAAAATACACGGCGGAAATCGAACAAAACCTACAATACTGAACAATTACTGTTGCATATAGCTAAAAACCAGATAATATAATGTAAATTTTGGAAAATAAAGTCGAAAGTTCATGTTCTCGTATGTTTCGAGACGTCATAATAATTTGACACAATATGTTCGGTTTATAAAAGATCTTGAGTATGAAATTATTTTTAGCTAAGCATTATTGTCGTTTTGCCGATATTGTATGATTTTAAATAAACTGAATTACTGTTTTTTTTAATGATGATTGACATTATAAGTGTACAAAGAACGTTATAACTTATTTGAGACTAATAGCAGTACTTATTTTCCTCTGCTTGAGCAAATTCATGTCTTTTACTTTTAGTATAATAAAGATAAAATAACATTTAAAATACTTCATACAATAAAAACAATAAGACATTTTTCTTATTAAATAAGAATAATAGGTAATGTATTACGTGTATCACATACATATTAAAAACAAAACTACAAAATTTTGGTTAATTCGTATTCATATTAAATATGAAAATATTTTAAATTTGAGTACACACAAAAAGTACTTGTAGTTTCATAATAAAATGGTATAATACATAATTACTTATTTCTACATATACCACAATATTAAACTATTGAAGACAGGCAGAATTTTCGCTAGATCGTAAGGCAATTCACTTTTAACATGTATAGATAAATATTTGTACACCTACTTAATTGGACTAAAAAAATATTTTATTATCGTTGATCTTATTATAATACTACCAGATATTGCATACGAACTTATAATATACATATAGGCATTTATAAAACACTTTGCATTAATTTGCTTATTCAAAATATTAAAACATAAATAACTATTCTTCTTTATACCTCATGAATTTGGTATTGTAATAAGATCAAGACAGCCGAATAGAATGTCAATGTTAACATAAAACTTAAAATAATATATACTAATAATTATTTTAATTCACTATAAATAAATTTCCATACGAATAATGGTTTTTTTAATCTAAATTGACTTACTTAAATCTAAGGACAGAATCTGCAATCTCTGAAAAAAAAAAAATATTTTAAATAAATGGGATTGTAAAAACATATCAATGTCATCTATGACAAAAAATACTAAACTATCAGTTCGTTAGCTAACTCATTATTGATGTTGGTTAAGCGTAATTGTGTGAGTGATGGTATTTTATGTGTACTAAATGTTGATTTTAATGTATGTAACATGTAAATTGTTTATATGCAAAAACTAACAAAAGTCGAAAAGTTTCACTACATTAAACTATTGGCAACATTTTACATATATTATTAATATTATACAGAGGCGACGCCAATTGAACATATTTTCCAGTGTATTCTTTTTTTTAATTTACACTTGTATAAATTCATTTTGCGATATTTTGTTACCAGGATGTTCAATATACAATTGCACTTACCAATTATTATACGTCATTGCCTGTCACCACTATCAGCTGTTCTGCGTTTCTTCATTTTCTCCTTCATTGCAGGCTCTATCACATCCCAGAGTGTATCGCTCTCATAAACCTTCCTCTTAGGTTCCCCTGATACATTTGGTTCCACCTTGCTTTCAGAGTCTTTCATAAATTTCTCATACAGCTTCGCCGCATTTTCGGAAGGAACGTAAGCGTTAGTTTTCTTCTGTACAACAGGAATTGAGTCCTGTGAGTCAACGCAACTCGTGGTCGAGCTAGAACTACTTGGTACTTTCTCTTTTTTCTTAAAAGTTACGGAATTCTGCAATATTGGTCCTTTTTTGACCACAGTTACTGGAGAACTTGTTTTCGGTGGATCAAACCAATTTTCCACCTTTTTAACAGACTCAACAATCAGTTCTTTTTCTTTAATTTCTATAAGTTCTTTCACTGTTTCTTGCAGAATTGCTTCTTCAACTTTTGGTTCGGGGTTTACACTAACTACGTAATTTCTATTGTCAAGGGCAATATCTGTTTTAACACCTACTTTGGGTGAACATATTTTTTCTTCTGTTTGTGAGCTTGTTTTGTTTTCAAAATGTTCTGGAGTTAAGAGCATTGGTATTTTAGGTTCTACAGCTTTACTTGGTGCAGTAGCTTTGGGTGCTGGTGGCTCAGTGTATAACTTTAGAAGTGTGGACAATGCGACATTTCTACGCATTCTTGAATTAATTGCGTTGTCCGGTATCTTTAGTATATCAGATTTTATTTCTTCTGCTTTTGATTTAATAGTTTCTATTTCATGGGGTACAATACTGGGCACACTGGATTCAGACACTGGAGCAGATTGAGATTCAGTAGTTGATGCCATTAGAAGGTCGTTTGGTGGAGCCTCAACTTTATTGTTACTTTCATTATTTTCTACATCAGTTGGTCTTTGTTCAGGTTCGAAAGGCTTTACATTAGGATCTAATTTACTAATGACTATACAGGTATCGTTTAGGGATTCTTCATCATCATTGTCCTTAGTGGATAGCTCATTAAATTCATCTACCTGAAAAGAAAAATGTATATAAAATATTTTCGCACTAACTAGTATGTAATATGTAGTAGTGTGATATAAAGAAGAGCCCTGGTAGTAAAATAGGGTAATAATGTGCTATAATTATAAAGATAAGGAAAGTTCTTTAAGCTATTCATTATGTTTATGTCTCTAATGACATAGAACTTTTAGCCCCAAGATAAGTGTCAAACAACAAACTAGAGAAAAAAAAGGTCAAATATAGACGAAAAAAGACTCAATAAAAAATTCAAAAATGATAATCATACCATATTAATAAAATATTTTTCATCATAATCTCAAACATATTTCGTATTCCGTTAGTATCTACATACATATATAAAATAAAGATCCTAAAGTAGTAATAAAATAATAATGGTAAAATAGTCGATATAAATAAAAAGAATGAGGAACAGAATAAGAACATAGACAGAATCATTCATATGCCTTAACTAGTTAATAACACTTACCATCTGTATCATGCGCGAAATGTTTTCTAGATCAGGCAAGCAGTTTTCATTAGACGATGGGCCTTGAGGTGCTCCATGGCTTTGTAAATAGTCCAGATACTCATCAGTTTCTGTAATAAAAGAACATTACATAAACTTTAGCAACCTTGTCCGGAGTCAGAATTTCAAGTGACTCCGAAACTGGATATTATCATATATTAAGCAGATATGCAAACATCTAATGTAACAGGTGAAAAAGCAATATATACTATATGGGCGTTTTGCAGGGGCTAAAATTTCGTGTACGGTATTATTTTATAAAATAAATGACATATTTTTTTCCAATATTTATTTTGTATATAGCGTCTAAAATCCGGCAAGCATGTTTGTTAATCTTATCTTAATAAATAATAAAAAGAAAGTTTTTCTAAAGTCAAAATGTCATGAAACGTGGGGTGTGACTAAACCCAGGTGTCAATAAAACATATATAAATTTGTTCCAATAATAAAATAAGTGTTTAAAAAGCACTTAGTTGCGTGACTAAAAAAACTGTCTATGACGTGTTGCTCCGTAAATTAATTATACTTTTTAAGAAATAATATATTGTAACACTTGTTTCGAAAGAAAACAAACTGGGCCATTTCTTTGCAGCGTCGAGTGTATTAATAAAGATCGTTTCTGTTGGCCGACATAATTAATTTTAAATATTTTGTTGTCAAAAATGTAAAGCATACTTGTCAATGACGTGAGTCCAGTCAGTATTTTTTGGGGATTATTTTTATTGTCTGTTTTTACAAGTAGTCAAGTACTCAGTATATATTACTCCACTGCTGGAGATACGCTTCTCCAATAGTCTTCACCTTGATTACGATACAGATTTATTTCACCTACTTACTTTAATTTTCTTTTTTATCGGGGGTTCATTTAAGGGTTTGATAACCATTCATTTAGAGACCAATATTTTTTAACAGATGGCTCGACATGAGAAGAAACGCAAGCAACACTTGATTATCCGCGTACGAGACGCACTTAATGAAAATATCACCCATTCTAACATAGCTACTTACACGCAAATCAATCATCCATTAGGCTAGGTTGAAATTCCAAGCCTCACTCAATAGCCTCACTACACAACCCTGGCAAACACCCCGAGAGGTGACAAACCAGTCCTTGCAACGATCACCCACTCTCACATATGCACTCGAACCAACATACAATGATTGGTGTGCACAAGCCAACCCTCCAACCCAAACGCAGACTACACATTCCACATTTCCGTTTTTACCATCCTATCATAAGCCTTCTCTAAGTCTATGACGGAGCAATAGACTCAAATGTACTTCACTAGAAACTTCTCAGTGATGCTCTTTAATGAGAAGATTTGATCCATTTCCTTTCTGAATCCTGCTTGCTCATTTCAGTTCTCATTTTCAGTTTCTTTCAATAACTGAATAAAAATGTAAATAAAATGCAATAGATGTCTTTATGAAATTATAATTATTTGTTTCTCTTTTAGTAGTTTATTTACTGCATACCTTACATTACAAACATAAATTGAAAGTCTCATTTAAGGACATAATTTTTTAATTAGGGTCTAAAGATATTCCAAATGTCATATTTTGAGACCTTATTTGGCTAAGTTTTTCACAATGAAATAACATGCACATGCACTATGTTTCATTACATTAACATTATATTTTATTAATTACGCTGAGTCAGGGCCTATTCGATAGCACAATAACACAATACAAATTAATATTGTTTGACCATCTTCTATATAATAATAACTTTAGTATTTTTTCCTAATTTAGGGGGTTGTAAGCATGGCAACCTACTTATATCACGAGTTAGCTGGCTACGGAAAACTATGCATTGCATGTAAAAAAAAACTTTTATAACATATTTCGTGCAAATCGCTCATATATACAATCATTAACTCATGAATAATAATTGTCTGTAATCTATTTCAATGATTACTAAGTGCATGTAAAAAATTAAATTTCCATAAATGTCAATTACTATATTTTCATTGATACGTTCTTGTGTGTTGATTGAACTTTTAACGAACAAATTCAATTCTTACCTAAATACATTATATCACTCATATAGACAAACCTCGGTGATGTAGAAATGCATTAAAATATGGAGATAATAAGTTGATAGCAAAAATTAAAAACATGCATCAGCATTGTATAATATTTTGCAGCAATCAGTGTCTCGAGCTAATACTATGACAATAGTTATTAACAATACTACATTGCAAGTTCCATTCTTTTTGCTATATTTTAATATTACAACTAACAGCAACATTTATAGATAGTCAAAGGTTAGTGTCACCCACTTCCTGTTTATGAAAGCCTGTGGCTATCTAGAAGCTGACTGTCGATGATTCATTTTGGAAATTGTACAAAAAAATCCAGAAAACATAACTTCCATTGTTGAAAATAACATTTATTTAGTTTAAGCTAATCCATTGAGTTTAAACGGATAAAAAACTAAGAGTACCCACTCATTACAGGCACAAGAAATAAAAACTTTTAAAAATATTCATTTGTTATTAAGTTATCATAATACTTCCTGTCATGTTCAATTCTACAGAGGTAAATGATAATCACAGTTTCAGACACTAACCATACATCTGATTATAGTTTGAACAACCTGAATAGTTAAAATAAAACATATATTAAAATTGAAAGTTATAAATTCTTCTTGGTCTAGTAAGAGCTCTGGGAAAGTTTTAACCCTTATATATTTTTAGTGAGAGCTGTTTATAGCGTTTTAAAGTTAGATGTTAGTTATCATTTCGACATTTCCTGGAGGTTTGGAACTATCCTAAATAAAAATTTGGATTCACAATGTAAAAATAATAATTTACCATAATGTCTTCGTATAGGAGGTCTGGTTGTAACTAATTTTATGTCATTTAAGACACCAGACACCTCACTAAGATCTTTAAGAATAGCTTCCTTATTATGCCACTTATGGTTCATAGCGATATTATTTAAAATAAATGGACAATTGAATGAGAAAAACCACAACACAACACACAGACAATGTATTGTAAATGGATCAAGTAAGAACTTGAGCTGTGAACTGACAGCACGAGTCTAAAGCTGCAAATATACACGGACACAATAATGACGAACATTTTCATAAATTAATAATCGTTGTAAGAAAAAAACATCTAAAAATGTGGATCTTTGATATTTAACCGGCATCAATAATAAATTGAAAATGTCATAGTTATTCAATGATACATTTTACACTGTAGATCACTATAATTAATATAGTACTCACACCGATATTATCAAAATTGTTGTTACTTGCAAATTACAATCCAATTGAATAGTGAATCAATTGATTGATTTAGCTAGCAAACAAACTAGAGTACCCGCCACATACGGTGGCAGTAGCCAAACTTGGAACTAAATTTGACGTTTCCGCCATTGCGTGTTATTTTGTATGAAAAGTAAATTTAGTATTACCAGCGTTGTGTTTTTTGCCCACTCTTTGTAATTTTTATGTTTGTTAAGGGTGATTATAATAAATTGATTTCCGGAGTTTCTTGTTAGTTCTTCTCCAAGCTAGGGTCTCCGCTGATCTAACCTCGGTAAAAAATATGTAAAGACAATGCTCAGTGCCATGTTTGAAATAATAGTTTTAAGAGATTCGCGATTTATACTCATGATATAAGATATAAGGGTGTGTATAAGATTGATTGCAGCTGTGGGAAATCCTATGTCGAACAGACTAAACGGTCTATTGCGGACAGAGTGAAGGAACACATAATATATGTAATATATAATAAGAAGGATAAGTCCCGTTAATTATTAATCATGTTTGAAATAGTATAATAAACATATTTTGACTTTGATATATTAATTTGTTTTATTTGAGTTTATAGCTCTGCAACCAAAGATCGTTACAAATGAAACCTATAATGTTTCGAGCCGTATGGCACAGTGAGTGCTAGTTTTGGCGTGTTTACTGGTAACACTGAATTACGCGACTGTGGCGACGCCTCCAACTGCCACCGTATGTGGCGCGATCTCTACTGTTCACTGATGAGAATTAAGAATATTATAAATAATATTTTAAGAGCAAAATAATTATTGTCTTTATTACTATAATATAATTTTACTTGGGCAGTTACTTTACAAAAAATTATATACTTCAGATTACAGTAAGTCTATTCGTTTTCTATTCCTTCGACTACGAAGTTAATACGTTCAAGTTTCAAAGTAAAAGATTTTGATAAACTGCTCTAAAATGTTGGAAGAAAAGGATGAGAAAGCTTCGAGTGAAGCGGCGTCAGCTATTGAGAACTTGAAGATTGACGGTGAACAGAAAGATGATGGTGATGCTTCCAAGACTGACAAACAGAAAGGTATATAATACACTTATTATACATATTACATATCATTATTAGCCCATTGGCTGGTAACCATATGTCGTCTGCCTGCAGATGAATGAGGGACTTTGTTCATAATATATTTTTTAATTGCTCCTGTGTTCTTTTGTTACCAGCTAATTTCATGTTAGCATGAACTTGTGTTCATATTAAAACTATTTTTCTCTCTTTTTAATTTCTCTGTTTGACAATACACATAGGAATGTGAAAAAATACACCTTTTTCTGTTATCAGATATGAGCTTCAACTATGTTACAGTGCTAAGGCTACATTTATTAATTTGTGTTGTTGTACTAAATGAATTTACTTGCCAATTTTCAGTTGTGATTCTTCTTAAACCTACTGGAAATGCACCTATCATGAAGACCAAACGGTGGGTTGTAGGAGCCGAGAAACCCATCGCTTATGTTATTGAATGTATTAAGAAAGTTTTGAAATTAGAAGCAGATGAAAGAATGGTAAGTATATGCACAAGTAGTTATTCTAAAAAATATGTTATTAGTGGATGTATTTCTCAGTATCATTATAATCTATCTGTATAGTATCTATATATTCTAAGACATACTAAGAAAAATAGCAGCTGCTTTTACTTTCTCTTGTATTGAAACTTAATAAAGCAATGCAAGATTAGCAGGAATAGCTGAGATGATGGCAAAAATGATTTGGTATAGAAGATCTTGGGTAGTATTCCTCACCAAAGCTGTATAATATGCTTGTCTACTTATAGTAAGTAGGCACATATTCACAACATAATTATGTCATGCATTGTCATGCACTGTCCTGTGCTAGCAGGGATATAAAGAATGCTAACTAGTTGCCGTTCTTCCTGACATGTCATAGGAGGCGACTAGGGGTAAATAGGATCTATTGGGAAATAGGCTAGTAACCTGTCACCAATGTTTCATTATAACACAATTCATGCTAAACAGTGACCAAGGAGATATTATATCACTGAGGTTATGTCCGCCCTGAAAGTATGGAAACATTGTTAAATAGTTGTTGTTACTATCATTCTCTTAGTCAAAAGAAACTGACTTGAAGTATATTTTATTGTGTGGTTCTCAAGTTATTTTAAAAGCATTATATTTTCTTTTTCAGTTTGTCTATGTGAATCAAACATTTGCACCATCGCCTGACCAGTTGGTGGAGAACTTGTACGATTGCTTTGGAACTGACGGGAAACTAGTTCTACATTACTGTAAGAGTCAAGCTTGGGGTTAGAATATTCAATTTATAGTTGATTTAAAACTTGTATTAAGGGTACTAAGTCAAGGTATAACAATGCTAATATTGCGTTGTATCTTATTCCATTTGTTATAATTATTAATAATAACTAGTCAGAAACAAAGTCCTGTGACAAAGATTTGGAAACCAATTTATCATATTGGGTACAAGCCTGCCCTATAGACTAATCCATAGACATATAACCACTGCACTAGAGATTATAACTAAAGGAAAAGATATAAATGTAGCTTTGACTGTATTGAATTATATGTATTTTAAATTTGTTGTTGCCTAAAATTTAAATTACCTTGGGTTGAAAACTATTCAATCCTGTGCCAGTTTCTAATTGCTGTATAATCAATCTATATCACAAAGCAGTCATTATTTGTAAAGAAGTGTATGTGTGATATCTCATGTAAATAAAAGGCGAATTGATGTAAATAACATTTATAAACAATGAAAATACACTTTATTTCTAAGTACATAAAATTGGCTTTCACTTCACTTCTTACTACCATTGCTGTTCACGAATTCCTTACTCGTTGTCTTCGTTGGGAGTACTAGAAATACATAGGAATAATTAAACTATGTTTATATGATATGAGAACTTTAATAATAATGAATAAGTAGTATAAGTCTTGCTTAAAGCAACGAAGGAAAAACTAGGTTTTCTAGGGTTTGTGTACTCTAAAAGAGATTGAATATTCTTTAATTAGTTGATGTAATAATCCTTAAGTTAGTAATAATACCCGGTCTTTGAGTGACCCATATCTAACATGCCTTCGAAATTTCGGAGATGGCCACTCAAGTCACAAAAAAAATGGAGAGTGTATACACAAGTCGTGAAGCCTATGCTATGTTTGTTAATAGACTATAGGAGATATGCTAAAAGCACCTTACTTTTAACGACGTCGACCTATGTAAAGAACCTCAGAGATCTTATCTCTTTGGTCAGTTTTAGCATTAGTATCGGCCGTGATAGCATTAATATAGATCGCAGTGATATCTAGTGTCTTAGTCAGTCTCTACGACATACCGGAAATGCCAGCTGGTTATTATTTATTTACGACTCAGAAAATTTGGTAATTTATAAGGTTTCTCAAACAGAACCTTACCTTATATAACATACATTGTAAAGAACTTGATATGTTTTCCTCTCCTTATATTTATTCAAAACATGTATAATCATGCGTTTTGTAAATAATAATAATAATATTATATATATGTATTATGTGAAACAACTCTTAAGTTTCTTTGTATGTTCACAGTGAAACTAATTTCGAAACAAATGAATATACTATTTACTTTGGCTACTATCATAAGCCTATTGTAAGTTTATACAGGGTTTCTTATAAACAAAAACTCACTGGGAGCGCAGGGGTCTGATATCTTAGAGCCTTTAATGCTGCTGCAACTGGAGCCTTTGGAATTGTTGGAGGTTTTAGACTTCACTGAGGTCTTGGACTTGGCAGAGCCTTTGTCCGGCTCATCGCAGACACACTCCGCGTGCACACTGCTTCGGTGCGTGTCTATTGATCCTATCTTTTCTTCTTTTATCTACGGGGAGAGGTTTAGTTTAGTCATACCATGTTAGCCACGTATTATATAATATTTTAACTTACGCTACGAATATGTAATGAAATGAAATCACCTTGCGTTGCGTTGTGGAAATAGGAAACAGATCATTGACACATTAACTATATACATGTTCACGCCTCTATGGTGTGAAGAACAGAAGAGAAGGTTAATGGGTGTGAGTAAAGCAAGAGATATTCGTCAGGATCGTTCCAGGTGGCGATCGATATTCTGTCTATCTAGTTGGGGACGTAGAGGCGTGGATATGTATGTACTACCTTATCTGGAAATAGTATAAAAGCGAATTTTAGCACTAGTGCTTTTGCGTATTTAGTTGCTTAAGTAAATTAACATAATCAACAACACTAGGCAAAAATTACGAGTTTACCTTAGACGGAGCCGATGGAATTTTGAATTGTTTGTCGCCAGAGCCTTTCTGTGAGCCATTTAGGGATAAACGCAGCTGGCTCTCCGAAGGCTTAGGAGACGGGGCTTTTGAAGACTTCTTTGACGATGGTGGTGACTTGACGCAACCATCACATTCACCTTGGTTGGGCGGTGGTATATATTCCTGAAAATAAAATGGGGATCTGTGAGCCCTGCCTACTGCTTTGTAGGTAAACGAGCGTGGTATCGAAATATTATATTAATAACATAATTTAATATTCGTTTATGATTTACCTATTGATTAACGAGGAAAAACATACAACAACCAACCTACTGAAAAAAATATTACGTTTGTATGCGCTTAATTGAATTTCTTCCATCTGTATAGGTAATTAGAAAAGTAGTAGTAATTTTTGGGGTAGATATTATGCACCTGCCACGTGGCGGTTAACATCATAGTCAGTAGTAGTAAAAAGCGATTTTGCTTACTTTACACTTGTCAGGGGCCCCATGTCTACTACCGAAACCGACCGACCGACATACCGAATTTAAAATGGCGAAATTTCTTACCTTTACTATTCCAGTAACAAACTCACACTGTTACTGAAGTGATATAGAACTACTATTTTGCAAAAAATATTAGTGGACTTGAATCTGAAGTCAACTTGTGACTACGAGGTGGCCATAGAATCTCTAACTATTTGCGTAGTTGGACACGCGAATCTTGGTCTTAAAACAACAAGTTAGTAGTAGAGAAACTGTTAGTTTGTTTGAAATATAGTTATCTTTATGTACTGTTTGTTTACATAGACACTTTAGCTATATCACCTCTGGCATTTTCCAAATGAAGATGCCTCCCTCGGCGCCGCAGCTCACGATGAACTGCATGTCGGGGCTGAACTTGCAGCAGGTCACGGCGCCCGAGTGGCCCATGCCCACGTGCGTGTAGATGCCCTCTTGGTACAGCCACAACTACAAACACATTCAAATAGAATAAAAGAGCTATAATATAAAAAGCTAAAAAAATATTGCCTATGTCTGTGGAAGGTTTGCTACGTAGAGTTCGGTCCGAATAAGACTTTTAACATTCAGATTGTATACAACTATATTATATGAGTGTGTATTTGGTACGTCACCGAAAGGTTTTCTTTTGAGTCTGACGTACAATGAATAAATACATTATTTACGTTACAGTACCTATAACCGTTGAGTGTGTAGAGAAGGTGTACGGATGTCAACGAAGTGAAAGTGGTTGTCAGTATACCAACAAATGGGTAGTGTATAACATATATGGTATACGCGAATAATATGTGTGAGTAAAATAGATTACAAAAAAATGCTCAATGGCTGTACCCAATGATACAGAGTCAAGCCCCAAACGACAGAGCTAGGTCGAATTTAATGGTAAATAGCTTCATTTCGTATATAATATTAGATACTGAGACAGGTTGCTAGCCTATCACTGAATAGATTCCATTAGAGACTAGTCGCTTGTATCGTATTACAATACAGCGACTACGACATGTCGAAAAGAACGGCAGCTATTCCAGTTACGTATCGTGATCAGTTACGTTTTAAATCTATGATACCTTAACGAGTTGGTCGTTAGCCCCAGTTACGAAAAGCGCCCCGTTTCTCGAGATGTCCAGACCATTTATCGCACCCAGCTTGCTTGCTTCCAACTAAAACCAATGCAAAATATTACTAAGCGAATTTATTTCTGATACATGTACATTTGCGAAATGCACCTACTACTACGCTGGGAAAAGATATTATGAAGAAACCCACCTAATTCTCGGAATGGTATGTAGTGCTTCTAAATAGAACCTGTCACATTAGGTACTCACTATTTGGTTAACAGGTGGATACCATGTGGTCCTAAAATTACTACCTCAGCAATTGCGACACGACACGCATACCTCTCACTTTCTCACTTGAGTGAAAAGTCCGTGATAGTGTTTTGTTTCATCACTGTTGTTTTATCTATTTAATAATACTTTTATCTCAATTGCATAATATTAATTCTAAGAATAAGTCGAAGTATATCCGTACCTCCCGAGCAAGGTTTCCGCTGCCCACTTCCCAGTAAGCCACTCGCCGATCCGTGCCTCCGGTAAGCAGCTGGCAGCCCAGAGGCTCAAAGCACACGCACATGAACAAAGTGTTCGCGTACATCACCTGCCTTCGGGATAAAGTGCTGCAAATGGAGATAATAAGGGTTATTTACAATCTATATGTAAAGACATACACGAATAATATTGACATGGTTCAATTATTAGGATCCCCACATATACGTCAATGCTTAATGATAATGTTAACATAATAAAATCATTGTTATACTTTTACTTCACGGAGCATATTACCTACTAATATATGCTGAATATCGTAGAAGTGTATACGTATAGTCTAGAATATTATTTAATACTTCATTTATGTTTAATTAAAGCTTTTACAACATAAGCGCTATTATAAATTTTACCCACAGTGAAACCTAGAAGTCATATTTAAATACTTTTACGCAGGGCAAATGGGATTATCGACTCTACTCACAGTCAAAAGTAAACCGTAACCGTATTCGTCAATGCTATATACAATCTGACTAAATAATATGTTCTTTCACCCTACGGTGATTATAACTTTGACAAGCAAATATCCATAATATATTAACCCTTCGTCCCTACGGCCTTATATAGTACGTAACTTTTTAATTTGGTTAACATGTGGGTTCGAGGTGGAAATGGACGCTTAAACCTGTGACAACCCAGCAAGGTTAGGAAGCGATTGTTTATACAATTTAACTATAACAAAGTCACTTATTGTTATTTTGGCAAGTGAAAACATCATTAGTAAACCTGCCAAAAAGGTAAAAAAAATTTTTTTGTATACCGCGAGTTTACCTTCTGTCACGTTGGATATCGACTTTGGCCATTTCAAAGCCACTTTTCACCTGATAATGATAAAAAGCGGGGTTCCAGTAACCAAAGGCCATCAATACATCAATCAATAGGCAACAGTATCACTATACCAATAGGCCGCAAAACTGAATTGATCGTGGACACTACCCTGCAAGAGTTTTACGGTTGTGAATTCAAGCGTATGTAATTTATGTCGCTCACATAAGGTCCCATATGATACACGAGCCATCTGTCCCGGCACTCACGGCCTCAGTGTCATTGGGCGACACTTGGATGGCTGACACGGGACTTTTATGCTCCTTCAGCACTTTCTTCAAACCAGGACCCGTTGGTTTCACGTCCCATACTCGCACCTAGAAAGGTATGAAGGTATCTAAGACTGTCTTTTATATGTACTGTAGCTAGCAGAACTAATATATACTTACATATTATGTGTAAGTAAATATTACTTACGTATCAGTATTTTTTCCCTTTCGGAGTCTAAGTAACTTCGGACCTACCTAACGGAAATGTAACGGAGGTAAGGTTAGTTGACCAGAATTGGAATCCAGGTTAGGTTAGTCCAGAAACCTCGGCGCGATGATATCTCTTAGAGTACCCGCCACATAAGGTGGCAGTTGGAGGCGTCGCCACAGTCGCGTAATCCAGTGTTGCCAGTAAACACGCCAAAACTAGCACTCACTGTGCCATACGGCTCGATACATTATATTGAGGTTTCATTTGTAACGATCTTTGGTTGCAGAGCTATAAACTCAAATAAAACAAATTAATATACCAAAGTCAAAAGTCAAAATATTTTTATTCAAAATAGGCCCTATCATAAGCTCTCTTTGAAAGTTATTTTATGATCTAAGTACAAATTAAAAAAACTATATATTGACAAAAGGAATATATATGAGTGAAGTGGAAGGGCGGTTACGTAGGGGCCGGCCTAATAAGACATATATGTAACAGTCAGATAGACGCTATATTGAAAAAAGGTGACGTTAGGAGTACCTATAACCGCCGAGAGTGTATTAGAGAATGTATGAATGTCAATGAAGCGAAAGTGGTCTGTCAGGATCGGGACAAATGGGGATCCGTGATCTCTGCCTACCCCTCTACAGGGAATCAGGCGTGATGTGTATGTATGTATGTATAAAAACTATTTCAAACATGGCACTGAGCATTGTCTTTACATATTTTTACCGAGGTTAGTTCACCAACCATTTCGGCTGCTCAAGATGCCACGTCATGAAGACCACGACCGCTCTGATAAGAGCGTAAAGATTGAGAAGAAGAAGTTCAGCGGAGACCCTTGAAAAAGAACTAACAAGAAACTCCAGAAATCAATTTATTATAATCACCCTTAACAAACATAAAAATTACAAAGAGTGGGCAAAAAACACAACGCTGGTAATACTAAATTTACCTTTCATACAAAATAACACGCAATGGCGGAAACGTCAAATTTAGTTCCAAGTTTGGCTACTGCCACCTTATGTGGCGGGTACTCTAAGTCCTTATTTAGCATGAATATTGGGGTTGGAGTCGTTCGAAATGTCGTAGGAAGCATTCCAAGTGCTTGGCGTAAAATGAATCTATTTGGTGATCGGCTGGAATAACCAGTCATAATAGACAAGCATCATGTTCCATTTGAATCATACCAATCTAGTAAAAATAATCTTTCTCATATCTTCATACATTATTCCTATAAATCATATTCATTACCTGTCCCTCGCAACCTCCACTTATAAGCGTGGTACAATCAGCAGTCATAGCTAGGGCCGAAGTTCCCTTATTATGGGTGTTCAGTATCGAATATATGAGTCTGCCTGACAGTGGAGTGAAGGCTCGGATTATCGCATCATTCCATGCTGTAACAAAAACCA
The DNA here is from genome assembly GCA_030578115.1 of Leucoptera coffeella. Taxonomy (NCBI): domain Eukaryota; kingdom Metazoa; phylum Arthropoda; class Insecta; order Lepidoptera; family Lyonetiidae; genus Leucoptera; species Leucoptera coffeella. Next base: position 124,401 of record JAMBLF010000131.1, on the reverse strand, counting down.
ATAAATATGTAATATTCTAAAACATATGTAACAAGATTATTATTTCATGATCTGTTCTGTTTTATGCATATAATTTTCTTAATGATGAGGAAAAACGTTGGGAAGATATATCTGTCTGTTTCTCGAAATAGGTTAGTAGCAGTCGAACCTGTCACGCTAGATACTGACTATCATAACGTTAATTGGTTGTGCACCCTCAGCCACGGGCTACCTCGAAAGGGTTTAACGGTCTCGTATGCCTATCCCCTCGAGATGGGCTGAATCTCGGAGCCCATCTGTCCTTAGGATTAAAGTTGAGCATTTTGTTTACGCTTTAGACTAGCACTAAAGTAGTAAAAAAATTACTCATTTATACAAAATTGCGTTTAAAGTTGTTAGCAAGAGTTGGAACAAATAGCGATTCATGCCTACTTCTTTGTAAAAATTCGGATGCACTGTGCATGTACATATACATAAAAGAGTAGGTATTATTAATAATCTCTTCAAACCCTAACACTTCTAGAAATAACTAAATATCTAGGACGAAACCTGTTACAATGCTCTTGCCATCAGCTGCGAACAGTACCGATGTGCAGATGAAGTTGGGCACAGATATCCTGAGTAACTCTTGGCCAGTATCCGTGCCCCAGACTCTGACATCCCCCACCCCGGCAGTGGCGAAGACTCCGGACATACCTCTGAAAGTAAAGGTTATCATATAGAACCATAGCATTATAGAATTTCTCGTTTCTGCGTAGAGGGGTAGGTCTACATCACGGATCCCCATCTGTCCCGATCCTGACAAACCACTTTCGCTTCATTGACACTCATACACCTCCTCATACACACTCGGCGATTATAGGTTCTTCTAACGACACGTTTCCATGTAGCGTCTTTCTAACTGCCAATTATTTAACAATTTCAAGGTTTGATTGAACATCACACACTGTATTAGGGGAAGTTGTGTGATAAAGATGTCCCCTGCTGGTCTAAAATCATAAGGGCTTGTGAAAACGCAATTTATTTAAAGCTTTTTTATTTGTTCATAACATAACATTACACATTCACATACTTTACACCCTTTCGGTGTGGATAGCACCTCGGAAATACGATAACAGGTCACTTTTTACCTTGAATATTGGGGTAGTGACGTAATATGAGACATTACTGAAAAAATTGCTAGCCTATTGCCCAATAGATTTCATTTCACTCTAGTCCTGTATCGCTTTAGATCCGGAGCATGTTAACATTATTCTCGTCTCAGACAACATCGGAATAAATATAGTCATCCTAATAATTTCCATTTTAAGTACATAAACTTACATTGGAAAAGCCACATCATTAACGGGGCCCTGATGGCAAGTGACTATCAACAAAGGGTTGAATGTGGTGACATCTATGGCGTAGATCTCGCATTTCTTCGTGCCGGCAAGCAGTAAGCGTTGGTCACCAGTTTTCTCTGGACTTTCCATTAACTCTAAGGATGTTATACTGCCCTCTAGTTTGGTCGATTTGAGCTATAAATATAAACATTTAATAGATGTAGAAAAAAATATTTTGAAAATATGCAACTTTTGAAAAAGATTATTTATGTAGCGTGGATTTGATCTATCTTACAAAGACCTAGTCCTAACTTATTTCTACGTTATTTTTAAAATTTCAGCGCCGGAAGTACCCTGACTTGTATTATTAATATTATCTCTCATATTGACTACCACCCTTCTGAAGGAACTATTATACACTAAAACCCTCAGTTATTTCGTTAAGTTAACTACAACAGACCAAATATTCACTACAACAGTACATAAAGACATTCTAAAAAGCTGAATTATTCACATACCGCTCTGTAAAGGGGCTGGTTGGGATCCGGCACTTTACTCTTGGGGAAGGAGCCTCTCCAGTTGATCTCGTCCAGCAGTTCCACCACCCCATCGCCTGTGCCCACCAACACGCACTGGTCTTCTAGGATTATCACCACTTCGACACCTGGTACAAATAAAATTGTGAAGAAAATGGTCAGTGTTTGACGGTATAAGATTACCAATGACTTGTGGCGATAGATGTTATATGTCTGGCAAGAAGTCCTTGTCGATAGAAAAAAAAACAATCTCTATTTTTTTTGGTTTTTCTAATAGATGACTAAAAGAATAGGGTTAAATTACTATCTCTTGTTGTTGCCGTCACAACACCTACTGTTATTTAGCATTACTGTAGGCGTTGGGCCAAGTTTTGATAATTCTGTAAAGCATAGGAAAACACAAATACACAATAAGTACACTAGTAGGAATAGATATTTATTACATAATAATTAATAAAATTAACCTCTTTAATTGAACAGTTCGCTAGCAAGTAGTAACCCGTAACCAAAATTCTTTATCGATGTTATCAGGACCTCGACAGTTTTGTTGAACATCACCGAGATATATATACAAAGATCTGTTAACCCAAAAGCTATTAAGCTTCAAGATTGTATATATAAGTAGAATCTAAGCCTCACCTTGACTGTAGCAAACGCTCTGAGGCTTGCCACCCTTGGATATTCTTCCGCACTTCGCCACACACGCAATCATCGTTGGTTTGATATTCTCCACCGAAGCAGTCGGGTCCGAAGGGTAATTTAAAGAGAACTTTATCATGTCACCCGTTCTGATAAACAAATCAAATTAACTTAAAAATCAAATAGAGGTAGAGGTAAGTTCCTAAAACCCTAAGTGATGAACAAAATAACGAACTCAAAAGTTCAATCTTTTTAAATCAATGGCATTACCATACTGTACTACTACTGTAAATATTACTTACAACAAGGTCTTCATCAACATAATATATGACGTTTTGAATCAAATTATTTATCGATTATTTAAGATGTAAAGATTACTTTACTCTTATATTTATGCGTTCTACGTATCAAAGGTAAGCAGTTTTCACTTTATTGTTAGCGAGTCCAAAAATCATTATAGGATTCAAGGATTCAATAAAGGCAAACTTGTAGTCACGCATAAAAGTCTATAAATACATGTTAATTTTGGCTATATCATGTTAATTATCATTTATAATCCCATTCACATCCCCATGAATTCATAAGCAACGTCCCACGTGTTGCTTCGGGCACGATCTTTTGAAATAGAGGATTTGCCATAATACTCACCCACGCGGCGGATTAAGGTTTGCGGTAGGATATTGAAACTAACAATAACGTCACCCTTTTTCTTATGCCCTAGTCACATTTCTCCGTGCTAATCTGGGTAGTAAGTTGCTGCCATTATTCTCGGTATGTCGTTAAAATATGTAAGGACTAGGGATCAATGGAATCTATTAGGCGATGGTCTAGAATGCTATCACCAATTTTTCATATTATGGACATCATAACCCCAATACTCGTGCTAAAAGTGAGTCAAGCAATAATATTACTATCTTCTGGGTTTGTCCACTGCGAAAGTTATAAAAGGACGTGAATGTGAACCCACGTGTATGTCAGTCTTAGAGTCACCTTTGGAACTTTTCTATACTTGGAAAACAAGCATATATGTACATAGTAGTATACTTACGCGGTACCAGCGATTCCATAAGAGTCATCATCTGCAATGGCTATACATCGCACGTACCTCCGCAGCTTGCCTAAAGACACGTCTACCACGTCCAATACCTTAGTGGCGTGATGTATGTTCCATACACGGAGATTGTCTGGAAGTAAGATACATACATAGGCAACACTTATAGTTTGATAGATAGAACATTTAGGTATAAACACCTTTAACATATATGCAATAGATTAAACTTGACGTATGCTTGGCATACTAGTTATAAGCAATCTTTTGAAAACATTTAGTCAATATAACAAGAGTACAAAAAATTAACAATAGTAGTTGGAGATTTATCTATTTGTTCCATAGAAACTCGAATATGATCGGAAAAGAGGTTTGTATTGAGACAGATGGGGATCCTGCATCTCTGCCTACCCTTCTACAGGGGAACTGGCGTGATTTGTATGTATGACAGAGTCAGATGCAACATAATTCAAGTATAAACTAAGAAACCAGTGCCATCTTTTGAGCTTCTTAATATCCGAAAAGGAATCACGTCCTGACATTTAATAAATACCAGATTTAGTCATGTTGCACTGTATGCATTGCACAGTTTGTCAAAACGCGACATAATGTACTGTGTCAAAACGACAAGATTCATGTGTGTAATCCGTTGTTGGCGGACAGGCAATGGCAAGCCTCGTTGATGTTGTCACTCAGGCAATCTACAAGTTTAGATTGATGTATGGTGTAATACGGGGATATAATATATGAATCATATCGTATAGGGATTTTAGTAGTTTCGGTCGCTCAATCAACTTATTCGCCAATTTTATCTTAATGGATTTATTATGATGATAGAAAATACGACAACTACTTGTTAGTTTGTTCATAATCAAAGAGTATGTAAGTTCAATCTTAACACGAAGTACTCGTGAACAAAATACACAAACACCGATTAAAGCTATATACATTATTCAGGTTATTATTACGACCAAAATAAAGACATTCACTCACTATCTCCACCAGAAACGAACGCATTAACCCTCTTATTGAGGGCCGTGATCGTGAATGCGTCCCCAGTGCTCTGTTTGCAGGCAGTCGCCGTGCCCGTGGCAGTGGCAGCCTCACAATCCCACAGGACTATGCTGCCATCGTCTCTCCCACCCAACGAGATCATGTACTTCTCGTCACTCGTGAAGGTCACTGCTTCTACACGTACCTGAGAAAATATTCATTTATTTAGTTGTCAATTTTAATTACAATGTTTATAATATAAAACGAATGGGATGTTGCCGGCCGTTTCAAAAAATACTGGAATATACAAACACATTTTTTACTTGATTTTCATGTTAGCATAAGCGTTACGGTTTTTAGGAGAGATATCTAACGCTTGTGTAACTAATTAAGAAAGAAGTAGTGAATCTATAACCAACTGAATACCTTGCTTATAAGATCGAATAAATATTGATGGTAATATCACATACATAACTATGTCATTGTTAAAAAGGCGGTTATTAATGTCTGGAGTTTCTTAGATATATTTATACCTTTTATACTTTCAAAGGTATAAACTATTCATCCCGTCGATAACAATATCAAATGGTATGTAACGACATGTAACCTCTTTCTTAGTTTTCCTCCCTGAAATTAGAACTTGCTTCATTATTTACAAACTTCAATTAACATATCGTACCTTGTGTAACTCATGAGATCCGATAAGTGACTTAGTTTTAAAACTCCATACTTTGGCTGCAGATTTGAATCCAATGTGATTAATTTGACCGGATCCAATGTAAGTACCTAGAATGTGAAATATTGATCGGTTCAGAGCTGGTTACTAGTAAACGTACGATTTATATTCGTAAGTCTTTTTGAAGAAGGCTTTTCTTTACCAAAGGAAAAGCTCGTATTTTTCTATGCACAAAACCAAGCGAAATTTATTATTTTTCAGCTGCAGTTCTTCCCGGCATATCGTAAAAGGCGACGAAGGAACTAGGGGTAAAGGGAATGTAATATTCGAAGCAACCTATCACCAATGTTCCATATGACATCACAAACTCAATAAGTATGCTATGAATTGTCCTAGGCGATACTATCATATCTTCAAAGTTCTGTTCACTCCGAAAGAGATTAAAAGGTTGAATGTATACATGTAAGTATATATCTTACCTTTGGGCGATATAGCGATTGCAGCAACACAGTTAGTGTGTCCAGTCAGGTAGTACATTTTCTTCGTCTTCCATTCCTGGATGCAGATTTTATTGCCCATGGGGTACACGATGTGCTCTCCATCTGGATGCACTTTTAGACCTTTGATTGCTGTCCCTGTAAGCAACATACGCATACATATATACACGCTTCTAAGTCCGTAAGGGGATAGACAGAGATTAGTGGTCGTCACTCGGAACGATCCTGACAAAACTCTATTGCTTCACAGCCATTAACCTTTCCATATGAGCTTCTGTTCTTCATTTTACTTAAACTGTTTAACTAAATAAGTGTAGAGGTGTAGATCGTATGTGTAAAGTCCATATTAAATTCTTTTACTTTGTTCTTCTATTTAGGATGTCAGAAATTACTTGCATTATATAAAAAGATCGAAATGTTAAATATCTTTAAAATTCGAAGAATGCGTTGTATTTTGTTTGCAATATAGTATATTGATACCAAAACAAATAATGAGGTAGATTTATTAAGTCGAAATTTATTTCTAAATTAAATAACGTAAATTGTGATTAGCCGATAATTAGTATAAATATTGGTAACTTAAGGTTATGTTTTGTATAAAATCATTTTCTTACCATCAAAGCCAACAATACTGCTTGTTTCTAAGTTCTTTACCTCAGTTGCCATATTGAATGAAAATTAAATAACTATACGAACAAATAAATAAGAACCTTATAATAGAATCTATTTTATATGAAGCAATAATTATTATAAAATCAAAGTCTATAAATAAATTGGCAACGTTTTTGAGTAATAATATACTTTTTGTTATGAATTGGTTACCTTGGAAACAGCGGCGTGGTTGCCATGGTTACATTAACTTGTTGATTCAGTTGAATTTTCTGGGTGCATGTAACTCTGGCATTGATAAGATAATCTGAAATAATCAATTTGGTATGTACCTTATAGATATAATACGACTGATTTATATATCATTTAATGGTCTTTTCTAAAATGTCTTCACAACTAGACCCTGCAGTTTGTCCAAAACCATGCATAAATCAGGCACCTGGTCTTAGCAAGCTTAGACGCTTTACCTTCGCTTTGTCTGGAACTGTCTACGCCCTATCCTTTTTATGGCATATATTTTTCTATACTTAACATTATCTTTTTCAACTATTTGACTAATCTTTTGTTAATGGAATGACTTAAATATGGTTAATTTGGGCTGCCCAATAAGGCATATAACAGACAGATAGACGCTATATTGAAAAAGGGAGACGTTAGGTGTACCTATTACCGCCGAGTGTGTATGATAAGATGTATGAGCGTCAATGAAGCGAAAGTGGTCTGTCAGGATCGGGACAAATGGGTTTCCGTGATCTCTGCCTACCCCTCTACAGGGAATCAGGCGTAATGTGTGTGTATGTATATAAATTTATAACAAAAACACATTTATGTATAACAACTCTAAATCAAAGCCTACTATATAAATTCAGATAGAACGTCAAGAACCATATTGTGTGCCGGAACAAATTATTTCGTCCGTTATTAATCAATATTCATCGGAGGCTATTTCCGATTCAATTTGCGAGCATTGCCCATCGGGACTTGTTAATTATTTTGGCGGACAACCGCCGGCTTCTTTAATTAAATTAAAGGACAATTTTTGGTAATACGACGTAGCTTAGTTGTTTGGCGCTTGACTTTGTATCAGAGGGTTCAAATTCTGCTTGAGCACGTACCAATGGAAATTCAAATGAAAATGGAAGTTTCATGATTTTATTTGTGCATTTTCTAAATAAAAAAATACATTTACGAAATGCATGGAATATTCGGTGACGGAAAACATCATAAGGAAACATACCTGTTCCCCAAGCGGTAATATAGTCAGTGCAGTTTATTTATAATAAATAAAACAATGGATGTAAAGTAACATATGTTTTATTTCATCATCATACCCTATATTTTATATTTAAATATTATGATTGGTTGTACGAAATCTAAGTTTCAGTACCTAACTGCGCCACTACCTAATATCACAAGCATTTTCGGTACAAATTGTGGTTCTTGCTCGGCTTAGAAGTTCCGTCTAAAATAACAGACCATTCAATGTTTCGTCTCCACATTCCCCAGTTAGTAACTGGTTCTCTAGTTTACCTTTACAGCGCCTTGACAGGGAATTTGTGATATCACCTACTATTGTTTAAATTATATTTTAGAAAACAAAATAAGCTACTATATAAACGAACAACAAAAAATACGAATTAACCGAAAAATAACTCAACGTTTGTTGTGCGTTCGTATATACTTTTGCAGTACATTTCAGAATTTTAGACATACATCACTACATTATGTAGTATAAAACAAAGTTGCTTTCTCTGTCCCTATGTCCCTTTGTATGCTTAAATCTTTGAAACTCCGCAACGGATTTTGATGCGTTTTTTTTTAATAGATAGAGTGATTCAAGAGAAAGGTTTATATGTATAATCCATTCCATCCATCCATTAAATAGTGGAGAAGTACAGTAATTTTTGAGGTTTCTAATGTGATGTCGTGAAACGCAAGCTGAACCCTACGAGTTTACATAGGCTATATATTTTATACCCATAGTGAACATAGGCTATATATTTTATACCCGTGCGAAGCCGGAGCGGGTCACTAGTTTAATTATATTCTTATTATAGTATGTGTCTCGTGCTAGTCTGAGACGTAAAATGAATGCTAACTAGCTGCCCTTCTTTCTGAGATGTCTTAATAGGCGGCGAAGGGACTAGAGGTTGGCAGAGGAGGTAGGTATATAGCATCTATCGGGCGATAGGCTAGCAATGTGTCATAAATATTCCATACGACATCAAAACCCTAATATACATGCTAATAAGTGACTAAGAAGATGTTTTCATGTCTTTAAGGTTCTGTCCTGAAAGAGATAAAAGGACATTAATGTTTATATATGTATGTTTATATATATGGAAAGTGTTTTTGAAATTAGTATAACTGCAGTCTCGGTTTACGTGATACAAGTTGGAAGAAATGAGAAATTGCTTTCGCTTTGTGCACTTCTTACTTTATATTTTAATAGTTTTAATAACGTAAACTAACTATAGCGTAACTATAGCGTATCCAAAATTATTTAAAACAAATGGTACGTGGGATTAACAAAAAATATATACAAACCAATGAATTTAAGTCATACAGTATATGACATAACATTTCTCAATTTAAAGTGTATATTCAATATGTTTACAAATAAAATCTGTCAAACCCATACAACATGGAAAACTGATATTTCTAGTTAAAATTTGAATAAGCGAATGATTCCATGCAGTCTGTTTAATTCATTTCAATCCAAGCAGGGGAATAGCTAGAATCAATAGTGAGCGCTTTGTTAAGGAACACGAAAATAAAAACTGCGCTTACTGACTGAGAGAAGAGAAAAACGTTTTTTGAATCTATGAGCTGGGCTTCAAAGGATGTGTATTTTTTTCCCTTGATATACGATCTCCATCACCACACAAAAACACTTTGAAATAGTCTGTATATATACGACACCTTGACACTACTAAAACTAGTTGTTATGCATGTATGCATGTGTTAACTGTACTATTAATGTTTGTTATGCATGTATATGTATTCATATATAGATAAGTCATAACGGCTTACCACCTGTCACATTAAGCACTGATCTGAGATCAGTGAGACACTCCAAGTGTTGAGTTTGACTCCTTTACAACCACGCTACCACAACTACCGCCACCACGCTAGATTAAATGGTCGTGAAACTGTTATTTTGGAATATGATATATACTTTGTAGTATGCTTCCTGGATACAATACAAACAAATACAAGACATTCATAGTATCTATCTACCAAATCACAAGAAAGTTGCAACGACACATTCTCAACTTTGCCAATTTCTCGTGACATCTACACACGCGTACGACGTTAATGTTTCTTTTATTTAACAAGAAACCTATTGTTTATGTTGTTAGAAACAAATATAAACTTTTTCACGAAATAAAAGGTTTGTGTCGACGCCAAATACGGTGTCTTTATTGAATTTACTCTCGCCGAAGAAAAGTCGTGTGAACTTACAGAAAAACTTGAATTAATTAGATAATATAGCTAGCTATCTATTCACAGTATTTTAAATTAAAGACACTGATAGGTTGGTTGCAGTGACCGGAGATATAAGCATTATAACTCCGAGATTTAGTCCACACCGAAACAATTGAAATGACATAAATATATATGATGTACGTCAGGATCATATGGTCTAAATATTCTAATTATAATATATTACAATAACATAATATTGTAGGACTGCATAACACCAATTTAACTCCCTTACTAGGTACTAGTCAACACATATTTAAGAAATATATACTTATGGATGGATAAATACATATAACATATATGATCAACAACCGGACTGGACAGCAGAAGAAAATCGTAGTTCTTAACTCTACTTACACCAGGAATCGAATCCGGCACCTCACGATTAGCGGTCAGGTGGTCAACCAATTGCGCCACGGAGGTCGTCAAATTATACAATCTATTAATTTATAGAACAAAAAGGCGCCTGACATTTACCTTTTGCCATATTACGCAATGAGAAGCAAAGAAACTGCTCAGAATAAAATTACTGATAACTTTTTTACTCCCAGAAAAGCACGCTCATTTACTTAATCAATGCCTACAAATCATACCGATAGCCCACGTAAACTATTGCCGAAACGTGTCTGATCCTGATACTTACTCTCGAGTAATCTCCAGAGAAACCATTGGGAAGAATGGCCAATCTGAATAATTGACGATTGACGTGCCGATAGGCTCTCTCCGAGTCAATCTTTGCAGGTGGAACAAAAAGTTTATTGAGATTACTACGAGTATCTATAAGATTATGTTGATTATACATATTATGATTTTCATTAGGATGTAAGTGTAAAAAAATGATCTTTTGATGATGTTATTTAACGCTTACCTGAGGACTTTTTTTTTCTTTGAACAACCTTCACCTTTACCTTCACCAATTTAAGGAGAAGGGAAATATTTGCTAAATTTCAACTACGTTTCACATAAAAAGACAGAAATGTTTGGAGAAATTAATATAAGGTATTCGAAGCTGAGTTGATGTACATATATGTGTGCGTTTTTTAAAATGTAAAGCTTAATTCTTTACTGTGATACGGGTCAAGCACTAATCCACGTTGTAAGCCTGGTGGTTCTAATTCTGAAGCCATTTGGAAAGGTACGTGACGATAAAAATATAGCATCAAATGTTTGACCTGGGTTAAAATACCTCAGAGTTCCCTTTACAATGTTCGTGATACTCTTCCCAGCGCAAGGATAAGAGACATCACGAACGTGCAATTCTCTACATCTTGGTGGATCGTTTTGCTATATACGTATAACATACACGTAACACACGTTTTCTTACAGCAATCACGGATTCCCACTTTTCCGATCCTTGAAAACCACTTTTTCATATTCCTTTTCATACATACTGAGTAGTTAGGTATATAACTAGCGCCATCTTTTATCAGTAGCTCATAATTCTTTTAAAGACAACCCTTACTTACTAGATCGCCCTTCTAAATTCTTAACATATCTACTATTTATAATACACATGACACGTCAAAAATTATGTATAACATTACCCGCTCAATATCGTTAGCTAATGTCACTTTTTTATTATTTGACATTTTGTGTACAATGGCAAAGATACATCTGATCGTGTCAAGTATAAATGGGATATTCCTGGCTCCTCTCCAGTGGGCACGAGGCAATCTGTTTGAATCTGCTCACCACAGTACGCCAGACAGATTGCGGAACTTAGCCCATGTTTTAGTGCTGCCACCTGTGAATACAAGACAGGGACATTTTATTGGTTCCAATTCTCAAGTGGCACTTTCTTTTGTGCTGACTTGGCATCGAAATGGTGTACCGCGGCTTTATAGGGAATGAGGTGGGTTATGTTAGTCATGTTAATCTGTTTTAATTAGCTATATTTATGTTGTTAATCTAATTTAATACTCTGTACAATATTCAAAGATGTACCCAACTTTTATGCATGGTTTTGTGAATTTAAATGTCACAAAGCATTATTATTTATATGCCGATAATGTCTTAGGTCAATATGTTTTTCGTTACAATTACAAAATTTGTAAAAAGTAAATAAAAATACAATAATAAAAATGTGGCAAACATAACACTCTATTCAGCCAGAGCGACGTGCCTAAGTGAGCGAACCAGCGAACCAGTGCGTTTTTAAAAACCTTTTAACTTATGAATTGTTTCAAAAACTGAAAGTAAAACAGTTGTATTTTAAATAAATTTTTTAGTAAAGTACCTCTACTCAATACTCACCAATTTTTAAGGCGTTTCAATATGTTTTCGTTAATCTTTACGAAATGTTATATTAAGTTATGTTTAAAGTGGCCAGAGTTTCTGTTCATTCCTCAAAATATCAAAGGATGTGAATTTAGTGTGTGCATACATGTACTTGTTGCAATGTTGAATAAAACATATAATAATAATAGAAATATCTAATATTTATCTATCGGTTATATAAAATCAAAATCCAATATACAACTGTGTAATGTTTATTAGTAGGTTACACAAAAGTGAATAAAGAGCTGGTTTTTTAGCATGTTCCTAACAACGTGTACATTTTTATTGCGTCCATAACTTCGATGTAGCCATTCAATAGAAATATGCAAAACGAAGAATAAATTAAACCTCGGCGGGGAACGATACTCGTACATTCAACCACGAAATTTATAAGACTATTTTTAAAAAGAATATTTTTTATCCCTGCAATCATTGTCTCAGTATAAGTAATAGTATGAATGTGAAGGCTAATATTGGTTTGAGTGAGACAAGAGAGATTTCTTAGGATCGTTCCAGGTGACTATAAATAGTCTCTGCCTTTCCTATTAGGAAAGTCAATGTGTGAATATATAAAGATATATATCAAGTAATATAAGTGATTATATAGCAGGTAAGAACCGTTTATTAAGGAACCGTTAGTAGTAGTAATAGTTTGCATAGGAACGAAAATAAACAGGTCTGAAGAGTTAATTTTCACTACCCTTTTCCTGTTAGGGGAATTAGGTCATCCGATGTAGCAATGTATGTGCAGGCAGAACAAGGAGGTAATGAAATTATAGTGCACACTCTCTAGTATCGTTTCATAAAGGCTTTATTCTATTACTGGCTGAATAGGCATGCCACTAGCCTTGGCTAGACGGGTTTTTCTAAACGCCATTTTGAATTGTCTAGTCGTAGAAAAGAGTTTAGATTTTGACGTGTAACTAGTTCAATTGTTATTATTTTTTTGGTTAGTAAATATAAGATAAGATTTTTATACATACTTACGTATTTATTTATTCAAGTCAGGGTAGACGAAATTTTGAAGACTATATATAATGTCTAATGCAACCTTCACCAATACTTATTTCAAGGTTGTCACTGATTAGATAAGTTAGTGAATGATATATATGAGCATAGAGCCCATAATTTAGTACCTACATCATTGAAAACTACACTTGCGATATCACGATTCATAATAACAAACATTTTAGTACACAAATTTTCTATTTTCAAGGCAATATTTGACACTTATCTTCATCAATGGTTAATATTGACACTTTTGCTATTCCACTAAAACCTTCACACCATTACTGAAGTGTTTTTGAACTAAGATCTTGCTGATCTTGCTAAAACGCATTAGTTGACTTGGGCCTCTGATTTAGTTTGGTTCGAACATTATCTTAACTCTAATAATATGTACCTACTTAGGCACTACAGCTGTAACAGTAGGTACCACAGTTATGATGGTTTTTGATGCAATGGGTAATGGTTCTAATGAATTCTGAGAACCCAGGCAATATTATAACCTACGTACAAAACGTCGAATATAGGCCAACCAGAATTGTAAGGCCACAATATCCATCATGCCAAAATCATTGCGGCGTTAACTGGCCCTTAATTGAATACAGCTTTTAATATTGTGAAAGCTTTCCCGTTAAACGATTTAGCCATGGCCGAGGTTAAATGGCTTCATAAAAATAATGTTTGTGATATCGGCCTTTTATTGCGTCGGGCCAATGAGTTATAATCAAAGGGAATGTGTTTTACAGTTTTGTTATCTTTTAAATGAGCGGAGTTTTTGTTGTATACACATGTGTGTCTGTCTTAAGAATAGTTGTGCTTAAAAACTATAAAAGGGTTTGGTTTTTAAAATACCCAAATTAACTAAATTTAATAATACAATTAACTAAATTTAATATAATTAAATTATATCCAGCGTGGATAGCGACCTCAATGTTTGGTATTTAGATGATGGTACCATAGGTGGTAGTCCTGACAAGGTTTTGGAAAGTGTTAATAAAATAATGTGTATGTTTAAGGACGTGGGGCTTGAGGTAAATACTTCGAAGTGTGAAATTTTCCCTTGTGGGGCTGACACATCTACCTTACAACATTTTCAAGATGTTATTCCTGGCCTTAGGGTGCTGGATAGGTCGAATTTCACACTTTTAGGGGCTCCAATATTTCCGGAAGCAGCTCCTGCGGTTTTGGCTCAGAAGTTGGAGGCTCTTCTGGGGGCTAGACATTTCCTTGGGGATCTGCCGGCACATGTTTCTTTAACTCTATTGAGAAGTTGCTTGGCTTTGCCCAAGGTAGTTTACTTTTTGAGGACATGTCCGGGGTGGAAACTAATGGTGGAAATGGGCCAGTATGACGAATCGCTTCGTGGAATATTGGAAGAAGTTTTGAATGTGGACCTCGGCGATGTTCAGTGGAAGCAGGCCTCTTTGCCGGTCCGTCATGGAGGTCTCGGGGTGCGCAGGATGTTGGACATTGGATTGCCGGCTTTTTTGTCTTCTGCCTACGGGGTTGCGGAACTTGTTGCTCGTATTTTACCTAGTTATGGTAACGAGTGCCGCGTGCCCTTTGTGGGGGAGGCATTGGAGGAGTGGACGAGGTCCAGTGGCTCTTTGGATTGTCCGGAACGTCCTGAGCTTCAGCGCAGTTGGGATGATGTGCTTTTTAGGAAGAGAGTTGCTTGTTTGATTGAGGCCAGCGAGGGTGTGGATCTAGCACGTTTAAGGGCAGCTACAAGGTCAGAGTCAGGGGCGTGGTTGCACGCTCTGCCGTCACCACACATGGGAACGCTGCTTGACGACAGTTCTCTCAGGGTGGCGGTGGCTCTGAGGTTGGGCTCGGCGGTGTGTGAGCCACATCCTTGCATTTGTGGTGAGCAGGTGGATGTGAGAGGACTTCATCCTCTAAAATGTTCTAGGTGTGTCGGTCGTTTTCCTCGCCATCATGCGTTAAATGACATTATCCGGAGAGCACTTGTTTCGGCAAATGTGCCCTGTGTGTTGGAGCCACCTGGCCTCAGTCGGACGGATGGTAAGCGGCCTGATGGCTTGACGTTGGTGCCCTGGGAGAAGGGTCGGTGCCTTTTGTGGGACGCAACGTGTGTAGACACGTATGCTGCGTCTCACTTACCAACTACGATTGGGTCTGCTGGTTCGGCTGCTGAGGCGGCAGCCCGCCAAAAACATGTTAAATACGCGGCTCTAAAATCTGCCTATTTGTTTGTGCCAGTGGCTTTTGAAACGTCTGGGGTTTGGGGGGAGGAGGCGGTTTCTTTTGTGGCTAGCATAGGCAAAAGGCTTAGGGATCGTGGTTTGGATAGACGCTCCGGGGAATTTTTGGCCCAGAGGTTGTCGTTGGCAATCCAGCGGGGTAACGCTGCTAGTGTGCTGGGGGCTTTTGCTTCTGGGTGCTAAATTCGGGACACTAGTAGCGCTGTGTAAATTTTTACTGTTTGTTAGATTTAAGTTTTTTTTTTGTTTTAATTTGTACATATTTAGTTTTATTTTGTTTAAAGTTTTCTTTAAGTTAATAGTTTTAATTTGTTTACCAATGAATACCTAATAAAATAATGAAATATTTAAAAAAAAAAAAAAAAAATTTAATATTAAGTATATGTAAGATTTTAGTTTAACAATCTAATTTTTTAGATATCATCGTGACGCCAAATCAGGGGTATATTATAAGCCGTCGAGAATAAAATAAAAAATGAAAAAGATACTTATCTAAATGTATTTTATATAATATATTCTTCCCTCGTGTTAGTCTAAAACGTAAGTAACACCTAACTATCTTACCTTTCTTCTCAGACCAAAAACCTGTCAACAATATTGTATTGCATCCATCAGTATGGATATAACATACAATAATAAACCTGGCAAATTTTCTATATGTATTTGACAGGATATATAAACTTCGAGATGCTACCTCTATCAACAGAGAGAACGGTAGGACGTTATCATGTACATACGTAGTACGTATTTACGTTTACATTCTTCTCAACACTAGAGTAGAAGTTATGCTAGCACCGAGGGATTGAAATGGAATATGCAAGTTTCCAACATTCCAGATTCAATATGCAAATAAATCTCGGGCATTCTGTTTAATCTTGATATTCCCTTAAGGTCTACAACTTTATATCTCACCAACTTACGGACGTAACAATGCATGAATTTATACATTCACGTCCTCTTATTCGTTTCGAGGTGGACAGAACCTCGGAGACATGTTCCCTAGGTCACTTTTAGCATTGACATTGGGGTTGTAATGACATTCATATGGAACATTGGTGATAGATTGCTAGTATATCGCCTAATAGATTGCGTATAATCACATAGATTGGAGTTGTCTCCTGTGACATTTCGGAAAGAGAGTTACCTATTTCCCGTTATTTTCAAAAGTTAGGCTAGCTTGGGACATATATGATTATTTTATTAAATAAGAGTTTTTATTTGATTTCCAAGTATGGCATTGTCGAATAATGTTTTACTGTACACGAGATAGAAAGAAAGAAAGAAAGAAAGAAAGAAAAATAGTTTATTCACTGCATATTTACACATTGTACATTAGCACGCAATACAAACATTACAACAATACAAACATTACAACAAACAAAATGGAAACCTTGATGCAGTGAAAAGGTGCTGCCTCAGTATACGATGCAGCTACGCTGCATCACTGGTCCTCCGGCAGCACCCGATTCGGAATCTGTCACAAGCTATAAATAATAAACATACACAAAATAATAATTATTATAATAAAACATAGAAATAACGGATATAATATAACTTGTATATAAAGTTGATAATCTATAATTCATAAACATAATTAATATAAGTGGGGTCAACTCGCATATATATATATTACACATATATATTATATTTAATATAGTTAAAGACAATAAGAACAAATACGTCACATAAACATATACGTACATATTAATTCAAATAAGTTTACATATAACATATATACATACACACACAAATATATATATATATATATATATATATATATATATAGACACACACACATATACATACACACAATGATATATATATATGGTATTTGCACCGACAAGGTAAGACATAGGTAGGATTTAGGGTAAGGATTTCTGTTGCTCCAGCAGGTAAGTCTTAAACCTACGGCAGAAGATTCCCCTAGAAGCAACGTCGCGGATAGGTGGCGGTATATCATTCCAGCACTTGGACGCAGTGCACCATTCAGCAGCGTTTCGGGGGTGTTTCAGGTTCGCTGCGTCCAAGTGCTGGAATGATATACCGCCACCTATCCGCGACGTTGCTTCTAGGGGAATCTTCTGCCGTAGGTTTAAGACTTACCTGCTGGAGCAACAGAAATCCTTACCCTAAATCCTACCTATGTCTTACCTTGTCGGTGCAAATACCATATATATATATCATTGTGTGTATGTATATGTGTGTGTGTCTATATATATATATATATATATATATATATATATATATATATTTGTGTGTGTATGTATATATGTTATATGTAAACTTATTTGAATTAATATGTACGTATATGTTTATGTGACGTATTTGTTCTTATTGTCTTTAACTATATTAAATATAATATATATGTGTAATATATATATATGCGAGTTGACCCCACTTATATTAATTATGTTTATGAATTATAGATTATCAACTTTATATACAAGTTATATTATATCCGTTATTTCTATGTTTTATTATAATAATTATTATTTTGTGTATGTTTATTATTTATAGCTTGTGACAGATTCCGAATCGGGTGCTGCCGGAGGACCAGTGATGCAGCGTAGCTGCATCGTATACTGAGGCAGCACCTTTTCACTGCATCAAGGTTTCCATTTTGTTTGTTGTAATGTTTGTATTGTTGTAATGTTTGTATTGCGTGCTAATGTACAATGTGTAAATATGCAGTGAATAAACTATTTTTCTTTCTTTCTTTCTTTCTTTCTTTCTATCTCGTGTACAGTAAAACATTATTCGACAATGCCATACTTGGAGATCAAATAAAAACTATAAAATAATCATATATGTCCCAAGCTAGCCTAACTTTTGAAAATAACGGGAAATAGGTAACTCTCTTTCCGAAATGTCACAGGAGACAACTCCAATCTATGTGATTATACGCAATCTATTAGGCGATATACTAGCAATCTATCACCAATGTTCCATATGAATGTCATTACAACCCCAATGTCAATGCTAAAAGTGACCTAGGGAACATGTCTCCGAGGTTCTGTCCACCTCGAAATGAATAAGAGGACGTGAATGTATAAATTCATGCATTGTTACGTCCGTAAGTTGGTGAGATATAAAGTTGTAGACCTTAAGGGAATATCAAGATTAAACAGAATGCCCGAGATTTATTTGCATATTGAATCTGGAATGTTGGAAACTTGCATATTCCATTTCAATCCCTCGGTGCTAGCATAACTTCTACTCTAGTGTTGAGAAGAATGTAAACGTAAATACGTACTACATATGTACACATGATAACGTCCTATCGTTCTCTCTGTTGAGAGAGGTAGAATCTCGAAGTATATATACCCTGTCAAACACCTACACAAAAAATACTAGGTTTGTAATTGTATATCTATACTGATTGATACGATACAATATTGTTGACAGGTTTTTAGACTGAGTACAAAGGTAAGGTAGTTAGATGCGTTTTACTTACGTTTCAGACTAACACGAGGGGTGGGAAGAATATGTTATATAATTAACATTTAGGTAAGTGTCTTTTTCACTTTCTAATTTATTATTGACTGTTTATACTCCTGATTTGGCGTAGTGATGATATCTAAAAATTTAGATAGGAAATTAAAATAATAGATTAATATACTTGATTCTTCTTCTCAATCGTTACGCTCTTATCAGAGCGGTCGTGGTCTTCATGACGTGGCATCTTGAGCAGCCGACATGGTTCGCCGCACAACCTCCCGCCACCTCTGCCTGTAGGCCGTCATGCGGGTGCATTCGTGTACCGGGGCACAAACGGCAGCCTTGATCTGATCTGTCCACCGCATCGAAGACCTACCACGAAGTCTTGTTCCCTCCACCTTTCCTTGCACAACGAGGCGTTCAATGGAGCAATTCCCGCGTCGGCCTGATGTGGCCAAAGAAGCTCAAAATGCGCCCACGGACCAATGCAGATAAACGCTGCTGGATGCCTAGCTCTTCAAGAATATACTTGATTAGGATAGCTTAAACACCAAATTCTTTAATAGTTTTTAAACACAACTATTCTAAAGACAGACACCCATAGATATACATCAAAAACTCCGCTCATTGCAAAGATAACAAAACTGTAAAACACATTCCCTTTGATTATAACTCATTGGCCCGACGCAATAAAAGGCCGATATCACAAACTGCTGAATGGTGCACTGGCAAAGCAGCCCTAACCTTAAAATGACGGGGGTTCGACGATCACTTGAATTTACGGTACAAGTAAGTAGGGCTCTCTGACCGAATGACACCAAACAACAACGCCGCGAAGTGCAGCCGCCTACGTGACTGCATGTTCAGCAAGTTCGCGTCGTTCAAGTACGGAGTGATGCGGGATCGTCGAGGTATATTAAAACAAAAACGGGTGCATGCGTTTTGTACCCGCTGTATCAACTTCCTAGTTCGACCAAGTATACAGCTACCATAAACAACATCACAGTAGTTAAGCCTCGACAGTATCAACGTTTCACTCAGACAGACACGCAAGTCTACGCTGAGATATTCGCGGATACTGTAGAGCACCCTTAAGCGGTAGAAGCAGTTCCCAACCATACTGAGGACGTGCTTCTCAAAACGAAGCTCCCCGTCCATCAGCAAGCCTAGGTTCCGAACCTCCTCCACCGCCGAAGGCTTGGCAGATGCATACAGCTGCAAATCATCAGCGTAGAGATGATATCGACTGCTTTCGATACTGCTAACAACATCCGCGCTATACAGTATAAAAAGCAGAGGACCTAAGATAGAACCCTGTGGCACTCCCCTCGTCAACACACGAGGTGAAGACCACCGAGCTCCACCGTCCATCCCCCGCAACCCAACGACTTGCGTTCGGTGAGATAAATAACTATCGAACCACTTCACAGCACCGGTAGAAAATCCATAATACGTCATCTTGGATAATAGCAAGGGTATGCTCAGACTATCGAAAGCTCTAGAAAAATCGAGTAATACCATTAGGGTGCTCATGCCATCACCCTGGGCCTGCAGAACGTCGTCTACCACATTCGCCAAGGCGGTCGCAGTAGAGCGGCCCTTCCGGAATCCCGATTGATACTCGGGCAAAATACCGTTTTCTTCTAGATATTTCGTAAGCTGATCACTCACAACCCTCTCCACTATCTTTGACACACATGGAAGGATACTTATAGGACGAAGGTGGGATATATCAGTCGGGTTAGGTATTTTCGGCAACGGCAGGACCCTGGCAGCTTTCCAACTGGTCGGAAAGATACCAGTGCTGAGGCTCCTGTTCACAATCGCTGTCAATACGTCAATAGTCACTGGTAATGTCAATAATAGCATGTCAATGTCAATGTCGTCAACACCCTTGGCCCTCGTCTTAATCGCCGAGACAATCCTTGTCACCGTTTCTGCAGAAACCGGCTTCAGCGAGAAAGACGAAGAACCAAACCGGTGAAACTCATAATATGTCAAGTCACTAATAGCTACATCTGCATTTCCAGGTATGTTCAGGAAATGCTTGTTGATATCGTCAGGGTCGTCAAAAAATTGTGGCAAATCAGTCCGGTCATTGTCAGTTAGAATTATATTTTTTAAGTGTTTCCACATTGTCTTTGAATTAGTCATGTCATTAATTGTTTTGTCAAAATATGCCTGTTTTTCAGAGCGTAGAGCCTGAACGACAAGTCGTTTCAGATCCCTATAGTACTGCTTATGTGCCTCAATTCCAGTACGCTTAAAACGCTTGTAAGCATTGTCGCGTAGCCGCATCATAAGCAGCACAGTGCTCGTCAACCAAGGCTTAGGAGCATCCTTCACCAAAATACTCCTAACGGGGGCATGTTTGTCAAATAATCTTGTTATATTTTCAGTCAAAAGAGTTACTAAGTCATCAACATTGTGATGAGTTGTCATAGTACTCCAGTCTATTTCTGTCAAGTCAGTGTTAAATTTGTCCATGTCAATGTCCTTCAGCGGTCGGTATATAATGTGCCTTGGCACTGGTTTATTCCGCTTCAGGTCAAGCTCAGCCAGAACAAAGGCATGCCTGCCTAAGTCAGGGCTGTGCTGAACGTCCACAGACCGAACCAGTGCGTCAGTAATTATTAAGTCAATTGTGCTTTGTGAATGGTTAGTAAAATGAGTCGGTTTTTGAACATGCTGAGTTAGTTTTAGAGTAGTCATAAAGTCAGTCAATGATTTGTGATTTCTGTCATGTATGTCATGAATATTAATATTCATATCACCTACTAAAACAAGGTTGTCATAGTTATTAAAAGATGTCACGGAGTTAGTCAATGCGTCAAAAAATTCGTCAGCGTCATGCCAAGGCGGCCGGTAAGCCGTCCCAACCACAAGCCGGGTGCCACCAACTACGACGCGGAACCACATTTGTTCCACCGTGGGTGACACAGGGTGGGAAACCAGGGACGCACGCAAGCCACGCCGCAGATAGAACCCAACACCACCCCCGCGGGCACGCACGGAGCGCGGCCGCGGCACATGGCGCAGGCGGTACCCGGGAATGGAGGGCGCGCGCCCCTCGTCACCCCCCCGTAGCCACGTCTCGTTGATGGCCACCAACTCGCAGTCTGCACGAAGAACCACCGCCTCCAGCTCGTCATGGCCGGTCCCCAGCGAGCCCGCATTAAACAACCCAATCTTGAATCGCTTAATACGAGTCATGGAAACCGTTGAAGGAAATGTCTGCATATACCAACGATTTATAAAGATACTTAAACATAATATCACTACTTACATTACACAAATATATACATTGAAAACATATTTCATACATACACATATGAATATAATAATTGATATTTATGACAATAAATATACTAAAGACATAAGCAGCGACACAGAGACCAAACCGCACCGAATCAAAAGAATCCATTACGATACAATTTACATATAAAACAATAATTACAAAGGACTTCACAAACATAATATATACAAGAATATTATTCAAACGGGAAGAGGGCCAAAAACCCTCTCCACGTCCTCCTCTTCCCGGATGCGGTGAACCGGGGCTCCGTCTGCCTTGCGCGCCAGCACTCGTCCGTCACGGGTCCACACGAAGCGCCAGCCGCACGCCTTGGCCCGCTCGCGCGCCTGCCCGAACAGCTGCCGGTTGAGGCGGGTGAGGCGCTCGTTCAGGTAGAACCTGCGTGGCTCACCCGGCAGGCCCATGTCCGCGGTGGTCGCTCCGCGGCGCACGCGGGCCGCGCGGATCAGCTCGTCGCGAGTCGACCGCCGCGCAAGCCGGACTACTATGGGGCGCGGTCGACGATCAGGTCCACCAGCAGCCCCAGAGGCATCGCGCAGCGGCCCCATCCGCACGGCGCTGACCACGTCGCGCTCGTCCAGCGCCACGCCCAACTTCACGGCCACCAGCGCCGCCAAGTGCGAGGGGTTTTCTCCCGGCACCTCCGGCACGCAGCTGACCTGGACATCATTTGCCAGCAGGTCTTGATCCCTCTCTGCCAGCTGATGCTTGAGCTCCTGAATAGCCCGCTCCAGCGGCTTTGTAGCAGCCACCACGACGGCGTCTCCCAGCGCAGCACCCTCAGTCGTCCTCTCTTCCAGGGCTACGAGGCGGCGCTCGAGGTCGCTCACCTTATCATTAACGTGCGCGACCTCTCGCCTCATCTCTCGGCGGAACTCCTGCAGCTCGTCCCGCAGTCCCACTCGCAAATCCGTAATCGCCGCAACCATCTCCTTCCGAAGCAGCTGCATTTGGGACACCATATCCCCAGCCTCCCGGACCAGCGGGGATGGTGGTCGGCTTATGTCACTGTCGGATTCTTGGACTGACTGTACCTCGCGCACGGGAGTATTTTGATTGTCCACCCGAGGCCGCACTCGGGCACACTCTGGGCAGGTCCATCGGCTGCGGGCTGCCTTTGATTGTCTTTTGTAGACGCTCAAAGACATCCCCAAGCACTTATAGTGATAGCTACCACTACAGGCGCCGCACTCCATCACTTCCGTGGCAGACACAACTTTATTGCACGCCAAGCAGTTCATTTTTAAAATTTAAAAAAAAAGAATAAATTAAAACAATAATAATAAAAAAATTAAAAAAAATAATATTTAAAAACTATGTTAACACAAAGAAAAAAGAGAAAAGAAAAAATAAAATAGTACTTGAAAGAATAATATTATATCAGACCACTGTGAGTTTCGAACCACTGCACTTTGCACTGTTTGTTCTTACTGTTCCCAACTGAGCCACTGTTTCATATAATTTCGTAGCGAAATATTATAGTAGTTTGTGATTTATAATTTATGATTTTAGCTAACTACCCACAATTTTGAATGTGTGAGCACTATTATATATCCCTTTTGTTTAGCAGCAACTAAAAGCTTGACCACTCGGTTTGACACTTGTGACAGAACTCTGCTTGAGATAGAACATGCTTTTATCGTGTTTTTATAGCTATTGGTTATCTCGAGATATAAACTCCATTTTACAGTCCTATTCGTAACCAACTGATTCGAATTGGAGATACAGAAAATTGGATATAATCGAATACGTTTATAAAGTATAAATATTAAGCTAAGCTATTTAAGTTATGGAGCCTTGTTAACAAGAAAGCTTAACCATTAGATACTATAAAAGGGTTAATATTAGTGCATGAACTGTATGTATTTTATTATATAGACCATACAATCTAAATCCATAGAAACAAATTTATATTATTTATTTATATATACCATTGGTTTATGACTAAAGCCGAAAATTTACTACAAAATATTCTTTTTTTTTTACTTCAATAACAGTAAATTGAAAACACAGTCACGTAGCAACGGATCAGAAGTCCCATTACGTACAAATTGAAAAAGTTTGCGCCTTGTCAAATAAGTGCTAAGAAAACCATATTATGACTAATTTAATTTTCTTGTGACGTACACATAAACTTTCAGGAACTGCTTTATTTTCTTTACGATTTTCAAAATATTGATGTGATGGACACGTGTAAGTTTTACTGTATATAAACAGTGAAGATTTATGTTACTCATAATACATTATGAAATTAAAATAATATATTAATGATGTTCTTCATCAATACTAGACTAATAATTGCGTCACTGCAAACATCTTATTACCAGATAGCAGGCTTGTACTCAATCTGACAGAATACCACGATGTATGGAATCCCATTGCACCTGACTCTTAAAGCTTGTCATTTGATGGTTAATTCGAAGTACTGGGATATGGCTCGAATTTATATTTATTCTTCTATAAATTAGTATACACATCATTTTAATATAATGTCAGACACTAAAACCTTGTCAGAGACAAGACATAATGTAGTGAATTCTTGAAGACAAGAAAATCATATCTTAATGACGTTTTAAATAAAAAGGATTATCAATTTGTAACCCTGATTGATGAAAAGTATATACGTATACATGGGTAAGGTGACAAGCGGTGTTTCATGGAACCTTGTAAAAACACTGACCTTGCGTATCCTGAAATATCATAAAGTTATATTTAAGTTATATCTATAGTGCATTAAGTATATTTATAAGATAATACTAAACCAAGACACGTTAACACGTTAGCACATACATGACAGAAGTATTGTGAACTCGTGACATTAATTATGACAAAGTGGCGTACATTCGTTCTCGCTGTCAGCTGTTCACACCGACGAGCCATTGTTAGGCTAAACAGCTCAGTGTTAACAAGAATATATTATGATTTAAACTCTTCATATGTAACAAAAGGGTTGTCTCTACGTTGACACAACTCGGGTGTGAGCGTGAGCAGTGGTACTAAAGATTAGTCCTGGGTTACCACCTGTACTTGATTACAATTTAGTATGAGGAGAAAAATCTCTGTGAAATCAGAAGCTACCCTGATAGAGATTAAAGTCATCATTTTATTCTATGATAATCTTAACGTAACACTGTTTCGATTAATTAATCTGATTTATCCTTGAATCCTTTGTTAACTATGAACAATAAACTATACATACGTAAAATTACACTTCCATTTCCCCGAGAAGATATGTAGAGCCTATCGATCGCAACCTTGAAAGATCCTGACATACACGTTATTCTGTCCTTCACGCTACCTACACCCACTTTGAAAATTTTCGAACGAATACACAAAACCAATCTTTACAAGCAAAACAAGCAATATCCGAAACCTTACCTACCAGGCTCAATTTAGGTGTAAAACCTCAGTGTTTACATAATGCCCCAGGTCGTACGACCCTCGTCATGTGGCCACATGTGACACGGAAACCACGGCGCAGATGGCTCAATTAAATGGACCAGACCTTTGCTTATTCAGCTGGACACCATGTTGTAGTTATCACTTGTATTAACTAGTCGTGTGTTAGGTAGCAAATGAATATATTATGTATAATTGCATGAAGTGTATGTTAGCAGAGGTGCACTAATTAGCATAAGATTTTTGTGAAATGTAGGTATGCAGTTTTGTGAAATGAGATACTCATAATTAGCATAAATTTTTGTGAATTGTGCGCTGTTTTGTCAAGCGATTGATTAAAGATTATAATTATAAAAGCAATAGGAATTAAGCTATTAGGATAAATTGGCCAACTTGGCTAAATAGGTACTGTTCGTATAAAGTACGACAAGGATTTATATAATGTGTTTCTTCTTTGCAACTGGAAAAAAATCAAGGAATTTGTTTTATTACAAATATAAAATCACTTGGTATTTTTTATTACTTTTTGTATAAATGTAGAATTATCCAAATTAATGAATGATGATGAAGCTTGTTAAGTCCAACATAATATAATATAAAATATAATACTAAACGTCGCGAAATAGAAAGAATGTAGGGATCAATTTCAAACCGAAATGATAATGAATAGACGGAGGGAAATATATATAAATTTAAATCTTCCCAAATATACCCACTTCAAAACACTTTCTTCAAGAAATTCTTGAACTCAAAAGGTAATTCTTGAATATAGTAGAGACTCTCACACGGTGTAGCATGAAATATATTTCGCCGAGTGGTTTTCTTAATTTGCACCCCTGAATTATGTAAGGCAGCGACAAAATTCACTCTTTGTCATGAAAAAGAAAAGTGCACTGGAAAATATACTTATTTGTGACGCCTGTTGATTTATAGGGGACACTGAGATATAGATACACATTTCTGTCGTTACTTGTAAATAAATTTCGGTTTATTGATAATTATAGCAGTTCAAAGCAACTATGATAGTTTCGTACATAAGTATCAATAAATCATCAATCCAAATGATATAATGTATGGTACCATCCTCCTTTTTTGAATAATAGTATCCTTAAGATTACTATTGAAAAAGGGCTATTTTCATTATCCTGTTTATAGTAGTTACCATGTTTCATTTGTTGTATTAAACTTCACAACTTTTAATAACAAAGTGAAATACGAGCTTTAAAAGCACTTACAATATTGTTGTAAAATTCATCAGAGTCATAAATGGATGGAATGAAATTTGATCGTAAAGGTGTTTTAATACCTTTTGTAGGGTTTTATATCTTTATAAGAGTTTACGACTTGAGAAAATGTGAGGAAACCAGTTCATTTGTTGAGGTAACAAGATCTCTGAAAGACAAGTAGGATTATTGTACGATGTTTTACTTTCATATGACCTTACTAAGTAATTACTAGACTTAATCAGTAATTTCTGAAATCGATATTCTTGGACATACTTCTTTGGAAGGAATAGCAGTATCAGTATATGTTAATGAATTCGTCACCTCACAATCGTAATGGGTAGAAATGTAGGCTTAGATTGGTCAAATATTAGCGTAGACGCATTGGTAGTAACTTAAGTCTTTGACTGCCACCAAAACGTCACTGGTTTTCAAGCATACACTGGGATTGTGCGTATAAAGACACAACGATCCTAATCCAAAATTTTAAAGTATCTATATCCACTGTGTATTGTAGTAACAAACAAGCTGAGTAGTTTGCCAAGATCGAGATAAATGTGGATCCAAGATCTCTACTTTACTCTCTGTAGGGATATGGGCGTGATGCCTATATATGTAAGATCCTAATCCAAACTCCGTAGCCAGCAATAGAGTGTCGACAATGACAAATACTGTCCAACTACGAATGGCTGCGTCCAGTGAGAAAACCGTAGTTCATTCTCTGCTGACTGGATTCGTAGAAGCCAATAATGCATCGATAGAACTTTCATGAACTACGTGAATGGCCGAACTACGGGCCCCGTTCGTGACATATGTGTTATGAAATCAGATTGCTTTCGAAAGGAGGTCCTGAAAATTCATGAAGGGAGTACCATAGTTTCATTAAATTAGATATGTATGAAAATTTCAAAAGAAAAAGTTTCATTAAATTAATAATAATAATTCTTTATTCTCCAAAAGATACAATTAAAGCTTATAAATTAGACTTTTTGATTAAATTACACTTTGTAATTGATCGTCCTGCTGTCACAGACTAGGTCACGCCTTAACATAACCGGTATTAGTGACAGACAGGGCCATTCCCTACATTACACAATAATAAAATAATAAGTAGAGTGATGTGAAATTAGATGTGATTTTACTTGCATAAGAATATAAAGAAACGTGCATTATTAACAAACATAACTACATAAAAAACAGAACAGGAAAAGAACTGCATGAGCTTCAATAATAGTATTGTTACAGTGCTAAATATCATAAATATTTATGTAGCTCCGCTCGTTATAGGCAAGACAGGTTTATGTCATCAAATTTACGAGGTAGACTTTCACAAATTGAATTGAATACTCGCCAGGTGCTGCTGCGAGTAGCGGGAAACATACATTTTCTTTATAAAAATATAGGAGTGCACAATTTCACGCGAGACCGTTTATCTGTCCCGATCTGCCAAAGGCCAACTAGGGTATATCGAAAGAGGATATATTTATACAATGTTATGTATGAATTTTCTGCAATATAATAATATATTCATATGCACTACCTTATAACCCTTTCAGGGTAGACAAATTTTGAGTTGCTCATCAATTAACCATTTTGATCGTTTATGATCTCGCCTTTTTTTCACGTTATTGTAACTATCCAGTCTGACAGGTTAATAATGACCGAATATTACCAATCCACAAATCCTAAGACTGTCTAGAAATATGTAATTACTCTATTATTTCTATAAAAGAAATTCTGATGAATACGAAAGAAATTGTTTGTTTACAAGTCTGAAATGTGTCGAAATTATCTTGTTAATATGTGGATTGACGGTAGCGATATAACCACTAACTCCGCAGTTTTAGAGATGTATACTTGAACTTTTGACTTCCTCATTACGGTTCATGTCTGTAATATTTTTGAAGCATCTAAGTAATTACGGAGCTTACATGCTGTGACATATTAACATGGTCAGAATAAATTACAGCCAAAACTTAACGAATTGACAGTTTAACTTAAAAGTCTACTTTTTAATCATTAATTCGAAATTTTCAAAAAGGTCATTCAAGATCTAGATTGCTACCAAAAGGAACTAACTAAAGCGCAACAAACAAACGCCGCGATGACACCGAAAGGCTTTCACGAGACGAGCCCGTTTAACCCACATACTCATAATGACAGCGTCTTTAAACTTTCAGTTAGATCGTGGTGTTTTCAAAAGGAAATTCCAACGTCCGTTGCGGAGTACTTCTTAGAAATGTAAGTCTACGTTTTGAGAAGAAATGGGTTGGAAGGGGGAGAATTTAGCCTTTTAGGAACTTATGGTTTATTAGTTAAGGTATACGAGAATACGAAATATATAAACGGTAGTTTAAATAATTTAATAACCACTTAAAACTACCTAGATAATCCCTGGTTCATAGATTTTATCAGAATTTATCAGCTCAAGGGTATAAAAAATATTAAATTATTTGGTTCTAACTTATTTTTCCTTCATACTATAGTTTACTATAATTTTTAAACTTTGATATTTAGCTTGTAAGAATAGAATAATAACCTCAATGCACATTTATTTAACTAAAAGCCTTATTTATATAAATGTCTTTAAAACGTTACAAGTACAAACAGTGCGATTCCATAAAAACAAAATGAAAAGCTCTATATTCTTACTTCTTGCAAGCAAAAGTACGCTCACACACTAATGACTTGTCTAGAACTTGGTAACAGGCTACAAACACAACCATTTATCATGTAAAGCGTTACATTGTTAGCTCTAAGTGACTCTCTCCTTAATGTCACACAAGAACACTCGTTTCGTTGTTGACTAGAAACTTTTTGTGCAGGACTACTTGTATGGGGTAACGAGGTAATGCATGTTTGTTATTACTCTTCTTTTATAAATAAACATGCGTATACAATTAGGTATTTATTATGCAGGGATATAATAATAATATTTAGTGCTTGTAAAATGGTGACATGAATTACCACCTGTCACATTGTGTACTGACTATCTCGTCAACACGTGGGTTCTAGGTGGCCATATAATTACTACCCTCGCAATTGCGGTGATGGTCACCTGAACCTCTGACTACCTCGCAATGCTTAATGATCGTGAACGCGTTTGTATTTTGTTTTTGTCTTTTGGTTATATAAAATAATAAGATGCGAGGGCGTTTCTGTCACATACATACATATATACATTCACATCCTTTACATTTTTGCGGGAGATAATACCTTGGAGACGTTATGTTTTCTTGGTAACATTGGTGTCTAAATTCAGTTATTATATCATAAAAAAGGAACATTGGTGACAGACAGTCAGATGTATGAAGCCCAGTTTTCTTCTGGAGCAGTCAAAAAAGATTTCATTCCGAAGAGAAACATTTCAACCTCGTAAACATCTTTTTTACGTTCCAAACTAACAAGACTAGATTGACATATTAAATAAATTATATTAGCTACATTTATAACTTTAAACAAAATATGTAGATTAATGTACTAATCATTTGTGTACTAACTAGTACCTAGTGTTTTACACAAAAACACAGCCATTTAACAACACCGAAGAACACCGGAAGCAATTTCAACAAGTCACAATTAACATTCAGCGTAACGAGTTTCTGGGTTGGGTTGCCCGCACTAGTCCTACTTTTTGTAGTACCGATAATCGGGCTGATTTTTCCCACAATTTTTTTATTTTATTAATCGTATAATCACTGACCTTATAACTACTATCTTATCACTAATTGCACCTTATATAACATATAAATAGACATGAAAAGGAAATACTTTGTTTAACGTGCAGCATAACGAGATTCCTTACATAAGTAAATAATTTACTAGTTTCTTAATATATATCTGAACAAGTGACGGAGATGTAGCGTGCAAGTGTAGCAAATAATATTTTTTGTCTGACTTGTGTAAGCCCTGTGTTATGCTATTGCAATCAATATGTTTAATTTTCTTTCTACTAAAAGTCGGTCACCGATTATCGGAAGTCGGCAGACACTCTTAATCCGCCTCCTAGCGTGGCCAGACGTTCTACAGCATAAACAAATTGTTTTGCGAGCTGAATCTCTCAATGCTAAAGAGCTGCTTACTTAGGACCAATTTTGTTGCGGTCGTTACTATTCATCAAGTGAGAGTACTTCTTTTGGATACTATTCCCGTACTATTTCAGGTGAAAATAATAATTATTATTATACTTAGGACACTATTACACCATTGAACTAGCCCCTTGGTAAGTTCATTTAAGACTTGTGTTAAGGGTACTAGTCAACGTATATTTAAGAAATATATACTTATAATTTATAGATAAATATGTACATATATAGCATATATAATCGACAACCAGACTGGAAAGCAGAAGAAAAGCGTATCTTAACTCTGCCTCCACCGGGAATCGAACATGGGACCTCAGGATTAGCATTCAGGTGCTCAACCAATCGCGCCACGGAGGTCGAAAATAGAATGCTAACTAGCTGTTTTTCGTTACAATATGTCATAAGAGGTCATTAAGAGACTGAGGGTCAATAAAATCTATTTAAAAATAGGTCCATAACCTGTTATCCACTATTCTATATCAATGATATCGCGACTATGATAGGATTATATTCTTGATAAAAATTCCTAATAACCTATCAAGTGAAAATAACGAACGGAAATCCGATAAAAGGAAATCCATCATGCCTGTATTAAACCAGTTCGTAAAAGTGTATTTTATGTAACCATTCTCTCTTTTGAAGGAGAATGTCGTCATTGACGCTTGAGAGCTAAAACGTGTATGCTACGACATTCTCATCTTTTTGAAAGCTGCTAAAAATTCTGAAGTTATCCCCTACCGTAGTAGATGATTCCACAGCATACATACCGACTTTAAATTTCACATCTTAGTTTAAAACACTTGTCTAGTAAAATGCTGTCTATCTGTGTGGGATTAATATGACAATTATTAACAATCGTACAAAGATACCGTTAACCACTAACTATACTGCCAGTGACTATATTGCTAGTAATTATAGCCATAGTGACTATAGCACATTATGATACATACTCGTATGTTTGTGTTAAGTTTGTCCCGTAAATTTTGGCAGAATTAATCATTCAACTTCTGAACACTTTTTCAGGTCTATCTAACTTTATGCGGCCTTATTCAGAAACATGGCTTAACATGCAAACTTACCCAACATGGGCAAATATTAAATAAACAGCTACTTACGAATAACACAGGAAACCTACAGCGAGCATCGAGTTAAAGTTTACATTAAGAGAAGTTTTAATTACATTTTCCCAACGTCCCAGAACAGCTGTTAATAGAATTTTCATCGATCCACAGATGTTTCATTACTAAGTCTGAAACACATAACAAAAGTTTTGTTACATATACACGTAATTTAAACCCTTTCGGTGTGGACAGAACCTCAAAGACATGAAAACATCACGTTAACGTCACTTTTTAGATTGAAAACATATTATTTCATTAGTTTTTTATATCTTGTCATAGGCTTATATAAATCACTTCAAAAGTTTCAATCAATAGTTCACGCCTTTACACGGTGACAAGACGACAACTCCCATGTTATTATAATAGTAATATATTAAAATGAATGTAAGCCATGAATAAATGTTTTTCTTTCCTTCTTTTTTATTTATTCGTAACAATGTTAGAAGCAAAGAACAAATTAATATACGTTACACAAAAAAACTAACTTGAAATCCTGTCCAATATCCCAATATGTGAGACATGGAAAAAAACTCGATTGAAGTTGTCCATAAATAACTACCTAACATTCGAAGCTTTTATTTGGCAATACTTCATGACGAGTTTAGTCCCGGTGTGCAGTGTAGTCATCTAGCACTTGTAAATTGAATAAAAGAACTCGATTCTGGCACGCGCCCAATGCTTTGGTCACAATAGAACTGTTAGTTAGTGCTCAATCGGGCGTCGCTAGGCACCGATAGTGTTTCATCTGTGATTTACTACGTTTTCGGTTTATCGGATTATGAATTTGCTCCATTATGAATATATTTTTACAGATCTTAAGCAGACACTAATTTGAAACAAACTAATATGGGATTCAAATGAAGAGTATGATAAATCTTGTTCTTCGTCTTACTTGTAAATGCGATTTAAATGTTACTCAATCTGTATATTTACTGACATAATAAATTTTGCATAATTTAACCATAAGCAAAACAGAGATTTAATTACTCA
This sequence comes from Leucoptera coffeella, assembly GCA_030578115.1. NCBI lineage: Eukaryota > Metazoa > Arthropoda > Insecta > Lepidoptera > Lyonetiidae > Leucoptera > Leucoptera coffeella. The sequence goes on along the minus strand of JAMBLF010000131.1, from coordinate 91,537 downwards.
AAAGGTTTCAAAAAGTAACGACCTTTTAATTCCTGACTATTCCGAAAAGCATTAAAATCTTTCATTTGTTCATAAAGGAAACAATGTTACATATTTGATTTGAAAGGTACTCTGTTTAGTAAACAATGATGAAGGATTCAACTGTTAAAGATGCAACAATGTACCTATTTAATGAAAACAAATAAAATGCAGCAACAAATATATTTATGATCAAACATTGCCTCGTTGAGATTAAAAGCTCCTCTCTGCTTTTGTTACGATGCGATGTTAATACTAACTGACGTTTAATTTTATAGTTTCTTTTAAATACTTGTGTGTTAATGGTTATAGCTTAGTGTAAAAATTGACGAAGAATGACAACAAATGATACATACATATCAGTCCTGTTTCACTTCAGAGGCAATCAAGATCATGCATCCTCTAATAATAATTTTAGTAAATAGACTTAAAACTAACTAAATGATGTTTAAAACCAAATAAGTATATTAACTCTTAAATGACTGATTGATAAACCTTTAATGTATTAATGAATCATGTCATATTTCCATTAATTAATTCATGGGTTTTTATCTATCAGGTAATTACAATGATCAAGTACCTTTTGCATGAGTTAAACATGACATTATACAGATATCGAAAAATGTATGTTTTGTAAGTAATCATTTACAAATGTTAGCACTTTAATATTGGTCAGTATTTTATTGAGTAGCATTGAAGTAGAAACTATTTGAGTATTTTAAAGTAGGTGCTTATACTGATAATTCCTTTTATAGCAAAAGAAATGAATTGCTACGGATTTAGTTTTTTTTCTTTTAGATTTCATTATTATTATGACTACATATTAAGTAATAATAATTCTTCTATCTATAAGAATTTAATACAACTCTTCTCTTATCATGTTGGAACATACGATACCTACTTACTACATAATAATATGTGTATAAGGAGTAATAATGCAGAGTTAATATCGACAGTTTTCTGGCTCATTGCCCAATAATAAATCTCTAGGTCCCTTATCGTTCTATGTTAGTTTTATTTCACATTTCACGTGGCTGTGTATGAAGCATTTTACATCTTAGTGAGTATTACTACAGCAGAAAAATAAGTATTTGAAATAATTTTAGTGAATGTCTATAGTTGGATTGGATGTAATTGATTTTATCTTAGCAATGTCGATTATATAACATCTTATTACTCGAATATGGCCTACATTACTGATAAACAGGGATTCAATTGGGTTAAATAAGTACATATATCATGTAAACACTTCAACATTAGTTCATACTCTGAGAGATAGACTCTTAAGCTATTCCCTAATTAACTTTTAACATTATTTCCCACTCTATATCTTAAGTTATTCCCTTATTAGCTATGAGTCAATTTGCATGTACACATGAATTTTATTCCCTACATATCTATTGCAGTCAAACACATATGAATCACACCAACACACACTAAACATGAAGGCATTCCAGATCGTTTGCAGGAGACAGGTTTGAGCATGCACTTGTAATCAAACGTAGATATCCGAATCAATTTGCTAGTCTCGGGTTCACACGGCAAATTAGCAAGTCAATGAGCTCCAGCCAGATTGCTTCCATTTGCAACACTTAACAGTTATGGTGGATCATAGCTATAGATTACTTGATTAGGATTCATACTCAATAACTAGTATACTTTAGAGGTAATGACACATACCCTGTCAAATATAATATCAGAAGGGGGACCAAAACCGTCTTGAATAGGGACACCTTGGATATAATTTGGATTAAACTATATTTAAATACACGTTACAGAGTTTTCCCTTCAGAAGGATAGACTTAGATCACGGATATTGTCGGTGGTGAACATTGAGTATGACAAAATAAGTTTAAAACAAAAATATTGTTGTTGAAATGTGGTTTATAAGGAGCAAGAAGAGACACTGTGCTATTATATCAAGGATAGAGTGCTAAGAAACACAAATGATATAGTCCCGTGGTACTCTGGAACAAAAAACATCCTAATAAGCTACCTTTCTTCTCAGCATTCCGTAAGAGTACTAAGTGACAAGGGATTAATGGAATCTGTTGAACGATGGGATAGCAACTTGTCACCAATATTCCATCACATCCTCAATACTATAGTAACTCGTAAAAGTAACCGAGGAAACAATTTGCCTCCAAAGTTAAGCCTACCTCGTATGGTATTAAAGGGCGTGAATGTATCGTATAAAAGAAACAAGTATCACGTTATTTACTTCCCTATCACAGTAGCTGTCAATGACAAGCGTCCTAGTTAAACACTTCTATTGCGTTAGTGGATGACGCGGCTGAAAGCTATTTCTACGTCATTACTCAATTCATATAGTAAATTGGTTTATCAATAACAGGCTATTGGATTACAATTATAAGAAATGTCTTTACTTCTTTTGTTGAGTTTGTTTCATTATAATATCGGGGACATATTGTAGTAAACTAAAAAAAATATCTTTATTTTATTATATTGCAATATACGTGTAGATCAGATTTTTAGCCGTTTACAATATTCGTTATTCATGACCTACAATTTTAAGAAGTTTTTATTAAAAAAGTCTTGTTTTGGACTTGAACATATTTAAATTTTACCAAATATAAAATGTTTCAGTTATATATATAACACTTTGAATGACATTTTCTCCATAATTAAATGTTTGTCAATTGTCATATGTGCAACCAATTAACAACCCAAAATTTTATACAAAACATAGCCAACGTTTGGGCTTATATATCAAAGAACCCGTTGAAAAGCCGAGAATAGCTGCAGTGATTTTTGAAAGACGTAGCACATCCATTAAGGGCAGTCGATACAATCCAGACACACGCTAGATCATGATAACGGAGAGCTATCTAAAACGGGGCGCCCTAGATTAAACCTTCCTTTTATGTAACCCGTGCTCTATTTCAGATTTGATGACGTTGAAACTCGAGAATAGGTATCGTGTGATATGTCGAGATAAGAGTGCTGTGTTGATGTTACTATGTAGTGTTTTTGCTTTGAAACATACGCATTTAATTTTACGAATGACGTATATTATCAACATACACATATTCATGGCTTCTTGTCGCCAACGGGATAGATAGAGACTATCGATTTCCGCCTGGAACGATCCTGACAAATGTCTCTTGCTTCACTCACACTTAGGCTTCCTCTGTTTTTTACTTTACGCCTGCCTTGAGAAGAATGTCTCCAATTAGATTTGTAAAGTTCTACGTGGTCTTCCCCGTCCCACTCTACCTTCCACTTTGGCTTTATAGATTGATTTTGTAAACTTCTTTTTATCAATTCATCCGCTCCATATGCCTAAACCTAAACGTATTATCACTACGATACAAACTCATTATGGTTTACTTACAGAAACAAAACTCGATTGCATTCAGTCATTAAACCTTCCCATACTGTATTATTAAATCAATAAACTTTAGTAAATCTACAATACGTTTTAGAGGAACAAAAGCGTGCAGCGTATCCTAAAAACGGAATATTCAATTTTGAACAAGATAAAGGGCCCTTTTGCTGAGGACTATTATAGATATAAAGCCTACATTTAGCTCCGGGGTTCTCGGTGCAATCCGTGTTTTACGACTGCCGCCGGTTTATGGGTTTGTACATTTTTTATTATTGTTCTCTTCATCATAAATGTCAGGGCCCCAGTCCCCGATTTGAGATACTGTTATGCTAACGATGTATACCTATAGATTGAAATAAAAATGTACTGTTTTTTATGAAGTTTAGTAAAGTCGCTGAACAACTTGATTATTAGCAGACATACTATAGTAACTAAAGTAGCTTTGGCACCAATTAGAATCTGTTTAATTCGAAAGGTATTTAGAAAAATTGTCCTTCCTGTTAACTGTTTATGGGACACTAATAAGGTCAATAAAATTAAATTTACTATTCAATAGAATAAAAATATGACATTCAATAGAAAAATGATGTTGCTACTTTATCAATAAACTTTTATTTAATGTTTCTACTGTTTAAATAAACTCGAAGCCTTGAGTTGAATACTCGTCAAAGCCAAAACTTTCGATAAACACACCACACATTTAGGCCAAATTACTCCGTTTATGCCAAAAACAATTATGAGCGAATCAAGTTCCGAATAGAAAATTAAGCTTTGTTTCCTTTGATCGCGTCTCCTTTTATATCTCATGCGGTATTGGGAAACCTGCCTGGGGCTACGAATTGTGGCTTCGCGAAATCACTGAGCGGATTTGTTTTGGAAATTCTATTTCCAGATGTATTTATTCCGGGTTTTTGTGGTGAGTACTATGTGTGACGTAGGATTGACGAGATAAACTGAAATGAATAAAAAAATCGATTCTAAATATATACAGATATTGTTTCTTACACCAGTATATGAAATAGGGTTTGTAAGTTATTTTTTAAGGATTTTTTAAATAAATATCTTAAATAAATTCTCTGAATCGAATAAATATAACACCACATATTTACCTCTTAGAACATGGCATAAGGGCTTTCAAAGGACTGCATGGTTTTTATGCTTTAAACTATGTTCGGTTCACAACTCTGAATTTAAATAACATTGCATTCTATTTATATTTAAAGCATCAGTGGGTAAATAGTATCAATGAAAGGTTTTTGCCAATACGACGCAGGCGCGAGTTTCTACTATTCGATACATTTTCAATATTTACGAGTTAACAGGTAGCTTGCTTCGAGCAAACATTTTCACGAATCAATCCAATTAAATTTCATTGACAAAGAAGCGTGTTCTTTGTGACATTAATTAAAAGGTATTCTAGAAATTATATAACACGATCGCTTTTAAATTAATGTTCACGTATAAGGTTCAGTGTAGCTCACTAATTCAACGTAGTTGGCATCGGCAGGAGCTTGACTCTGAATCAGTTGGTTAAAGATTCAAATCCCGCCTCAGCATGATTTTTTAAATACATTTTCGGTAAAAAAACATTACGAAATGCATCAACTAAGCTGGTTGGTACGCGAAATTTTGACAATCCAACAAGGGTTGTGTGAGTGTTCATTTCCTAAAAAGATCTCAGTGTACCAATTAAAATATGAGCACTAGTGGGTGCTATTCCAAACTAACTGCCTCTCGCGAGCTGCGCAATGAAAACTGGGCTGTTACAAATTTCCCACTCTGCGAGATGGTAAAAACGACTGAAAGTGTTATTGTCTGAATGTGCTGAAGAACCGGATACGTATACTGCAATATACAGGACTATTCTCTTAGGTTCCATTGTTTATTTAGAAAAATTTAGTTACAGTAAATCATGTTTATACCAGGAAATTTCCCAATCCAGTTATTGTCTATTAATGTGAAATGTTGAATATTGTATGTAATTATTGTGAAGGTCTCAATAAAGATATAGTATATTATAGTATATTATTCGGTTTCTTTTAAGTCAAATCTTTATTATATACACTACAGATATGTTTACAGAGTGTTTAAATCAATGAAATCGATCAGACGCATGTTTTTGTTATTTGCAATATTATATTCTCTCAATAAATGATAATTATGACTAGAATAAACAATTTTATAGGACCGCTAATACACATCCAACCCACTGATCACCTGAACATACTCAAACATTTTTTATATATGATCCTAAATATGACAATAAATAATTTACTTCATGTTTAATATAAAGTGTTACAAGGCGAACCTGACTATAGATTTCTTTTTAATTTTCTATTTATATTCTGAAATGCATCTCTGGCAAGTTGTTGAGAACATCGATGTTCAGACTTCGAAATGGCCCAAACTTTCGATGCACTTCCGAAGCTCAAGTTACGGCATAATTATTAAATGCCAGCGAAGCGTTATGAATCTTGGAGATTAATTTCCCTCTTGCATACGGCTGACCATAAACAAGACATAAAATGTATACCGATATGTTCCAGTAAAGTAACAAACACATATGCAATCACAACAGTGGATATTGTATCTCCAAGGCTTTGTACAGCCTGAGAGACATAAAACTACTTGTTACAAGTAAACGGACTTATCACTTATATTTCATAAATACCTTTGTTACTCGGCATTTCGGCCATGTTGTAATGTCTTTGGTTAGGTTAGTTGACGTAAATAAAGTCGCTGAAAAATATCAAAACTACTTAAATATATGCATTTACATAACTATTTTGCAACGCAATGAAAGAACTAAAATGAAATAGTCATATCAATACACTGTATTTATTTGCAATTCGTAGCTAAACATTCTCTATACTACAACTATCTCCAAAGTTCGAATTCGAATTCGTAGCAGCTCTCTGTTGAACTAGTTCAGCTGTCTTAATTACAATTTTATTCCAATTTAGATAGTACGTGCATACGTGCATTGATATCGTATCTACGTACTTACAGTTAGCTACGTATTAACAGTTACAGTTACCTACAAAGCGAATGCTAATCTAAAGTAAATACGTATACTACGTATCTGTTAATCGAAAATTCGTGGAATGGTAATGCGGTACACGTAGCATGATGTAATTGCAGCTACATACCTGAATCAATACGTACGTGAATATTAAGAAGAGAATGTTATCTTTTTGATTTGCCAATAGTACTATTGTTTATTTTATATCTTTATTTTTTAGTGTGGTTAAGATTCGGGGCTTAAACAAGGATTTTGGGCTTAAAATAACTCGATTACATATTTATTAATTTTATATTTTTAATAATAATAGAAGTAAATTTATTTATTTATTTATTATTCCGTTTCATTTTATTATTTATTACTATACTAAACAGATTTAAACTACAATGATATAAACACCTTCATAAAATAATGAGGCATTACACTTAGTCACCGTAGTATTTGAAATGCGTCGAATACTACGGTGAGAGAAAACCTACTTGTTTTATAAATAGTATTTCCTATACAATTCCGATGTTTACGAGCTCATTATTTCAATGATATACTGAGAAGAGAGTGTAAGAGAATATTTAACAACCCACCTATTTTAAATCCCAGTCGATATATCCTTGAATTTGCCTCGTTATGTACTGGATATTATTTATTTCAAATCATAATATAAGAGCCATTAAGGGTCACTCTAGGTACTGGCGAAAGAATATTCTTCTTAAACTGGAGCCAATTTAATTCAGCTTATCCCTAAGGGTACCCCAAAAAAGGATAATGACATGAAATATTAAAAAAGACGGTCGGAACAAATATTTAAAAAGAAGTACAACTTCTTCATTTTGTTAGAATGTTGTATTCGTCTTTTAATTTTCTTAACTTGAAATAAAAAGAGGTCATCTTATAAAATCATAAATACATTCAAACAAATTTCCTCAGGAACTAAGACAGTAGTTTATTTTACATATATATTCACGTTCTCTTATCCTTTTCCGGGTGAACAGAACCTTCGAGACGATATCACCAAGGTCTCTTTTTAGAATGAATATCGTGATTGTAATGTTATACGGAACATTGGTGACAGGTTACTAGCCAATCGCCCAACAGATTACATTGACCCCTAATACCTTAGTCGCCTCCCACGACATGCCGGGAAGAACGGCAGCTAGTGACCATTTTTTTACGTCCCAGACTAGCACAGCAATAAATTCTCTCTCAGGTAATAAGACAGTACTTTAATTTAATGATTGGACTGAAAAAAAAGTACTTTATAAATTTGTATATCTAGTCTCAGTCAGAAAGTTATTTTTCCTTTCCAGTATTTATGACACAAGACTTCCAGAGCCTTTATCAGAGAACCTGGGTGACCAACCGATGATTCAATTACATAGACGTCGTACTGGACTTTTCTCGATAACTTGATCAATATATGTCTGCTCGAAGTTGGTCTGTTTTCTGAACCATTGTCTCTTTTAGTACATTTTACGAGGTGGATAACTGTATCAAAGTTACACAAAAAGCGAAAATGTACTATTAATACTGCGTCATAGTTTATGGAATACCTAATTGATATCAAGATAGGTTATATGAGTCTTCAGTTGGCTATATACAATATTTAATGTATCTGAAACCATAATTGAGACTTCTACCCCAAGATACAATTATTTATGACAACGTTCAATTAATATTTATTGCTATTAATTGCAGTACTTCAGTAGTGTATAAATGCAATATTTCTTATGAAGCTTAATACTTATCAGTGAGCACGTTCTTAAGAGCTACTCATTCATTCGGTTCAAATAGAACTTCAGGTATGGACTGCGAAAGTTTGTACTAATTTACGTGTCTTTTGCCAACAGAATTTTAAATTGTTAATACTTCATATTTTATTTTATGATTCCAACGTTAACGAACAGCAAATGGCAAGATTTGCTTAGTCATATTTTAAGTTGTTGTAGTATACAAGCTAGCTGCCGTTCTTACTGACATTTCGTAGCACTGAGGAATAAGTTTGTTGTGGATAAATTATCTCTTAGACATTTTTCAATAATTCCTTTAATTACAAAAAGAACAAATTATCTAAATGTAGATCATAACATTATATACAACAGGCACGACTAACAATAAATAGCCGTCACTAATTAAAATAAAAAACTAAGACGGCACGAATAGACGTCTCAAATTGACATAAAACGTCATATTACAACCTACGTATTTGACTAGACGACAGATTCATAAAAGCACTAACAAACTAGGGTCTATGGTTTAGTTGTTGAACTCGTTAGCGACCGTGGCGCCTTCGGACGTCGGTTAGTGTTCTGTTACTTAATAGTGCCCAAGAACCGAAATGTTGGAAACATGCCAAAGCTAGCACCTACACTCCCAAAGACTAGGGCTGGTTAATTGTACTACAAGTCCATTGAATGTTTAGTGTTCCGCGTAACAAATCGTTTGATAAAGATTGAATAGAGTGAATTCCCAAAAGATTTACGGAATTATATAAATTGTGTAGGTTATCGAAAATAAGGTTTTGAAAGGTTTCCTAGATGAAACAGAAGCATTATCAAATTGTTATTAAAATTCAATTTTTTTGCCTTTGACAAGCCTTAATTTATCTTAGTTAAGGTCTTTACTTTAAATACAAAACCTTTGATTTATCGTATGAAACATTTAGATTTGAGTGAGCTCGTGTGTGCATTTATCGTTCGCAATCAAAAAGTTTCCAATTCAATGATCAAACCAAAACTCATCCAGAAGACTAGTGCATACCCATTAAATTGCATACTAGAAAGTTGGATCTTAAAACACGGTTGATCACATATACATATATGTATGTACCTTCTATATCATATCTCTAGAGTTCTCAGCAAACTCTACCATCCAACAGTGTACAAAAATATTTTAAATACCATTTAAAGAAAAGAAACATGACTTTTATTTATATTTAGATGTTTTTATTAATTATTGCTTTATCATTCTTATAAACATTTCAAAATATATAAGCCGGTTCTTAGCACGTTTTAGTACCTACTTACTACAGGGCTTCAAGCAACAATTTAGTATTCCTAACAAACAATACCACTCCTAATACTTACAATAACCATTGAAGCAAGTCCTCAAAGTATAGTTGTTCAATGTATTTAGTTGAACAAACCAAAGTTCCAAACGATATTATTGTCATCCGCAGGCTATCCTTTGTACGCCGCGCACGTTCCGAAGTATGTCTGCCATGTACCAAGTTCTTTTACGCAGCGCCAAATCAATTGGAACGGAATTATTTAGTCATGTTGCGAAAACAAACAGAAAATGAGGTTTTTGTTACGACCCTTTCCTATATAAGCTGTCTTTCTATATAATATGCAAGTGTGTTTTGTGAAGTGGATGATTGTTACAATTGACAATTCAAAATTTTTTTTTATACAGTTTCACTTAATCTCAGTTATTAGACGACATTTCACACAACATTAGAGTTTCCATAAGTTTTAGAATAAGAAAAGTTTTGATATAAATTGGCACAGTATATTAAAAAAACAATTATTTCTTATTTATTTGTATCTTTTGAATACGGCATTTATTCTTAGTGTTACAGCAAAATAAAATAAATCACAAGATTAAAAAACCATTTTGTAACTAGGTTATTTTCAAGATTATGTTTACATTACTTTATATAAACACACCCATTCTTATCGAATGATTACATTGCAGACTTGATTACTAAGCCAAACCCTAAGTGTAGTCCTCTTCATAGGTCGTTGAGCTAATCTACCAGACCATAAGGCATTTAACACGCTTACGTAATGGAGAGGCGGCATAACGCGTGTAAAATATGGGTCGAGATCGTTTCGGCAATAGATAGTATCAACTAACAACAGATGAGGTTATACGAAGGTAAATCGTGTGAATCTATATTATTTAAAACACGATTACCTATGTGGAACTTTTATCTATAATAAGGGTATACCCATCATACCCGTTTTTCTGCAGAGTGTTAGACAGAGATCACGGGTCTCCATTTTTCCTCATACTTAATGCTTATTGAACGGTTATGGGTACTTATTCCTTACGTCATATCATGTAATTAAATGTTATTCATCTTTTAACGACCCATGTTACCATACTTCACTCACAGATATACCCTCTATAAATTTGTACCTTTCATTAATACGTACCTTATTTGCACAAATTTATCTTTGGCGCACTAAATTCACAAGCAAACTGAGTAGGGTTCCTTAAGATTTTCAAAATACACTGCAACTTCATAGTTCGCTCAGTTCCTAACCGCATACCTGTAGAGCTAGTTGCTACGAAATATGGCTGCCTTCATAAATAGCTTAGAGGCTTTCAAAGTTCCAAAACACTCGGTACTAGCTATTAATTCCGCTATATGAAAGCTGAGTTATTAATAGTTGACTAGTTTTTGCAGATAGTAAAACTTTTAGTTTAAAACGATATAGATAAAACGAATGAACGTCATTAGTTAGGCGTCTGTGTCACAACTGGTTTTTTCACATGATATTTTACACCACTCTGGTTTTTACATAGAGAACTTTTTTTGCGTAAAATAAGCTTCACCAATTACTTTTATTGCATTGTTATTGATTGTTACTTATCTAGAGATTTTCAAGACCACAACCTATCTACAATATTGCGACTTAATTCCATAGGGACTATAGTTATCCTAAAGATTTCTAAGGACTCAATATAGTTCTTTCCATTCAGAAACCAATAAAAATACGTAAGCATAACCACATATTTATATTATACTCGTAAATTGAAAAACTCTTTCGTGAGGCAAGCAAATAAAATAAAATATGGTTAGTAAATACTCTAGGAAAAGTAACATAAGTCATCGTAAAGAAGTTCAACATTTTGCAATTCACCAACGTCCACCGTAAAGAGAGCTATCTGGGAACATTTTTCTTGTTCACTTTAAAGCTTCAACTGAAAGTTGGAGCGTATTCGTGCCAAGAATTGATATGTTCTTGATAAGTTCACTCGAACAATTCCTCACTGTAATTGTACCATTAGAGTATCTGCTTCCTTGAGTTAAATAATTCCAGATATTCTCGGTACTTCATAGATTCATAGTATTGGATAGTTAGTCGTTAAATTGTTTCATCGGATAATACAGCATAAGTTCGATATCTATCTGTAAGTTTAATTAATATGTAAGTTTTTCAAAAAGGTAATGCAATGGTTCTAGTAAATTAGAATTTGAAAAAAACTTTTCATAACCTTATAACATCAAATACTTTATTATTATATGCATAATTCCACTGCAAATCGCTTGCTGATTTGATACGAGTATAAGTATCTACAATGCACTATGAAGCTCAATGTCATTACTTTATTTGTTATAAAGTTGGTATTCTTTCATGAAACTTGTATAGATTTATGAGCAACCTGTCTCTTTCAATGATGCTAATCTTTGTAGTTAGAACCTAGGCAGCGCAGCTAATAGGTATTCAAAGTTAGTCCTCTGAAGGCTTCATCACAGCATTGATTAATGTTAACAACAGCTTCCAGCTAGAAACTGTCTAACTGCAGATGAACTTCAATCCAGACACAGGCTTACCTATGATGCAATTTCTATTGCTTAAGGAGAGGTATTGACAAATGTTCTTAGTTTGAATCAGTAACATAAAAGCGAATGATATTACTTTAAATGAATTAATATAGCGTTCCTTAATGTCAATTATGAAAAATTATAATGGTTAAATATAAAATAAGAAGAGTACCTTATTACATTAAGTAGAGAGTCATGTTACCTACAAAAGACTGAAATTAATTTGTTAAACTTAAGAGAGTTGTAAAACTTCTTTCGATCTTGAGATATGTATTATGAATTTAAGTATATCTCTAGACACTTTTGTGAATACTAAGGGATTGGGTCTACGAAATGCCTAATTTCCCGCATTTCCTTTGCGCAAAATTTTCTTTCTCACCAAGAGGCCTGCCAGGTAAACACAAGAGATTTTAAACAAAATAAGGAAAAAGTTCAAGGTGAAAGGGACTAGGCCATTCCCTGCGATCCTCCACCTACATTATGCATTGTGTAGCCAACATTTCCACCGGGCACATAAATAAATTATGAGCAGGGCATGATGCCGTGATAAAACCCAACTGAAATCCAGCTGGGTATTTTCATAAATCTCGCGCCGCGTTTGCATGTGTGCACTTGCTTTTTCTAATTAACTCTCTCGGTCAGTGAGGCTGATTTGGCTATGGTAATAGAATTTTAAATAGTGCAGATGTATAATGGTAAAAAACATATTTTTATGATACTGAAACTATTATTACTTTTGTCATGAGATAGATATAGGCTAGATACGGCTATATAAAATGTCTATTTTACTACCATATTTCTCTGATACTGACCGTTAGGATTGTTATGGCTACTAACTGTAGCATTTTTTACTTCATCCACTTATAATAGTTTGTTTATTTCTAATTACATAGTATTAACTTTGACGTGTTCGCGCTGAGATTTCTATTATTAAAAATGACAATTTTTATATACAATTTCAATGAATATCATTAGAGTTTTCATACTATTGGATACAAGATTTTCCTTATAAAAAACTGTTATTACAACTAGCTTCTAATATTCTAGGAATCGAAAGCTGAAGGGAACGGTGCTCTAAAGAGAATCGTTAGGAATTTTTTGCTGTTTTTGTATGTACCTTGTCTGAGCTTAATATAATTGAGATAATAATAGGTTAATAATTTTATTTCTGAAATCGATGATAAATGAGCTACTATGGTTGAGAAGTAAATGTAATAAAAACAAAACACCTAGTGGTATGTTGCTCATTTTAAATACGAGTAGTGAAAAATATTGATTTAACCTTATAGTATAGCTATAATATTGATGTACTATAGCTTGTATATCAGTATGGTGTAAATAAACAGAATACACAAATAGTTTCAAACTGCTCCTGTTTCTTCAAAAACTTGTTACTTTAGTGCACGGGTAAAAGATACGGGAAACATTTATTCATAGGCAAAACTTACACGATGTTGCAAGATTTATGAAAATGTACTCGTCTGGTATTGCGGGTTCATTTTGAAACAGTTATATACATATTTTACAAGCAACCAATGTGCATTAGATAAAATAAGCATTGATTTAGAAGTAAGTAGAACTTTCGTGACATATTTGCAAAGACATTGCATTACGAAATAGTTAACAGTAAGAGTTAGATAACTTCATTTCGAGATTAAATCTTATGTTCTTAATGATTGATATATTAATTTTTATAAGAGAAATATATTCATACATACATACACATCACGCCTGATTCCCTGTAGAGGGGCAGGCAGAGATCGACTGGTTTATCATTAAATATCAGTCTGAGTCATGTGCGTGTATCTGTTACTTTAATTATGTGTATCTTATAAATTATTTTTATGTACGACATTGGTTGATTAGTTCAACGTAAGGTTGTTCAAACGGGTTCTATGATTTAGAGTCTGTGAAGTCCGAGCATTAATAAATTTGGTTAAATTCCGACTACAATTCTTAACCTTATATCATAATTACTTACTGCACGGCGCCTATAAATTTAGGTAATTTATTATCCAGGAAAATCCACAATAAATTATTCTGGGCACGACTGTGTTCCAAGTTTTAAAATGTACGTGGAATTCTGTAAAAACAACTTGCCAAGTTTTCTTGGGTAATAACACCACATTAGGATTAATAATTGTATCTAATAATTACACACGCAATTATCGTACATACGAGAATGTTTAAAGATTTTACGAATGGTTTAAATCAAAATGTGTGGTGACTAATAAATAACCTATGAAATTGTGAATCAATTGTTTATTACAGACTATTAAGTACTCACAGTTAATTAATAGTCTGGAGATACAAACATACATTTATATAAATTCGGACAATGTTTCCATTATAGCTGCAAAATATACTTGTTAACTCTCGCAACATTTAAGCCCTCATCAAAAAGAAATTGAATATAGTACAAAATAGGTATAATAAATGTTCCCCGTTTACTTTGCTGTACCATGCATAGTGTACATAGAGTCTAGTGCAAATGTAAATGGAAGTGCTTCCCGTGATCTCAGTCTTCCCTTAGGAACCGAGCTCATTTTTAAATGCATTACCTTGTAGTTACAATCTTCTCTATGCATGTGTGCTTTCGTACCAGTATGTCTTGAGTACAAATAAGAGAGAAATTTAAAGTTATTTTTAATACTCTAACTACCAACTTAGATTTTAGAACTAACAGCTTTATTGATAGAAATTTTATTACTGCGTTAAGCATGCTATGCGCATATATGTATGTCACTACTAGCATTTGAAACATAAATTTTGTTTATACCCGTTACTAGCCCAGTCACTTGATATCCTATTGATAAAATCAATTGCGGGTCTAATCGCAAACTAAATAAACCTTATACATTCAAACACATCACGCCTGATTCCCTGTACAGGGGTAGGCAGAGATCAAGGATCCCCACTTATCCCGATCCTGACAGACCACTTTCGCTTCATTGGTACTCATACATTTTCTCATACACACTCGGTTATATGTACTCCAAACGTCACCTTTTTTCAATACAAACCTTATAGTTACGGTAAAACAAGAATGACAATGTTCAACGGAGATTATGACCATTTCTATTGGCACCTCTACTTAATAGCATGATAATTATAGTAATGAGAATAATACCTGTGATCCTACCCTTTTGTATAGAGACGTCCGTAATCTGCATATATTTAAGCCATATATTACTCCACAATTTTGTCAAACAAATCTCATATGTGTCAGAAGTGGGCGCGAACCGGAACAATGCACCATAGCCGTCAGAGTATTCAAACTTTAACCCGCTGCCCGCAAAATGCGAGTGGAGTGTTCGCGAAGATAGCCGTGTATTTCACCCGACAGTTCGGCCTGCAACGTGGTTTCGCTCACCTGGCGTTTTCTGCTTGTTGGATGGTGAATTTGTAATAGTTTCGCTCTCGTATGTTATTGGGTGAAGTTGGCTTATGAATGTTAATGGGGGATGGATTTTAATATGGGTGGATAATAGCTTGATGTTTTGTGAGGTTTTTGGTTTAGATTCGTGGGATGTAAGCATACATATGAGTATACTCGTATTCAAGCCGGGGTAGGTAGAGATCATCGATCGCTTTGTTCAATCCTATTAATTTCTATTGCTGTAATATAGGCCCAATATACCTTACGTGTTTTATCTACTATTATAATATTCTATCCCATAGTTACGGGTTCGATTCATACCTTAAAATATAACCGTAGACATAAAATTTTCTGAAATTTAAAATACTTAAACTACGAACTAGAGACAGAAAATCAAAGCTCTTGTCCAATAAACCGCTGATTTCAAACGATTAATAGATTTATTAACCCAATTGTTATTTTTTAATCAAGTCAGTGGGCCTTAATATTGCATAAGCCTCGTATGAAAACTGTTATGTTTGCACATAACAGTATCCACCGATATTGTTCAGCCTCATTCCATGACCCGAAGCTCCAGTGAGATACAAAGAGATTGTTTGAAGTTTCCGTATTATCAAGAGAGTAAGTAAATGTATCGAGTTTCAATACTTCGTGATTTTGCATACGGGTGTGCCTTCTGTTAGGAACTATAAAGATGTATAATAAGACTTTGATTCTTTTAAAATAATGAATGATATGTGAAGTCGGAAGATAAGATCGGATAGGGTGATCAAAATCGATAAAATTTTTGATATCTAGGAAACCAGTGTGTCATGTATGTATTCATCAGTAAACATTATATAGTTCGAGTTATATATGAATTATGGACACATTATAGGGCTTACAAGTTTTTAAATCATGTGTTTTCAGCCTGACTTTCGTTAGATAGAATATTGTCAGACGAGAACCCAAATAATAATTACGTGTGGACCCCTCATATACTTACAACATCGGAAAGAACCAGCTGATTTTATTCCAAAGCATACACTCTGTATTTTTCCACCGCCTCGTAGAGAATTGTTATCTATTGTTATTGTTAAATGCAACAGTGAAACTACGTAAATAAATAACAGGAACCAGATTGTACGCAGTGTTCTATTCAGTGAGGTTGGAAAGTTCAAAGGTACGGACTTTGTTGTGAACATTTTAATAGGACTGTACACCGCCATTACATTCACTTCACGGCCGTTAAGGCTTTCAGGCTAATCAGAGTTTTGAGTGTTTACCATTCTTTAAAAAAGAGTCAACTTTTCGGCAGATAGCCACTATACAACAAAAGGTCGGAGATATTGACTATTAACCAATAAATATGCAACAAACAGCACAACAGACACACTTCACTCCCAGTTTTTCTAATGTTCCGTAATCGAACGTAATGTTGCATATAAAAAATCCACTACTACTACTATAATACATTTCAATAGAAGTCTATAAAACGGCGTATAATTTAATTTCAAAATCTTTAGTCTTGGGGATGTTTTAAACAAGGCCCATTAAAATACATTAACCGACTCCCTTCGCATTAGCTAATGACTGCTGGGAATTCAACACCTGCAACTTTTGGTGTCTCAACCTGTTACGAAGGCAATTAGAATAAGTCCTTGGTCTGCCAAATGATTAACAGCTTCAAACTAATTACGACTTACGAGCAGGTGAGAAAATGTTTATTTAAGGCCTTATGAAAGTGCTGCGCAAAATAGTATCCAAGATCTTCATATATTATAATTATCATATAATCGAATAGTACGCGTAATGTCAAGACAAACTCTATGTATTTTCATGTTAAATGTCCCTAATAATAATTACAATTATAAAAATTATAATAAGTACGAGTGTCAATGAACCTAAAGTGATTTGTCGGGCTTGAACAGATGGGGATCCGCGATCTCTACCTACACTGGAAACGGTCGTGAAGTTTATGTATTTAATTAATAAATGTTAATTTTAATTGAGGCATTGCATAGTATTTGAAATCAGCAACATTTTCCATATCTCACAAACAGGCAACAATGCAGACAAAAGCCAACTAATGTTAGATGCACCTGTAGATACAATGTCCTTTATTATTGTTAGAAACAAAGGAAATTGCAGAATTAAATCGTTAGTTAGTGATTATATTATTTAAACGAAGTACATTAATCCATCTATCTGGTGCTGACTATCAAAGTGCCCGATAATTACTAAGTTATGAACATGGACACTTGAAGCATTGCTTATCCCGCAACTGTTAATAAATATTTATCTGTTAAGACATGATTTTGTGCCTGTTTAAAGCATATTTTGTTTTGGTTAAGAGCGCAGCCGCAGTGAAATTTCCAGTAGTAATTACTTTATTTCTAGTCATTTCATTCAACCAAGATTGCCTTCGTTCAAGTGGGTAATGGCGTCCTTCAACACTCCAGCAATGTAGAGCCTTGAATTTAAGAGTTGTAGTTACGCCTTTTGAACAAGAGCTTTTCAGTTTATTTGATTTTTTATTTAAAAGATGCTTTTTAATGACTTAATACCTCTTTTTAGGTAATTTACAGGTGATTAATAAAAGGTATTCGGAGGTGACTTATATATTTATTTTAGAAATGAAATATGCGAATGTATTTATTATTTTTCTATTAATATGTTTATAGAATTCCGTTTTGTTAATTCTGCCCTAACTTTCATTAGGTTTATTCGTTATGTTTGGAAGTTCTAAATACTGTAGCAAACATATATATCAAACGGTTTTCGTATATAATAAACTATATATTATTAACAATATGAGCTCTTCTTTAACGAAAAAGATCTTTCTGATCTCTCTTTAAAGCTATCATTTTGTCATTTGACATTTTTATTAATAAGTCTAGCTGGAAGCTCGTCCTTGTCCACTTATCAGAACATGACAGAAGGATTGTTGCCAAAACAGACCAACATCATGTATTTGATGACAGTATGTTTTAATTTATATTTCTGAACGCTTGGTAGTTTCTTTGTGCTACGTTATGGTTTGCTGTTTTAAACACTAACATACGATTGATTCAATATAACTACACATATTCGAACATAAATTTATAATACATCTACCCAGTGAAATGCCATAATAAGGTCCTATTGATATATGACATATTTATTAAAAGAAGACTTAGTCTAGTACAGCCTCGGCATTTTGGTATTATTTAAAAAGTACAGCGGCTGTAGCCCAGTGGCACAGATAATATAATACTATGTGGGTAAGAACTCGGACTTCGTATGAGAAAGGTCCTAGGTTCGAATCCCGACTCTGAACTTTACTTTTAATACCAATGAATGAAATTTTAATGTGTGTTTTTCATTTACGTACATAATTTACAGTCGCTAACGGTGAGGGAAAACATCGTGAGGAAACCTGCCTATCCCTCAGGATAGGTAATAGTCAGTGCCCATATACGGCGATACGGTTCACTACCTATCACGTTGGGTGCTGTCTATCTAGTGATACGCGGGCTTCGAATGACCCGTACCTAACATGCCTTCGAAATTTCGGAGATGGGCATTCAAGCCTCTGACTACCCCGCCATAATAAAAAAGGGAGTGTGTATACACAAGTCGTAAAGCGTATGTTATGTTATGTTAAAAAGTAGTCCTCTGTTTTCTCATAACCTGCACTCCCCTTTAGGCTATTCATATAATATGTTTCTGACCTTGTACGACCGTATATAACCTATACCAATCTAATAAATCATATTTGTACCTCGATATCGTAGCAGGTAATGCTACAATGATAAACGAGTAGCTATCGACAGAATATCGCTTAGTACATTCATCACTACACTATTAGCTAAATGGAGTGTTAGTGTAATGTACTTAACCAAGTATATCGTTTGTAAATAAGTGGCCTATAATATTTACACGGTCACGGTCGGTTGCAATTTGATTATAAATTGCATACATACTCATACAGCTATTTCCCTACAGAGGGATAGGGAGATTATTCGAGATCATGTCAAACAAATTGCTTGATTGACAACCATGTATCTCCTCATACACTTGGTGGTTGAAGTTACATCTCACGTAACTCTTCTAAGTACGTTTCTTATTACACCTTCAGAATAACTCAAGCTCTTCTATCAACATTGAGATTAAGTAATAAATAACCTTTCCCAGCAATTATTTAGGCAAACGTACGCCTATTGAATACATAAACCCACCTAATCAGGGAGCTACGTTCTCCGTTTGTTTCCTTAATAAAGGCCAGGGGCCTAAACTGGAGAGGTGCCAATCGTAAGCCCCTACATTCAATTTACATGCGTCGAGTGACTTTATGGACCCTAATTGTTTGTGTAGCGTAAACATCGCCTCAATGAATGTTTACCATTGTACATAAGCGTACATTTACTCTTAAGCCTTAGTATTTGATAACATGTTCATTATGCAGGGTACTTTGTTAAATTTTGTGTCTAGGGCAACAAAGTGAATGAAAACTGCAAGCTGAGGTCTTCTGGATGTTGAAATAATAAATAGTTCATCTAGTGAGCAACGTCTACTTGTTTATATATTTATATCGCAACGTCTTGTTAAAAAAGTATGATTTTCAATTAATTTCCATGCTAGTCGTAAAGGTAATGTTAAACTAAACGCTTATAATTTTCTCCATTCTGAGAATGACCACTAAACACATAAGCTATTAAGGGTTCTATTGGACGATATGCGAGGACCCGGCAATTGATATCAATGCCATAATAATCACAATACACAAGCATAATAAGTACAATAGAGGCCAAGTTCTGTCGATCTTAAAACAGATTACTGAACTAGCTCCATAGAACAATCTTAACAAAACAGTAGGTACGTGGAGAAAGAATGAATACGCAATCAGGACAGAGAACTCCCAACAGGGTTGGCGCCGCAATGCAATCTGTCTTTTATTACTCTGAGCATTTGATGAATACGTGATGTACGTACTAGTATACGCAAACAATTATTTCGTATTGTTTTCCGAAGAGGGAGAATAGGAATATGGTGTTGAAGTTTATATGTTAGGCATTGATTAGATATAACCGTGTATATATTCGATTCACGATGATCAACCGTTTCTGTCATAGGCGTGACTGACTGCCATTGTATCTACAATAGTTTTGGGTGCCATGTTTCGACAGAAAGTCAGCATTTAATGTGATAGGTAATTATATACATATGTCACCACGGAAATGAAGTGACTATTGGCTTTCCCGAAGAATGGGCAATTTACAATGTATAACTTAATAAGAGAACAATGTCCACCGAATTAGCTTTCAAATAAAAAACGTATCAAAAACTTTTTTATATGAACAAAAGAAGAACGTCTTAATCGGAACATAAGTTTCAAAGGAAAAATTCCAACTAAAGGGTGCTAAATTCCGAATGATCTGTTGAATAGCTCAATAAAATTAATTCCGTCATAATCATAAATTCACTTTGGCTCGGATTCTTTGAACTAAGTATCATTCATTACCCCTTGAGAAGTGAAATGAAGCGGAATCTTAAGATTCTAAAGGCAAGAAATGTTCAGATGAAGGATATTGATTCTGAGAAAATTTGAGAGGATTGTATAACGTACCTTCACGCCTTGAAGTTATGGTAACGATATATTTGTTATAAATATAAGGGTTATATGCTTAGTTAATAATAGGCTATTTGACTGATTTTGAAAAATTGTTTACAATTATTCGTTGGTATATGATTAATACACTACATGTATATTTCTGCAAATTTTGCAGTATTTTCCGTAAAATATTGAGTTAAAATTTAAATTACAATATTCTCGCTAAAAACGCTATTTCTGTAATGGCGGACGCCATATGATCTGCGTGACGTCACAGGCAAGTAAACAGTAGTAGAAAACTGCAAATTTTTAGATGAATTGAAACAGGGCACTATCATCCTAGCTGACAGAGGCTTTAAACACCTTGAACAGATGCTCAATGAAAAGGGTATGAATCTATTGAGGCCTGTCCAAAGATGAAGTACGACAAACAAAAATAGCTAGTTTGCAGATTCACATAGAGTGTGTAATAAGGCGTATCAGAGAATTCCATATGTTAAAGCAACATTCGGTAATTAATTTAAATATACTTTGTGTACTTGACCATGTTATTATTCTTGCATGTGCACTATTTGAAGGGGATTAATAAACATAACCTATATATTTTGTGAAACAGCGACGGAAATTAATATAAAAAGTAGCTTTATATATAAATACTTAGATACTTACACACCATCTTATATATTTTTGAGCTCTGCAGCATAATAATCAGAGTTATTTTTAAAGAAAAATGCAACCATAAATGCGTCTATCTTAGGTAGGTTTCTATTGTCGGCTTGTACAAAATTCTTGCCCATTTTGAGAGCAAATACTATTGTTTATATCACTGGATAATAGTGTCCTGCGGAATTCTTGTAAAAATACTACAAGTAACGATGGGAATACGATAAAATCACACTAAGTGCATAACAATAAACAATGTTTACTTGCGTGTGACGTCACGCGAGGCGTAGCCAATCACAGAGCGTTCTCGTGAAGGCAGAAATTCAAAAAAATATATGAATTTATTATGTTTATTTTGCAAAATCAATAAATATTTTCGCATAAAATAGAGCTAAATATGGTTTTTTATATTATTACCTAATAATAGGATGACCACATTTAGTAACATATTTTTAATAGTGTCAAATAGCCTATTTACAGTACTTACAGAACTTGAATAAATTAAATTTTGAATAGTTCTATATATGACGGTTCATAAATGTCATATTTAATGCCGACTATCTTGTTAACATGTAGGTTCGATGTGACCATAATAAACGACTCACTCCGCAATTTCGGATATGAACACACGCTCCTAAAGTGTATTATGTACTAATAAGAAATACATAATATGCTCACTTTTATACACTCTTAATACGGTAAGCCAAATATAATAAAAGCAACTTAACCTACTTTCGAGCAACACTAACCGAGAAGTTGTATCCGTAATTATGAACCTAATTGTTCCTGGAGCTTCGCATGACCTGAAAGCCAATAACGCGGTCTGCACAGTATTACCAGTATTACGCTGGCTTAATTAATAAATAGTTATAAAATATAGGGCCCTGGAGAGCTGCCAGATGTCGCCGCAGAGCAGCACAAAACAATTGACTCCTGTCCCCGCTACAATGCAATGCGACGAACTCTATTCAGCTTTGTTGTTGATCTGCCTAGCTAGCATGAATTTATCACCTGTATCGCCGCTGTCGCTATCGCTTTAGCGTTTATATCACTCCAGCGAGCACGAACCTATCGCGCGATAAAAGACGTAGCAGTGTGATGAAACCCGTAGCAGTGATAGATTTTCTAAAAGACAAAAACAGAATAACAAAGTATGCATGTCAACTAATGTCAAACGTCTGTCATTTTTTACTGAGTCTGTCGTTTTAAAATCAGCTGATCCAAAGAAAGGCGGCCATCTTTGGCTCATATCACGGGTATCGCCAGCTATCGCCTAGCTTTTGCTAGGTGACAAATAAAACAGTGATATAGAATGTTTATGCTCACCCTTCCATACAATTATATCGTTATATCACCCGGCTACGGGTTCTTCTCACTGCTATCGCCTTACTATCACAAGTGACAAAGTTCATGCTTAAGGGAGTGTTAAAATGATATAAACCCGGTGATAGAGTCTCTATCGCGGCGATAGAGCAATTCATGCTAGCCCAGCTGTACTGCATTACTGAAATATCTTAAAAAGGATTTTAATTATATTGAAGAGATTGTAATACAATACATTCTTCTTCGCTGGCCTCTGTGGCGCGATTGGTTAACCTGAACGCTAATCGTGAGATCCTGGGTTGGATTCCCAGTGGAGGTATTGTCCAAAACCACGCTAATCTTCTGCTTTCCAGTTGTTCATTAGACATATACTTATTATCAGTATGTATTTCTGAAATATACGTTGACTAGTACCCTTTAATTTGAGTGGTGCATTAGTGTCCTAAATATTATTATTATTACTTAGTTTACTAATTACTGCATTATTTAAGTATTTTATAAATCCAACGAAAATAACTGAATAACCTGTAACGGATTATTCTAGTGCAATCTATATGAGAATGATTGACCCTTAAGTTAAATAATATATCGTTTATTTTACGATACATAAACATTTTACACCCGATAACGGCCATCGGTTTACGTTGTTATATAAAGAAACACTGCTACGACCTTAGGCCTTAACAAACGCATCACACTGCATAGAAAACTAGGTCCAGGCAACACCTCCTTAACGGCCACGTTATTTACCGTGGAAGCATTATAAATTCAACACACCCAAGGTGCTGTAGTGGAAAACACTCTGTGAGAAAATGCAAGGCTCGCGGGACAAAGTGTCTGAAGCAATACTCAGCTCTAGTTAATTTTGAAAAGCACCGCACTCGCTTTCTGTGCGCTGCGGTGCGAATTTATTTGCCAGCTTTCTTTATTTATAGCTCTAGTGCTATTACACCGCGATTACTGGCTTTTGGTACAGGTGACAATAACTGCTGCGCAAAAGTTTAACAGTATATATTCACGTCTCTGCGTACCTAATGGGATAGGCAGAGACTATTGACGCCTCCTGGAATGATCCTGATAAATCTCTCTTGCTTTACTCACACCCATTATCTTTCTCATTCATGCTCATCAGTTCTTCCCGCTACGTACAACCGCCTTGGTAAGAAAGTCTGAAATCTACATTATTATTTTGATCTACATTGTTATTTACATTATTGCTCTTTAATATTAACTTTAGTGTATAACATTAGCTAATATCCATTCGATGTCACGTGTACATGTATGAATAGAGAAAAGCAGATTAGAATGACTTGAAACCAGGCAGCTCGAAAATAGTTTCTTCAAATTTAATAAACCTCCACTTCCAAGAAACCTCATATAAAATTCTTCATATTAAAAGTAGTATTAATATTTCATCTACTAAAAATTCAAGTCGTTTACTCGCGACGTTAGCAGAAACCTTTTGGAGGCTGGCCGGGCATTGCATACGCGAACACGGGGCTTATGCACCGAATTAGCATGAGCTGTAGTCGACAGTTGTAACTTTTCCGCGGTCGCATTTTTAACTGAATGTTCTCGTGCCTTTGTCTCTGTTTAAATATAGTTTGAGAAGAAAATTGTTTTGGAGGAGAGTGCAGTACGAATTGCTTTCTACGTGTGCGTACATAGAGTACAGATTATTTCGAGAAAAGAATAGCATTCACATCAGTTTACTTGTTTCTAGAAGGTGAATTGGTTAAAATAAAGTAAGTTAATTAATAGATGTACATGCTGCATGCATTTAAATACCAAACTTGTCTGGGGTAGCGCCTAATGTTAAACTCGTAGCAAACGTGACTTGGTTTGTTTAAAATCTGTCAATGCCTCAAAAACCACGGACGTGCTAGCATGTCCTTTTAATTAAAGTAATTTGGTTCATATAGATATTAAACCATTAATCATCGTTTTATTGGATCCCCATTGCCTTTAATTAAGAGAAATTGACACCAAAATTATTAAGTTCTCTGCCATAACTTATCTTTTGCTATAAATCGGTTGTCATCAGTTTGTCTGAATTACAAACTGATGACAACCTGTTATCATATAGTTATATGTAAAATATATATGAATTCTGTTATCATATAGTTATATGTATTATTTTAACTATGTTCTCTTAGTCAGGCCTGTGCAAATTTATAATTCAAATAGTCATTCGTCCCAGCCAGTAGTAGGAGGTGACCATGACATCGCACATCCGCTAATATAGTGTCATAAATCAAAATCTTTCAAATTTTAAAAAAGTAAGCCACTGTTGTTAAAATTTCATGTATTTTATTCTACAAAAACACCACATTTCTAGTTCCACAAAAAACCCTCCAAATGGCGTTGTGATGGTATAATATTATAGAAGATTGTCCCCCGCCCTTCCTCAAACAGTGTTACATTTCGCTTTGTGCAAGCAACAACTCGAAAAGTTACAGTGTTTTTCCTACCTATTTATTGTACAAGACAATCATAAGTCAAAATATAGAAAAATCTATGCAAAAAATATTAGACATTTTGTCATAATTTAGTGTTATAACTCAAAATTGTTAACCTAATTATGACAAAATGTCTAATATCTTTTCTAAAAAACTGTCATAAATGTAGTTTAGACGGCTTTTTAATTTATTATTAAAAACTAAAGAGTACGTTAAAAACTGATTCTAGTAATGTAAGGCAAGTTACTGGTTAATAAAGATTTATATTATAAATAACTAGTTTTTTGTTTTTCAAAAACGTTTTTGCCTGTACTGAAAAAACATGATTTTTGAGTTATGATAGTATTTTAGCGGGTGTGCGACATAGTGACATAGGCCTAGGGTCTTAGTTAATAGGTGAATGACATCTATTTATATAATAGGCTTACAACCGTTCACTAATATACCATATTAATACAATTTTGATCCTGATTCAAATGCTAAAAAACCTAACCTGTGTTAGATATTGTGTTCCAAAGTTTTGCCCATCCTGAAAAGGTTTAAAGTACTAGAATGTATGTGTTTCTATATAAACATAGTATAGTAATCTTATATCAGTGGTACTGCAGTATGTTTCATAACCACAAAATTCATAACATACCTGTGTAATAAGCATTCCATAAATTAGTACAGTGTAATTTGTGGTCAAAACACATCCAATTATATTACAAATTGCATAGTGTGAAATACTAAGCGATTATAGGACTTACATAATATTTCATAATTACCTGTATAATGAATAATACGTACATATGCATCCACGAACTTAAAACCCTTTAAGGACAGTCAAAGGGGCATAGGAGTCTCCAGCATCAACAGAGCATTTGTCTTTGGTCACTTGAAACCTACTTTTTACTGGTTAATCAATAGCCACCGTGCCAGGTGGTACACAATATAATCGTACTGTATAACAGCGCCCTTGGAGAAGTGAAAAAATGATTAAATGTATGGGATTGACTTACGTATTCGATAAGTCACGTTATCTTTCTAAACGAATCCCGTATATTATGAATTGTACTATAATATATGTAGTATTCTTATAGCGTTTAGTTACTTGATTCAGTTCTTAGGTATTAAAACTTTAGTTAAAAATAAGTAGATTACCAAGTATAGAAACTTTTCCCTACCATCGATGTGGTGCAAACTGATCGATCCTTGCAAAAGTAGGACTTCTTATATTATATATTGGTGCATTTAATAATAATTCGTAAGTGCAATGCTAGTCTGGAAATAAAATAATGCTAAATAGCTGCCGTGCATCTCGGCAAGTCTAAATGGTTACTAAGGCAATGGATTTATTGGGCGATAGGCTATCGACACGTTGCCAATGTGCTTTATGACCATTGATGCTGAAAATTGACCTTAGAGATATTACGTATATTTCCAATGTTCTGATCGCCCTGAAAGGGATTAAAGGACATGAATGTATAATATATGAACCTTTAATAACCTTCATAAATGAAGGCTTCAAAAATGAAGGCTTCAAAAATGAAGATTATTATTTCAATGTTACTATTTCCTTCAGAAATGAAGATTATTATTTCCATTTATGACTGAATTTTGTATCAATTGATAAATCAATTGTTTGAAAAAATATTTTTTAATAATTATTTTAAGATATTGACGTGGATTGAGATAATGCTCAGAAGCCAATGTTGTGTTAGTGTACGACTCGTATATAATGAAACAGATGCTAGCTAACGTCGGTATATTTTGTAAAAATTTTATTTAATTGTGCAAGGGATATTTCAAATTTCCATTGTTAGTGTTTTTTCAAAATAAAAACAGAAAGAATAAAAGAAATATTACTTTGGCATATTTTATTTCAAATGAATATAACACTATTCTTTCGGCATAACTGTATAAGCAATAACTTAAACTAATTTATTCATTATACAAATATCATTAAAAAGCGTACTGAATAACAGGACCTAATATTAGAACATAAATAATAATCTTATATAATAAAGTTTCCAATGCATGTAGTATATAACCACAAAGTATATTTAAAGCTTGTAATTAACAAACGTTCGTCTTTTACTTGCCTTAATAAGGCCTATAAATATTCATGACGCGAAGGACCTTTTTAAACAAAGCGGTATTGAGATGAACTTCAAATAATACATTTTTCATTTGAACTGAGTATTTTCTCCTTTCAATGTTTAATTTTCTTTTCGGCATTGTCTGAACTTCTCAAGGCGTTATTTGAAAACAAATTGCTCAAATCTCAGCTTCGTTTTCCTTTTTAAATGAATGAGTGGATCTAAATCACAATAGCTAGTCTAACACTTGATCACTTTAACCAATCACTTCTTAGCTGAGATCTTCATAGAAAAACATGAAGATATTCTTGTTGTACAGAAAATTTCATAGCGGTACTAGCATATAATCACAAAATTTCTACAAATAATCGTAATGCTGAATAAATAGTATCTGATTACGATGAAATAAGCAATACATTATGAATGAAAACTTTTTAAGTTTTGTGAATAAGCTATACTGTAAACACAAACATAATCTATCTTAGGCTAAAATGTAAAAAAGTTCAGTGAATGGATTGGAACCTTAAGCATCTAGGATCTATATCATGCGTTGATAAGTTTAACTTGATGACTATTCAGTCGTTTACTTACAAACTAATTTATACAAATACATATACGCATTCGAGTACATAATATTATAGTAATTTGTTTATTTTCAACAACTCGTGTTGTTTAAGCCTATCTAAAACCGACCAATAATGCTCCTAGTTATAATATTTTACGACAAACTAATGTCCCTTGTAGGAATTGGTCTATATTTTACAACTTCGTCTACATTCCTTTTGTATATGTTAATACCAGGTTCATTGACACATATGAACAATCAAACTAGATCAGGTTTAAATGATTACGATAACTTATTACTTCTGTGCAAAATGAATTTGTGGTACATAAATATTTGTGTTGATAGCTATTACAATATTTTGAAAGTTCTCTTCTTTGGATGGACAATATGGTTAAATAAATTTAATTATTAGTGAAGTGTGTTTGTTTATTTACATAAAATGATCTAACCTTAAATATAATACGGAAATAGCGCATCTTTCAACATTAATATTCTCGTTGTATTTAATGATGTAATGAACGTTTACTTATATAAACTTATTGAAATACGATTAATCCAATTGCCTCGATTACACGTACTCATATTACAACAGGCTTGCTTGAATAGTGCCTATTCACTACACGGTTTAAATATTTTACTTAATTATATACCAAATTGATAGTGCCAATGGTAAGTACTGGTTTATTCACAAAAGAGGAACTAAAATGAAGACTTAACAATATCATACGCTCGGAATCTAAAAAGTTACTAGAAAAAGGTTACAATTTTTATTTCAAAAAGTGGAACATTGTGTCACGGTCCCTTAAGGGATGACATTCCAAAACTTACTCCAATTACGTCCCATCTAAAGTCTATGAGAATGGAAAAGGCACGGTATGATGTGTTTGAGCTAGAGACCTTCCCTTGAAACGGCGCTAACACCCAATGTCTACGTCGAAGAGGTTAAAGATGGTGAGCACCAGCATTCTAGAAACGTCTCCCGTTGGAAACTACGCGGGAGATCACCGCAGTGACTACAGCACCTTATCTACATTTAGCATTCTGGAATAGCGTCCAAAGGCACATGTTTTAGAAACGACACAGTAAGAACGATTCAAATAAACTTTTTCAAAGTGACAAGAATTTGATTCCTCTAAAAGGGTCCTATATGGTAAAGCTGACATCAAATATATCTATCTATTCTATATAAGTCGAATAGCTAACAGTCTATGAGCTTACGATCCGAGAGATAAGTACTAAAATTGATTTTCACGCGCCGACTTGCATCACAAGAGCATCGTTCACAATCACCAATGCGTTCATAAAAAGCGAATATCAAAACCTCGAAAAGCTCTTCAAAACATCGACACCTCAAAAGCTTCTTCACTTAGCCAACAGTCTTGTTCGAGTATACCGTTCATGCACTTAAATGATAATGATGGAAGCGTCACTCACTGGGCCGTTGGGCATCACGGAGCCGTTGCTCTTCTCGTGGAGGCTGCAGGAGTGGCGCATGTTCCTTGGTCAGAAGTTCTGGCGGCTCGTCCTAGGGTAGGAGAGGGTTCGGCTCATGACGGCTGCGGCGCGGCCGAACAGCGACCCCGGCCGCGTGGGCGCGCGGGGCGGCGGCGGAAGCACAGGGGAGCTGCAACAAGGAACCTTGTGTTACGACAAGTAATATATACAGTAATAAAAATGCCTTGGTGATTAGTGAATTAATTAGTGTATAAAAAAAATAGAATTAAGCTTTCCACTGCTCCGATCCCAGTAACCACTTTCGCCTCATTGACACGCAAGTATCTCCAGGTGGATTGTCGGTACTTACAATTTATTTCTCTTGTCGCTTTTTACAGCGAATATTCTCTTCTCGTCTCTCGTCTCATTTACTAGTACATATATACTTAACCCCAGTTTATCCCTTACACTGATTATTTGGTAATACACTATTAATAAGATCAGTCCGTCACTTATTCTATAAACTTGGCTCATCAGTTTCAACTGGAGTTGCTTGTTGGTTTTTCTCCAAGCTAGGCCTTCGAAACCCCTCAATCCCTCAATATATTTCAACGTGCAATGAATGTACTATTACTGTACTTTATTGTATTAAAATATTTGAATTTAGAAACCCATTATCGTGTATAGCTTTGTGAATACCTGGAGCTCCCGCTGTCCCCCGCGGAGGGCGGGCGCTAGACGTGTGCGCAGGCGCCCGCGGCCACGGGTCAGCCGCCCGCCAGCGCGTCCTCCGGCTCCGGAGACCAGCAGTTGTCCGACAGCCAGCACCCCACCACCACCGTGATGAACCCGATCAGCAGCGCCAGCACTATGTACACCTCTGCGTTGCCTGAGACCAATGTTATAGGGTTGATAACTATGAATTGGTGATAGATTGAATGGAAGTGATGAAATATTATTTTAATCTGGTATTATTTAATTACCGAACTGTTTTTGTTTTCTGTACTTTGATAATTAAATATGCAAACAAAAAACCTTCGAGTTTTATATGCTGTAACATAATTAATATACGAAAACATACTCGTAGTTAATACATTAAATATTATGTAACTTAATAATTTCAAAGAGGATGTTTTCGTCAAAACATTTACATACTGAATTTTTGCCTGAACAATCATACAAAAACCTATCAGTTCATTTACGTCCTTACAATTAACATTTAAAATAACGTATTATCGATCACCTGCCACACAATTAATGTGGATTACATAACTAAGCTATTTTTTTTTTGATACCCGCGATTTTATTCACATTACAAGAAAACGGGACTTATCACTTATACATTATAAACAAAGTATCACCTTTGTTACCCAACATATGAACACAGTTAAACCATAAACGACACCCACCTAGTTGCTTCCTGATGCCCAGCGGCTGGCGGCTCCTCCAGAGCGAGCTGATGAGCGTGGGGTCGCCCCTGGTGCGCCAGTCGCGGTAGCCTCGGCCCCTGGTATATTGATTGAACCTGTTAGCAATTAGACAATATCAAGTTTCCTCCTCCTACCCCTTCGCCACTCTATCTACGGCCCAGTGCCTATCGAATGAATCAAGCTGTAGCAGAGTTAGGGTTGTTATCTGTGATTATAGTTGATATTTGCTATACAGGTAGTTTTCGTAAGGTTTTACTTGTAATATTAAAAGCCATATCACAAAGCTAAACTTTGTCAGCCATAAATAAGAGATGATCTCATTAAAAATGGTGAATATGAATTATTCAGTCCACAGTAAGTTTTGAAAGAGTAATCAATTTCTCATAAAATAAATGGAATGTAACCTTTATCACAGATGGCGACCCTCTAATGCTTTATGTTTCATAAGTCTGACTGAACCGATGTCAGGAGAAGACAATATTCTATATTTCCTCCAAAGCTGGTTTATTAATAGAGAAGCGTACTGAAATGTTATCAAAGAGCTAAGGTACACTAATTGCATTTGTGTCCGTGAGTTTTATTGCAATTCCTTGAAGCAAAGTCATATTACAGCTTTCTTGAAATTGTTCATCTACTCGTATGTAATATTTAAAACCTACAATACTTCATCTGATGAAATATATATATAAAAATTTGTATAACAAACATGGCATTATAGTATTATTTATTGAATTCATAACCATACAACTATAATTTGCATATTTAAATATGTGTAAGTTCTTCTCAAGTTTAATCAATTAATGTGGAAAGCTTTAATGCTTTGCTAGACAAGCTATGTATAAGATCCTTTCGAAAAAAGCATGCTTAGTTTAATGCGAGAATATGCTTGCGATTGGAATTCAGCTGAAGCAAATACAATATGTTCTGTCGTTTTAATGTTGTATATGAACATTTGAATTAATTAGTCAAAAGCTCAAACTACTTCAATGGTTGCCCTTATTTTAGGTAAATACAATTGAATTTAAATACTATGATACAAACTAATTTATACGCATCAAGATTGAATGTATATTTTTGATGTCTTAGTATATGTTTTCTTGGGCATGTGTAAATATATTATAATTATCTAATCTCATATTAAATAATGTTAGTTAACATGCTCCTACATAAACTGGAACCGTGATACGTCGAGCTGAAATAGTCATAAAGTCTATTGCATGGTAAGCATGAAGTTGATGACTGTTCGAATGTTAATTTCAAAATCATGAAAAATCTGTGATAAAATATCTACTTGTGACATACTTAAGCAATAAAATCAAGGTAATGGAAGAAAAAAGAGAGCCTATGTTTTTACAATTTTGAAAACTAATTTGTGCCCAATTGTGCAATTAATTACTCTTAGATCGATTTCGTCTTCAACCATGCAAAAATCATACTGGTTAACAACACCAGCCGAGCTGTATCGGTGGTTAAAATGTAATACATTCTATTCAGTTACATCAGAGAGAAAGAAAATTTCCCGCTAATCTTACTTACGTTATCTCGTTCGGCCATTTTGATGTGCGTAACGAATGGAATTCATTCAGAATGGTTAATCTCAGGAAATTGTTTGTGGAGACATTAAGAATAATAGATAGCTAGGGAGATGTAATAAAATAGAGCTGGGAGTAAAAATCCTTAAGGAAAATGTTAACTAATAAATCCTTCCTTATTGACGTAGCACGAATAAATATATTTTAAATAACTAAATACCCAACAGGGGACGATTACAAAGGAAATAATACAACATGTTCATTGTGTTAAACTTATAGATAACACGATAAGAATTCATTTGAAATGTTAATACCTATTTTATTTATAAACAAGTAAAAACTAGAGAGCTCTTACACAAAAACAACATTTATGCGTTTTATAAATAGTGCTTACTAGTAAATAATTATTATTAACATTTTGATTAACAACATTTAATTAAAAACAGTTACGTAAAACAAAATACCTGTAAAATTTATTACATAACACTACAAAACAACAAAACCAAAAACATTGACACACAAACAAACACATAACACAAACAGTATTATTTTTAATTCTGTTTTAAAGGCCGTACACCATGTAGGTTAATCAGCCTATAAGTTATTGAATAAAACCTCCTTACCTCCGAACTCCGCCGACCCCTGGCGAGGCCGTGGAATGTGGGACCCCCGGGGGCACTTGGGCCCCTCCTTGGACCCCTCCTTGAGCAGTGCCTTGGGGGGCTGCTTCGCACACTGTGGCAGAAAAACGTATGAGTGTGTATGAGGAGCTGTATGGTGTAATTCGGATATGGTTTGGTAGGATCAGCAAAAGAGAGATTCATGATCTCGACCTATATCTTTGTGGAAAGACTTGCCAGGGTCGAATAAGTTGGAATGTTAGATCTCTGCCTATTCCTCTATAAGGAAACGTTTCTTGTGTGTATGTGTAAAAACATATGACTACCCCGTATGGGATCATATTCGTGAATCAATCTGTAAGTTAAAATATATGTAGACACTGCGCATGTACAAACCTAAAATGGTAACATCTGGTAACAGGTTTAAGTTTCTCAGTTCCAAATCTCAAGTTAATGTATCATACAATACTAATTCGAAATAGATATGTAACAATTATTATAGATAAAGAGTTCTTAACACTATCCCTAATGATAACTAGCATTTACGCGTTACTACGACTAAGTCTTAAAAAGTAAAAATAAAGATTAATAACACCTTCTATACTCTATCTATACATGAAACAAAGTAGATATAAAACTATTGAAGTACTGACGTGCTTAACACGCTAAGATATTCATAAGTGGTAAGTACTTAGTGAAGGAGGTTCCCATTAAACTCTAATATGTCAATGTCAACCCCAGACTCACGCAATCCGAGATCACTTACTCAAATTCCCAGTTGAGGATTCAGCGTGTTGCAGCCTGATATTGTTCTAGGCTTCTCAAGGGATTGTATTTGTACCCAGCTTACATATTACGAATATGTTTGTCTAAAGGAACGCAAATTACATCAAATATTTTGTTATGTGTATTGTAATGAATTATTTTCTCAAACAATCAACGATACGTTTCAATATTCTATGTTATGTGCTGGTGATTCGAATATACTTTGGTGTTACCATTCAGAATAAAAAACATAATGCAAAGGTTTAGTTAGTATATAAATGATGTCGAAGGTTCATCATACATATAAATTGGTGTAAGTTATAAATTGTAAGTGGAAAAGTGTGATATCCTAACAAAAGTACATATAAAATAGTAAGTGTGCAAAAGTCTGTATATATGTAGATTTCAATAACACGCTCTCTGCCTTCCTAAGAACAGGTGTTGCACGTTACGTATTTAAACAAGTAAATACATACATACAAGGCAATAAACACCTCCATTTACACAGACCAATATTTTATTTATGCGTGACTAATCCCGTATAGTATCAGCTCGCTTAACGCTCCAGTATTAATTACAAACTAACACCTACAAATCCGTGGCCTCTGTGCCAATGTGCCAAATTAATTGCGAAACGATTACACCAAATTAGCATATTCGAACTAATGTCTGCATGAGCATTGATATCGATTCAACTAATTTACTTAAGGGTTGATACGATAAAATTAGTCGTGGATTGTTTTTCTTTACTTAATTGATGTAGAACTATTGAACGACAATGATTTTGTTAGGTAAATGTAATGAGGGGTCAACATAAATTTAAAACTAAATATCAGTAACTCAAAATCCACCTTTCGTCTAATATTATCTATACATGGTAGGTTTACTTAAAATAAATTATTACGCTAATTAATCAATATAGACACTCATCCAGATACTAACCAAACCCAGCGTAGAGCAGCTTTAAAAATGTACCAAAATCCAGTGTGTGAAGCTACAGCTTTTAGGACACTAAAAGAAATCTATCTTCATATATTCAAAACATTACTTTGCAAGTTTAGAATGTTGTCTCACCTTTACATTATTCAGATCTCAGTGGAAGTGGAAAATGGAAACGGAGATGCGCACTCAAACAAGACTTGGCACGGATAGATTCAGACAAAGGTTGTAAATAAAAACGTCGTTTATATGTATATATTATATTATATAGTAAGTTAAATGTAACATGTGTTAATGATATATGTATGTAAACTTTAACTTCTAATTAAACGTAAATATTAAACACTTCTCATTTCGTTCAATATTTTTGTTTATATTAGATATTTTTTACTCGAATATAGATACCAACTCATTGATTTGTTAAATAATCAATCACATACAGATTCATGATCTAAACATCTTCGGATTAACTATCGCTTGTTATTAGTAATAATGATACGCAGCCTCAATATTTGTAAGACTGTGCCCTAGTATAGTACGGATAGATAGTGTCATATAGTAGCAAAACGCTTATTTCATTATTCATTCATTTATTCATTTGTCATTCAAACTTGCATAGTTTTACAAACTCTTTACGCATACTAATGGAAAAGGCCAACTCTAGGTGTATCTAGGTCACATTATGACAGCAAAGAGGAAGGCACAAACGACGTCGCCTACCCATTGGTATTTGAACAAAGGCTAAAGACTCGTCTTTTGTTCCTATACTAATTCAATAGTCCGTACATGAGGAGGTACCCTTATACACTGACATCTAACTGACCTCTTCGGCTGTCATAGAGAAACAACAAAGGGTTTCTTTTTGTATCTGAAGGCGCTTTTGTGTTCCCAATATCTAAACGAAACGGGGTCAATCACAATTACCTGAATTTTTCTCCTGTATTTTTTCCTTATGTTGGCAGTAAACTTGAAAACTTCATCAATGTTATATATCTTATCTTTGCAACGATAAACTTGATAGTTTAAGCTTTATGTATTTAATGTGAATGTTTTACTACTTATGGTTTTGTTGGAAATCGCCAGTTTTATATTATAATATAAAATATCTATAATATATACAATATCACATTATTATTTAATTCATTTACAATATTTGAGATATGACGGAATATTAATGTAATAAATGAACATATCCCATATTATACTTAAACTTATGTGACAAAAGAAGTTTGCACAATCATTTCCGAGGTTATATCTTCTACAAACAAAATATAATGACATACTCGTATATGGATATGTGTTGATAATACTTTAACAAGAGTTCAATTAAACTTAAAGAGTTTAATTCAAGTTTTATATTATTATCCAGTAAAGGATGACGAATAGGAGATCCAAATATACATTATCGATAGCTATTCAATTAAATGTAACATATATTCTTATTCTAAGCTTCTAATTCAATATTAGTTTCACAGACTATCTGGTATGCAGTACGTGGAGAAATAGCAGCGAGTGAGATTAAGTGTAGGAGCTTCACAGACTAGCGTAGTGTTTATCAACACTGAAGTTTAGATGCTAAAAGTAACCGCAGACATAGAGTTCTCTCTGCAAAATGTGTACTTGTAAATTAATATAAATGGAGAGGTAGGACTCATGTGAAAACTGATTTAAATAGGTTGGTTTTCGTATTCTGATTAATGTTTATTTTATTGTTTTCTAATCTTATACAAACCATCATGATTTTGAAAGTATTTTAGGGGAAATGTAAGGCCTTGGTCAAATTCGTTGTACCTAATGATTTTTAAGTAGTATGTTATCGTATTAATATCTTTATTATATAATTTATTGCACATTGTATTGTAAAGTTATAGTATATGTATACGATAGTTCATATATATTTGGTACATATTATTATACGAGTTTAGGATATCAGACATCAATTTTACCTCTTACATTACCTGTTTATATAATGTCTTTTATTAAACAATCTTCGAAAACGAAAATTCTATTAATTACCGTTTACTTCGATTCTTAATCTTATATCTTAAAACCTACAACTACAGGCTATCAATCACATAACAAAGACCAACATACCAGTCCATAAAGTCAGTCCAGTCAACACGAAGATCCTTAGAAGTATCAGCGCCATGTCAGCTGACGGGAAGCGGGGATGCTGACGTCATACTTGGAGCATCGTCTCATCAAGGAGGCACTAGATGGGGCTGCAGCAAGGAGGTCCCTGGAAGAAGGAGTTGTTATAAATACGGATGATAGATGGATACATTTTGCAAGCGAATGATACGCATATACATACAAGTAAGTAATGGTTAACAATAAACCGTAGAAACATTGAAAAATCTGCTCAACCGTAGAAGTTGTATTACTTATTTTTTGTATGGTTTTGAGAATATAGTTTGGAGCCTAATTTAGCTATCTATTCTTTTCATAATTAATTAATTTTAATACATTTATGACATTGTTTTTCATGTTTTTAGAATTATAATAAAATTATTTCATTTAATAATTTAAATATTACTTTAATCTGCCATATTTAATCACCCATTCTCATAAATTAAAAACCTACCCTCCCTAAGCCAAGCATCAACCTGTAACCCGCATAATGTTGTTGAGTGACTCCAATACCGTTATGAAACAGGGCCATTTGGCAGGTCCCTCGCAAGGAAACGCTATTTCATGCCAACAGGTGGTCGAAAACCGAGTTGCTCTATTGTTTGGCTGAATTAATTGTAACTGTTGCTTCAGTAGAAAGCTTTCATTGGGTAGGGCACAGACCTCTATAACCTAGATACCGCAAGTGTACGTACTTTGCGTGTCAAAAAGATTATAATTGATCAACCTTTTGACTGCGGTCATTTAGTTCCGTCCCGACCGTCATCGTTGGCGAACGTGAAGTGCTCCTCAGAAAAATGCCTAGTTGTGCCGTAATATCTTGTAAAAATGATTCAAGAAAAGTAAGCCGAGATCATGGAAATATTTCTTTTCACCAGTAAGTAAATTTGTTATTTAATTGTGCGTATTTTATTTATAAATCAATATTTTATCTTATTTGTGTCTATTACTATGTAAACCACCAAAATACATGTAAATGTGTGCATACTACGTGTTTAAATTACATTGCTGCATTTAGTTCCAAAGGTGTTGTATCAGTTCATATAAAGCAAGCAGTGAACACGGAATCGTTCGATACTTTCAGTGGTAGTTGCGCTTCGTGGTACAGAGGTTATTCTCATTCATCGTACCAAATAGGCAAATAGTGTTGTGCACATGAATCGATTCCAGTTATGGTTGTCGATTCGAATCGATTTCAAAACTACAAATAGGTACTCTAATTGATTAAAATTATAAGAAAATTATGTTTGTAAAATTTGTTCATGTTGTATTTATTTGTTAAGAATTAGAATAACGTAAAGTAAATTTTCATTACAGGTTTCCAAGCGACCCCTATATTAAAGAAAGGTGGATTGATGCTACGGGGCAAATTAATTGGTTTTTACAAATTAATTTTTATTATGTTTTTTGGTTAAAAGAATAATTAAATAAGTCTCATTAATTAGATAAGTCACTTGTGTGTACCACTAAGCCAATCATATACCTACTTAATAGTAACTTTAGATTAACTTAAAACTATATTATATAACATAACAATATCTTACATGAATAAACTTTTCATAATCACATTTGAAGTTTTATTTGGCACCAATAATTTGTACTATTATGCGTCGCACTCCGTTGAATCGTTTTGATGCGCGAGTATTTTCCCATCACTAAATCGCCGCTGTGACGTCATAATACCTACGCATATTTCGGCACGCGCGGTTTTCATAGAAATGAGTGCATTTGCGGCATCTAGGGTTATAGAGGTCTGTGGGGTAGGGTATAATGATCAGAACTGACTTAAGGTTTATAGCTTAATTATATTGTTACGTCAATAATTTTTAAATTAAATTAATTAATTACAATTCTGTAATGTACTTCGTGATATATTGTTACGCATAACTAGAGTTTGTGATTGCATTATTTTGGTGTACAGCTCATTATTTTTTATGGGTAATTACGTATTTTATGATCTTCATTTAAATTCTAACCATTTTTAAAGAGCTTACCAGAATCTTGGATTGGTAGTTTTTGTATCCTATGGTTGTATTACATAAAATACATTAAATTATATAATAACTAGAAAGAAAATGTTTAACCTAGAGAACCATTATTAATATCAGATATATAATATTTAGACCTGTATAACTTTCACTAAATGTCACGATAACGTTCTTGTTCAAACACCCTTGCCCCATACAAGTTGCTCCTTTACCTTTTAAATATAACACGGCCCGCTTAAATTAATTAACCTGTTAGAGAATAACTCAAGCAAACAATTGCGGATGTCGCCGTTTCATCCCGTTCACGTTACACGTGGTCTCCGCAGATTGCTTTGGCATTTGACAGGGGTGAAGCGATATCCTGAGCAGAAGCTATCATAAGCTTAATAGAAAAGCTGAGAGAAAACTGATTTCAATCATACTTATAGATAAATAACGCAATACATTCAATTATTCGATATTTTATAGTATCGGTTCCGTGTTAATTGGGATAGATTTTAATAATGTCGCTTCTGGTGGACTTTTATTTATCACTTAAGAGACGTTAAAAGATTTATAATTGAACGATATGCTTCGGAATGTGCAAATAAAATCTTTATTTTTACACCCATTTATATCGAAAAGAGAGTTAACTTAATTTGTACTTGAGTTTATGCTTCTGGTAATCACGGCCAAATTCGTAGTACGTGTAATTGATAGAATAAGTTTATTATAGCCTCTTATTAGCATACTAAAGAAACATTTCATTACAATAAATATACGTACCTTTACGCAAATTGCCTCCCTTGCTACCAACATAATAAGATAAATATTATTGTTACCTACTCCAATTCTGTTGTACAAATTGTTTTCTGGTCATAATTATTCCGCTTACATATCTTTAAAATCAGAATAAGTTGATCCTTCGTTGAGACCAGAACCGCATAACTAAGTGAGCGTAAATTCTTCCTAATGCATGTATGTAAGCGTGATTACGAGCAAAAGCGGACCGCTGCCCACCGTTTGCTCAAAATGGGATTATCGTGGTTCAGTCGCCTCGTTTGTTCCTACACACTACATGTACATGGACACGTTATTTTAGGGCATGATGTAGCACGATTTAGAAATGATAATCTACGCATATTATGGCTATTGTATACAACTGTGCATTGCTTGGGAAATTATACGTAACTTGTAAAATACTTAGTCATACTTTATAAAGTCATGACTTTGCATAGCATCTCGAGAAATAAATAGGATATTGTATTCCTTTTATAATACGTACATTTCCAATTATTACTATTGGCAAACTTCTAAAAATTATGTTTGGTAATAATTGTCTACACGGATTAACAATCTTCTATGATGGTAATGTAGCGTAATACATGGCGTAAATAAGGCATAAATGAAAAAAGTAATAATGCTTGGCAAGATGGCAGTATAATTTACGTAACATACGGTTATAAAATGGATTATTTTCGTTAAGTAGACATTTAGTATTTATTATTAAAATGAAATATTATAACATCTTACATTTTTATGATCCCTACAATTCTTCATATGCAACACAAATAACGCTCAATAATAATCTTCTAATCCAATTAAATGCTGTATTATTATTTTTAAAATAGTATTATTTTATTTTCACAACCTTCTTAGTATGTCCAAACTGCTAAACACTGTAGCAAAAAGCTACAGTTAAACAAAGTTCCACGAGTTTATTTTTTGCAAGTGTTCTAAAACTTCTCCTTTATCCCTAAGCTGTTGAACCGTGAATCCGTGCATGTATACTTTACCCACTTTCATACAACACATATTTTATTTGTGGTAAAGTTTTCGGATATGGCAAAACGCCGAAGAAATATGAGTTTTTCGAGATTGTACCGACCTCTAGCGATTGAATTATAAATAATGCTCAAGCTCTACCTCGCACTGTTATACATGTCAGAAAACAAAACATTAGAAAGCATTGAAAATCTTATTTACTCGTACTATTTTCAGTTTTTATATCTCTGTCATTTTTGCATTTGTTTTATCTCAAATAAGAAAGAGACCCTTGTGCTTACTCTTCTAAAAAACTTTATCAGGTTGCAAGTAACAAAACAATAATTAATATTCAATTGTTCTAAATGGTAGTGATAGAAAAACGCTTTATTGGTTAACATCTTAATTAAGAACAATATCCGCGTCTAAGCAATTTTGTATATATATATATATATATATATATATATATATATATATATATATATATATATATATAATATATATACACTATGTTACAGCATTTAAAGACCACCCAATAAGAGGTACAATTGTAAGGGTGACAAGAATAGCTACAAGCACCGATTGTATGCACTTTTATGCTTACTTGTCAGGCGAAATTAGTATAAAAATACTATCCAACACCAACTATGCAGTTCTATGCATTAAAAAAGTTAGTACTGCTTTATAAGCGCGTTCAAATTTTGCACGTGATCACACACGGTAACAAGAGTGCATTACTATTCATTGAGTTTGAAAATACGGCCGTTACACGACCTAATAGCGCTTCCGCTAAGTAAGTTAATAAATTCAGGACACCGGCAACGCGGCGTTTGGATTAATCAACGAACTTTGTCTAGAAAAAATATAGTACACGATAATACTATACAAATCTATTGCCTCCCGTGCTAACTGGGACGTTAAAAGAATGCTAAAAAGCTGCTCTTCTTCCCGCCATGTCGTAGGCTACTTAGGGACTAGGGGTAAATGGAATCAATTGGACAATGGGCTAGCAACCCGTCATCAATATTCTAAATAACATCGCAACCCCATCGAATAAATATTCATGCTAAAAAGAGATCTAGGAGATATTATCATGTCTCCGAGGTTCTGTCCACCCCGAAAGGAATCAAGAAACGTAATGTATATGTATTGTCTTTTTAGGATATGGCAAATTTTATTCTTTTTGATTTGGACAAATCTTAGAAGCAAATATGTCTTAGCATTGCAGACGTATGTATGTACTGATGATTATAATATGGAAAATCAGTGATACCCAAGATACCTAACGGATCACCAATAATTTACAGTTATACGTCTACCGACAAACGAAAGCAAAAAGGCACTATATTATATTCATACTGAATTGTTTATTTCATTTTATTTATCAGCTTTTCGTTATTTTGTTGGTTTTACCATAACTTAATTTATTTTCCGTTCATGATTAAATTTCTTGGAAACTGGCGCTTGGTCGCTTTTCAATCAAAGTGTCAATTCGTAAACCAAATAGGTGCATATTTTAGGAGTTTGAATATTCGTGGTGTGCATTGATAAGGTAAAACCGGTGATTAATTTCCTGCCTAGTTGATAGAAGTAGAATTCTGTGCTTCATTTGACGAATAATTTTATGACAAGAATTCCTACTAACCTGCCCAGTTGAACGTAGTAGGATTGTATCTAATTAACGTTTAGTGAGCTTCAATTCATTAAATACTTTTATGACAAAACCACTTAAGCCGCAACATAGAATATCAGTCGTAACATTAATACAATTTATATCTATAAGTATCAACAATACGAGTACTTAGGAATATCTTTCGATTTAGATTTACTTATAAATTTAATAAATCTTACGTAATTAGCACTTTTATTTAAACCAGAATAAAATTC
Source organism: Leucoptera coffeella (assembly GCA_030578115.1). NCBI lineage: Eukaryota > Metazoa > Arthropoda > Insecta > Lepidoptera > Lyonetiidae > Leucoptera > Leucoptera coffeella. The sequence continues at coordinate 49,087 of JAMBLF010000131.1, read as the reverse complement.
AACAAACAATATTGTGTCGTACGCTACTAAAAAAACAAACTTGACTTAACAATTTAGACATCAGATGAACATTTGAACATATACAGATGGACTTATGAAAGCATATTTTGCAGATCAGATGTTTATTTTACTTGGAGAGTATTTACTTTTTGCGTGGGTGGACTATTTGTGATCGTGTCATTTATGTTTGCCCGTATTATAAGCTGATATCTACTTGGCTTAAATGCTGTGTTGACCTTTCGTATCGCAGTCAACTTGTAGGAACATTGTCGTTGCAAATGCCAAGTTTTCATTTGATTAAGCGTCATGGGCGTAAATCAATAAACTCTCGTAATGTCATTAGGCTAGTACTCCGACTAGGTATTTCGGGACATATTAAAACCTAACTAAGTGGTATGATTCAGTTTAATACAAATACATACATTCACGTCCTCTAATCCCTTTCAGGGTGGACAGAACCTTGGGGTCGATAAAATCTCCAAGGTTACTTTAGCATGAATATTAGGGGTTGTGGTGTTATATATAACATTATTGTCAGGTTGCTAGCCCATCGCCAATTAGATTCCATTGACCCCTAGTCCCTTAGTTGGCTTCTACAACATGTCGGGAAGAACGGCAGCTAGTTAGCATTTTGTTTACATACCAAGCTAATACGGGACTGCAACAATTTATTACACAATTTAAAAGTAACATAAAATTGTTTATGTAGAGGAACGAAAAACTACTACTACATAATTATAACACTACACTACACTACATATTATAATAGTTCTACTACGAGAATCCGTAGCATTAACAGAAACTTGAAACAAGAACAGAAAAACGTTATTGATATTTTCAGCAATAATTTAACAAGTCCCTGAGGCTATACCTATTTCATTCCAATTTCATTTATGATTGTATGGAATAATATTTCTTCTTTAAAACAGTGTGATTTATGTCTATATGAATGACACTTTTAATACTAAATACTTATATACGTCTGAATAAGCTGAGTTATATGAAGCTATAGAATCTGTTAACATTTGTTAAGCGACGCATAGCAGCGAAACATATTAAAATATGTTATTTAATTTCTATTAAATTCTGTAAAGGTTGGATTACACAATCACTTTATATTACAAATAAACCCTGTTTTTCTTTACATATAAATTAAATTGTAAACTAAAACTTGTTCATTCAGACATTGTGTCTCTAACTTATATAAATAGCAATGAAAAGCCAGTGGGAGTGGAGCTTATGAAAATAAATAGGTAGCAGCTTTCTCTAAGACATATCTCGCCGTATTAGATCGTAAAAATAAAAGTGAATTTATTTCTGCGTCTCTTATCCTTACTCTAACTACTCTAAAATTGATTATTGAAACGTCATTCTCTATTAACGTGAACGTCAGTGTATACATTAACGTCAATCCATTTCGGGGTGGACAGAATGTCAGTTATATAATATTGCCTCGGTCACTTTATTATAACATTTATATAGAATGTTGGTGACAGGTTATAAACCTAATACCCCATTATGTGATAAATGCCATTGATTCTATTGTAGGAAGAACCAAGAACACTTTAACAAAAAGTGGGAAAATCTTTTGTTAGTCACTGCATATTGTACGTTAGGTTGCGCAGTTACCTTTTAATAAGTTTAAATTGCTGGTCCGAACCAGGCTTATTCAAGGTGCGTACCATACGTTTGAGGATAATCTCACTGATGTTTGGTGTTAGCAATGAGTGCATCAAAAGCTGAGCAAAAATATATTTTAATATTAAATAAAAATTGAATTTTTTTAATTTATTTTGTAATTTGTCACATGGAAAAATAACTTTGAGGCTGGAGTTTCTTGTTGGTTCTTTTCCAAGCTAGTGCTTCCGAACCATTGGTAGAGTAATATGTAGTTGTAAGCCAACCCGTGCTACTCAACATAACTCCATAGATCTTGACGTTCAATGAATGTACTATTACTGTTCTTATATTAAATAAAAATTTTCATTTCTAGACTCTATATTACCATCTATGATATGACAGTATTAAAGGCAGTTAGTTAGCATTCCTAGGACAGAACAATGTCATTCTATATATTCATATTAATAAATGTGACCTGTATCAATACGAAAAAATGTTTTTTTCCTAAATCAAACTTCAACTATAAAATTAATCTAAAAGAACGCATTAAAACCTGTTCTTATATGACAGGCATATTAAATTTTCATTAGCGCGATCCTCCTCATAATATCAGATAATTAAGCAATCAAATTGCTTTTACAATGAGAATCTACGAAAGGTTCCATTAATTTGAATTCAGGAGAGTCATTAGTGCCATTTGAACGCCACGCTGTCATTATACTCTGCCTCCTCAGGGCGCGACTTTTATATTCTGCTAATTAGTAAAACGTATTTATTATAATGTCATATGGTGAAATAGTTATTCAATAGTTTCTGGTAATCTTATGCTTTTTTTTAAATTCCAGGTCAGAGTTTTTCAATGAGTAGTTTGCATTTTAAAGGTCCGATTGCAAATTATTGATTTCTTAGGTATTTCACATGTCGCCATATTTATTTATAGATACTCATATTATTAAATATAATTAAAATGTTCAATTTAAAGGTATCTGTATCCGATTAATACGTAATGTGTACTTAGTAAATGTACAATCAAGTAAATTAATATATGTATTTGACATATAATAATTAATATATGTAATTTACTTAAAATTTTAAATTTAACAGTATGAATAAATTTTACTGTAGACATGTCTCTAGATGTTTCATTTCAGGTCAAATAGTCAAGTGCACTTATTCCAATATTTAATCCTACGTTGGCTCATACTGTAACAAATATTTTTTATTCAAAACATACAATTGTTTTTTCTCCAATCTACTCTGAAATTTATGAGAAAACTCCAAGTTATACGAGAGCAACAGATAACAGAACAATTCGGACAAAGAATCCACTCACGTACGCACAGATGGAAATGAATTTTTAAACAAACTATATTTTCTAACTTTTCTCTTTACTCACTTATTATATTTAGTAAACTGTCAAACAATGGTTTGTGATTTTGACACTTTTTATGTACACGTTATTTTATTTTTTTGGTTCGAGAGAGCCGGCGTATTCAGCCAAGATGGCGCGGAGCCGTAGGGCGGTTGTAGCGGGAACTGCCGGTTGCCCGGGCCAACACGTGGCGGGTTAAGCGCGCGCCGTTTCCCAGGTGCATGGCCCCTCCCTCCCCAGGTTAGGCTAACCCAGTGCACCTTCCAGACTAATTAAAATGATACAGGTCTGACCACCTTGCAACGTTTTATAATTGGTTCAGCGAGAGCTTTGTTCGCCAAATTGACGGAGATCGAATCGTCGCAATGAATTTAAAAGGAACAGTTTAACTTAAGGTTTTAATATCATTGTTACTTTTTAGTAATATACCAAATGAATTTAATATGTCAACGTTAAAGAGACATGATAATCACCGACAAAGCAATAACCTTTACGAACTAATTTATATTCATAAAGATAATGCGCATCTGTTATCGTGATGTGTATTCCGCGAAAGAGTAATTACGATGCGACGTTGTTTGATGCACTCCACTGACATGATAATAATCAGTGCGTGTCACTGGCTAAGTAATGAAGTTTTTTAAAAAAGCTCAATGTAAACTAAGGAGCTACTGGCAAAACTGAAACAAACAGATTTTTCTGATCTGTGATTGCTCATAATATAACCACCCGTTTTTATCTATCATAAAAGGCCCCATACGAGATACCTTAATACAAATACTTTGTTCCTAGATAAAAATCAATCCCTTTAGAGCTGACTTAATTAAATTTTTAGCAGTTAAACGAGCGCATCCCAGATGTTGCCCAAAAATAGTGCAGTTTGGCCCCACGACTTTGATAACGACAAAACTTTGGATCAGAGATGCTTTGACTGCACTGGTACACCGTGAAGTTCACACTAAAGAGACATTTGATGAAGTTTGTTGTTCTAGACTCAGGGGAACGATATTGCTTTTCTCACTTAATTAGAGGATAGAAATTATTAAACGAAGTAAGTATGGGGAATCGTGTACTAAGTGTATATCGTTCAAAATAAAACCATTCAAAAATAAGTGCAGATAACAATACAAGAAAATATACATATCACAGAAAGCTTATTGATGAATACCATGTTTTTAATAATATGTTTTTTAAATGAAGTTTCTTAAACTATAACTAAATTGGACGTTCTTATAGTTCTTTCTTACACACTTGTTTGGAAATGGCCACACCGACAAAAACAATTCATGAATAACAAAACACACTCGAGCATAATGCATAAATATTTCAAGAATGTTTTCAGTCTCGTATTTATCTCCATTTGTCAGCAATATGAAGAAAAGGCACCTCGTAGCTTTTACACTAACGACATGAAAATGTATGCAGCGAGCTAGTGGTTATTGTAATGACTATTTGTATTCAGATGAGATTTTCCCTCCTCAAGTCTTTATGAAAATGACTCGATTTAACGACTTAATATTCTTTCGCGTCATAACAGCTATTGTCTGAAATTATTATTGTTCGCAACTCATTGGTTCTGCGAAACACGATCGACAACTAAGCTACGCTACGTGACATTGTATTTGCTTACAGTTTTATAAAAACAAATGACATTGCGGTTGCGGTTCAATCTAGTCGACTGGAAAATCAAATACTAAGTTTGTAAATAATAAAGGAATCTAATTTAAGGATTGAATATTATTAATATATTGTCGAGAACTTCGAAGACAAAATAGTAATAATCACATTTAGTGTATCTATCACGATTAATAATTATTTTATATGATTCTATTTCAAACTAAAAAGATAAAGACAACGAATCTCGTTCTAATTGCGTTATCTCCCTATCACGGGAACAATTTCTCTAAGGATTGAGTAGTTATCTTCTCTAGTTATCTAAAATCCTGTCCCTCTCCTATCTTACCGTTCCCTAGAATAATATCATAACCAAGATTAAATCCGAAAGACAATCTCGAAGGATCCGAGTGACCTGAATCAAAATGTTCTGCTAACGAGGGCCGTCTCCCGTTTATTTAGCCACAGTATTCGTCAGCGTTAGTGTCCGTTTTGCAAATGGGCTCGAGAAGCGTTTATCATTGCCCTGTTTCATTATCTAAATGAACCTTTATTCATATGATGATTGTGACAAAAGTTTGGTCTTTGAAATTGATGATAATGATGATTTTTACTTTTGGATTGGTGAAATGTAATGTATCGTAGCTTATTGGATATAAATTATTTAAATAATATACTAAGTGAAAACATCGCGAAACATAATATATGAGATCCTACGATTAAAATAAATTTTACTAAGCTACATGCACTAAGTAATTAGTCAATTATTTATGTTTATACAACTACATACGAATTGGACCCGTAATCCCTAAGGGCTGAACGTAACCTAGGGAAATCAAAGCCTTATTAATAATTCATATTAATTAGGGTCAAGTTGGAATATTTAAAGCAACTATCTCTAATAAAATACATATACCTGAATCATCTTTTTTAAATGTCAATTTAAAAAAAACATAGTTTATTTTATTAAGTATCACCGACGTTTTGCCCAGTTGCATAGGCCGTGGTTGCGGGAAAACTAGATAATAAAAATAAGACTGAAATGAGTATAAATAGCGAGTGTTTAAAAAGAACTAACACAGTTTATTACGAGCATATTAAAGTCTCAGCGCATTCCTTACAATAATACCTGTCATTGTAACTCAAAAAAGGAACACAGCATTCAACTGCTGTAACATAGCAATAGAAGTGAAACGTTGAGGCGAGATAGTAATAAATTGAAACGACAGCCCGTGCCGGTTAAGGAAACAATGCATCCAGACGTCTCACTAGGCGGAACATGCACGATTGTTCCACCGTCTCCTTTTTGCATCGCGAAACGCTATAGCGAGTGTCTGCCTATTTATTCAAAGCTTTTGAGAGGATCTTGGATCTCGCGAGCATAGCAACGAGCATACGTAACTTATGCTAAGTGATGCTTAGGATTACGTCAAAGGGAATTAAATACTGAATTAAATATGTTTTGATTCACAAAACAAAACCACTTTCGCTTCATTGACACTCGTACATCTTCTCATACACACTCGGCGGTTATAGGTACTCCTAACGTCACCCTTTTTCAATACAGCGTTTATCTGACTGTCATTGGTCTTATTAGGCCGGCCCCTACGTCACCGCCCTTCCACTTCACTCACATATATTATATAGGGGCTAAAATAGTAATTGTTAATACAGACAGGGTCCCAGAGTGTAAGCAACAGGAATGAAAACAATGTTATGTCGTGTTACGAGTAAAAATAAGTCAGGCTTTTATCCAAGAACATAAATTCTATGAAATGCTCTCTTGGCTTAGAGCCAGACCTTTGAAAGACTATCAAAGTCAATGTGTAATACATTGTCAATATTTCAATGTTTGGAGTTCCTTTTACTTTATTTCGATGGATATTTTACATTCTTATAGTAATGTTCTTCTATGTATTGTGGTTAACACGGCATCTTGGAGATATAACTTTTTTGCTCATTTAGAGAAACTATTTAGTTCATCGTCGCAACAATATATTCCACAGACCTCTAATCCCTTAGTCGCTCCTACAACATACAACATACCCACGAAGGAAAGTAGTTAAGTTTTGTTTTCACGTTCCAGGCAAGCACTAAATTATTAATTAGAATAATTATGATGACTATAGAATTTAGATTATATTACAATTGCACAAAATATTACTCTGCCTGTTGGCCGTCATGCGGGTGCATTCGTGTACCGGGGCACAAACGGCAGCCTTGATCTGGTCTGTCCACCGCATCGACGACCTACCACGAGGTCTTGGCAGAGGTGGCGGGAGGTTGTGCGGCGAACCATGTCGGCTGCTCAAGATGCCACGTCATGAAGACCACGACCGCTCTGATAAGAGCGTAACGATTGAGAAGAATTACTCTAAGCTTACCGTTAGTTTTTAGTATCAATGAGATACAATACAACGTAGAAATAAGTTTTATTCTCACGAGCAATTTTTAATTACGAGTATATTCCTGACAATTAATGTCTGAAAGTACCTTAAAAATCTTACAACTTTAGTGCAACTAGCAGATAAGATTCTCGCTAAACTTTGGATAAATAGCCTTAATAAATCTCCAAAGCTCAGAAGCTAAAGCTTGATAGCGAGGAATTGCCGTAGCCTTGTAACTTGATGTTTGAAAGAAGGACTATTTTACGATGTTTTGGAAGTGAAAATATTCGTCCATATATATCTATGTGATTCGACGTAAATCAGTTGTTTGGGGCTTGACTCTGTATTAGTGGGTACAGTGTTCAAATCCCGCTTGAGCTAGTACCAATGGAAATGAAGTTTAATGAATTTCTATGTACATTTTCTAACTAAAAATACATTTACAAAATGTGTCGAATTCTACAGTGAGCAAAAACATCGTGAGGAAATCTACCGGTTCCCGGAACAGGTAATAGTTAGTGCTTGTAAATGAAGATATGCCTTACCACCTGACACATTGAGTACTAACTATCTAGTTAACACGGGTTCGAGGTAGCCATAAAATTACTATAGTTTAAAATTAAAAACTTATGTACTTTGGATTTATACCTTGTCCTTCTTAAGGCGTAAATAAAAAAGTAAGAAATTAAAATAAAATAATTTAAGGTATTTAATTAGGTACAGTGAGAAAGTTGTTGTTAGGCTTTGTTTAAGCAGTCAATTAACTCTCTCTGCCGGTCTCATTAGTTCATAAAGACGAAAATATATATTTATGGTAAACACCTCCTCTATAATGATAATTATCTATCAGCTGTCCCAAGATAATTTACTGTACATATATTGTCACTGTGTTGATTAAATAGAGAACAGTGAACTGTAAGAAAGTGCATAGTGCAGTGACTAGTCTGAAGCTTCATGAATATTCAACATGCTCAGTCGCGGATTAAAATCTATATTCAGATTCTAGTTAGAGATTCAAGTAGATTTCAACAAATAAGTGTATCCCGTGCTGACACGTAAAAAGAATGCGAACTAGCTACCGATCTTCCCGGCAGGTCGTAAGAGGCGACCAAGGGACTTGGGTTAAATTGCATCTATGGGGCGATGTATTAGCAACCTGATACCAATGTTCTATTATGACAACGAAACCATGCTTCATGCTAAAAAGTGACTTAAGAGAAGTTATATTTTCGGGGTTCTGTCCACCTCGAAAGGGATTATAGGACGTGAATGTATAGTTATATGTCAATACAAACACTGACGTCATCCTATTTCTAATAGATTGGTTTAGTTCTTAGTCTCCTTTGGCATTTTACCATAAAGGCTAATTTACCTCTTCCCTTTTACCTTAGTTGCCTTCTAAGATACGAGAAATAAAAGCAACTAGCAACCATTTTATGCGTCTCCAATTTTCTACGGCAATACTTTATTTAACTAAATTTTACTGCCTATAATTAAATAAAGGGTATAGAGATCCCGCCACATAAGGTGGCAGTTGGAGGCGTCGCCACAGTCGCGTAATTCAGTGTTACCAGTAAACACGCCAAAATTAGCACTCACTGTGCCATACGGCTCGATACATTATAGGTTTCATTTGTAACGGTCTTTGGTTGCAGAGCTATAAACTCAAATAAAACAAATTAATATATCAAAGTCAAAATATGTTTATTAAACTATTTCAAACATGATTAATAATTAACGGGACTTATCCTTCTTATTATATATTACATATATTATGTGTTCCTTGACTCTGTCCGCAATCGACCGTTTAGTGTGTTCGACGTAGGATTTCCCACAGCTGCAATCAATCTTATACACACCCTTATATCTTATATCATGAGTATAAATCGCGAATCTCTTAAAACTATTATTTCAAACATGGCACTGAGCATTGTCTTTACATATTTTTTACCGAGGTTAGATCAGCGGAGACCCTAGCTTGGAGAAGAACTAACAAGAAACTCCGGAAATCAATTTATTATAATCACCCTTAACAAACATAAAAATTACAAAGAGTGGGCAAAAAACACAACGCTGGTAATACTAAATTTACCTTTCATACAAAATAACACGCAATGGCGGTAACGTCAAATTTAGTTCCAAGTTTGGCTACTGCCACCTTATGTGGCGGGATCTCTACTACAACAACCTAGAGTACCCGCCACATAAGGTGGCAGTTGGAGGCGTCGCCACAGTCGCGTAATCCAGTGTTGCCAGTAAACACGCCAAAACTAGCACTCACTGTGCCATACGGCTCGATACATTATATTGAGGTTTCATTTGTAACGATCTTTGGTTGCAGAGCTATAAACTCAAATAAAACAAATTAATATACCAAAGTCAAAAGTCAAAATATTTTTATTCAAAATAGGCCCTATCATAAGCTCTCTTTGAAAGTTATTTTATGATCTAAGTACAAATTAAAAAAACTATATATTGACAAAAGGAATATATATGAGTGAAGTGGAAGGGCGGTTACGTAGGGGCCGGCCTAATAAGACATATATGTAACAGTCAGATAGACGCTATATTGAAAAAAGGTGACGTTAGGAGTACCTATAACCGCCGAGAGTGTATTAGAGAATGTATGAATGTCAATGAAGCGAAAGTGGTCTGTCAGGATCGGGACAAATGGGGATCCGTGATCTCTGCCTACCCCTCTACAGGGAATCAGGCGTGATGTGTATGTATGTATGTAAAAAGACTATTTCAAACATGGCACTGAGCATTGTCTTTACATATTTTTACCGAGGTTAGTTCACCAACCATTTCGGCTGCTCAAGATGACACGTCATGAAGACCACGACCGCTCTGATAAGAGCGTAACGATTGAGAAGAAGAAGTTCAGCGGAGACCCTTGGAGAACTAACAAGAAACTCCAGAAATCAATTTATTATAATCACCCTTAACAAACATAAAAATTACAAAGAGTGGGCAAAAAACACAACGCTGGTAATACTAAATTTACCTTTCATACAAAATAACACGCAATGGCGGAAACGTCAAATTTAGTTCCAAGTTTGGCTACTGCCACCTTATGTGGCGGGTACTCTAATTATGTATGTTACATATTTTTTTTTAAAAATATATTATACATGTACTTAATGCATTATGATTATTTTTTTACTATTTATATTATTTTTTTAAATTTTATTTTTATTCAATTACCCTTTATTTAATTATAATCATCCTGGAACGAACAAGGCTTGAAATTCTAATCAAATTAACCTAATCTTCTTCTTTATAGCAGGAAACAAACAAACATGGCAATCACTTACTTAGAGCACATAAGTTTTTAATAATTGAATTCCGTTGCTTTGGAGTCGTATATGTCACTGTCAGATACGAGGACTTCAGACAGCAAGTTCCACTATCAGCAACTTGCTGCATTAAATTTAATCCAATAACTTTCAAATGAGTAGCTAATTAAACAAGTTTCGGGAAATCTGGAACTTACATGTAACTAGCAGATCTCAGTTAAAAGTTGTTTCGTGTTATGCGTTTTGTTACGTAGTGTGAGATTACTTTTAATTGCTAACTTGATAATATTGTAATTGAATAAGTGTCTATAAGTGTCATAGATATTATAAATTATTGTTACAGATATAACGACTTTCAAGGGACCGGCGATATTATGTCGTACTAACCGGATGACGTATAAAACGGATATTTACATTTGTATGTAAATATGTACTATGTAGATACCAAATTACAAAAATAGGTACGTGATGTACTGTAATACTGTCACTAACGTAGGAAATCTGTTATTTGGGTTTGTTTTTAACAGGTACGCACGCCAATAAGAAGAATAGAACGGGGAAGCGCGCGGGGAATGTGAGGGGGCCGACGTATTGGTCAATCGTGCGTCGTTTTAAACCGATGAATTATCGTAAAAAATGGTCGCTATAAACGGTTTGTCGCTCAAACCGGAGTCGCACTAAACGGTTATATTATCTCAGTATTTAACTATTAACCCGAACTTGAGTAAATAATACCGACGCTAAAAACGTATTTAAAAATGAAAAACTAATGTTGAGCCAAAGTATGCTTAAGAAACACAGAGGTGAAATCTCGCCGTTATGGAAAAATATTATGCAAGCTAGTTACAAGTGGTATTTATTGTTATATTAAAAATAATAATATCTGGGATTATTGTAAACTGAAAAAAAACTGCCTTTAGTAAATGACTGACTGAATGATAATTTGATTTTTCATGTGGATGAAAAATACTGCGATTGCTAGATTTTATTGAGATGCCAGATTTTTGAAAAAGTTGCTGTATTTAACATAGTGACACATTATAGACGCGACGTGTTCAAGTTGATATTGATACATACTTGAGACAGAAATAAGTATGTGATATGTATTATGATCCTCAAAAATACATGACTGGTTTGTTATATTTTCCATCATTAATTTAATGTGTAGTTGTGAATGTAGTAAAATTACCTCGAAACTCAATATTTACAAAACTGAAGTTTCATTGATTGACGCAACAAAACTGACTGTACCAATTCAATGGAAGAAATAACTGTCAACTGAGTTTTGTCTTCAGAATTTACATTCTCGGTTTGCATATTTTTCGATTTTGTTTAAAAATTAATATTGGTGTTCGCCCAACCCTGCATTTATTATAACGGAGAATTTCTTTATGAAATGCTTGTAATTGATTACGGTGTAACCCTTTACAATTTTTAGTGAATTAACCGCAATGGCGACACGTTCTGAACGAGGAATTACTCGTGTTTTGGAGAAACTAGAAAGTTCTGTAAAAGATGGCAAATATTATGAAGCTCACCAGATGTATAGAACTCTATACTTCAGGTATTTATCCTTAGCACTCTATCATCTTCAAATGAACATAATTAACATAGTGACTATAGGGGGATAAACTTAACCTTTGAAATTGTTTATTTCTTTAGGTGATATGACCTCAAGACTATTGTATTTTCCTAATTTCACCATATCTACTTATATTCAAATGATTCAATCGTACAGTGTTCTTAATTCGGCTCAACATCACTAAAACTTCTCTTCAACTAAGTTTAGTGTCTGTACACGCTCATACTCAGTCCCTATAGGGATGCAAAGAATCATGAATACTCAATAAGACTTCAGACACTATTACAGTGCTCTGATTAATTCGAATGACTGAATATGACATATTATATAGAAAATACTTTACACCTTAACATTGAAGTAAAAATAAACACATACACTAATTGATTTCCTTTCAATATTTTTTTATAGGTATCTCAGCCAGAAAAAGTATAATGAATTACTACAGTTGTTGGAGAATGGAGCTCTAATGCTGTTACAGAAAGATCAGCAAACTAGTGGTGCTGATCTAGCTTTGCTATTGATTGAAGTATTGACAAAGGCAGAAATTAAAAGCAATGACATATGGGTTGAGAAACTTGCTAATTTACTGAATCTGATGAGTCCCACCTTAACAGAAAGGGAAACTTACATTACCAATGCTATCAAATGGTCTATGGATGAAAATAAAAGAGGTCATCCACTTTTACACAAGGTATGATAGTTAATTATTATTATTAATTAATCTACATTTACTCACATCCCTGTGACGGACTGAACTTTGAAGTTAAACAAAGTCAAACGCTTTCACAACTATTAACCCTTCTTGGGTAATCAGAATCGAGGTGTCCATCTCCATAATTTCAGAGGTAGGCATTCTATTAATTAATATATTGACTGATTGCTTACCTATAGCTCGCTAGATTCCATTCACATTTACTCCCTTGGACACCTCTTAATACAACAAAAGAGAATGACTTAAATATTAGTTGGTTGTAGGTTTCAAATGACATTTATTGTTTCAGCATATTGCAAAGCTGTTTTGGAAAGAAAATAAGTACACCCTAGCCCACAAACACTTCCTGCATTCAAATGATGGTGTGATGTATGCCGACATGCTAGTAGAGTTGCAAACTGCCAATCCTAGAGAGCCGGAATCAGAGCTTTTTATAGTACAAGCTATACTCCGAATTCTCTGCTTACGTAACTTGGAAATGGCAAAAACATGCTTCTTTACCTACACCAGCAAGCACCCAGATATAAGGAATGTTAAGACGCCACCATACCCTAAGCCATTATTGGACTTTTGTCATGCTTTGATACAGACAATTGAAGGGTAAGATTGATTTTCTATTCATATAATTGTCCTTTAGGTTTTTATTTGATTATATCAAATATAAGGACCATTGTCAATGACTTTTCCAAATAATGTAAATATTTTCTATCATTATTTAAATAGTTTTGTTATTTTCTATAGTTACAAGAGCATTAAATTGATAAGTAGACTGTTGTACAGTCCATTATTTTATGGCACTCTTATGTTGTACCTAAATTTATACTTTTTGTGATCCTAAATTTATACATTTAAAAAGGTCCAAATTGGTTAAGCAATCAATTAGCATGGAGTGTTGGGGTGACCTGAGTTAGTCACTGTGGTAACTTTGCTCAATCATGCGTTCACAACAACAACAAATTGTTTGTCCCTGCAAAACATTAATATTATTTCATTATTTTCCAGACGTGACATGGAAAAGTTTAAGAAGGTCAGAGAAACCTTCTTTTTGCAATTAAAACAAGACCCTAACTTTGATGGGTATTTAGACAAGATCGGATGGTACTACTTTGGCATTGAGTTGCCACACAAGAATAAGGGCAATTCTCTACTGGGACATTTCCTGAAATCCATTGTTGGTGAAGAGGATAGCTCGGACGACGAGGGCGAATACAGTGATGCTCAGACTAACTTGCAAGCGGTTAGAGTACCAGACTTGGACTAAGCTCAGTTCTAGAAAAATAAGATCTTTTTGTTACAAAAGTAGGTGAATAGACACATGTTTTACTCTATGTAAGTGTTAAATTAAATTTTACCCAGATATGCCTTTCACTTTGTAGTGAATTATTGTACATAACATAATATTTTGCACTTAGTGTGATTTTTTATGTTGTTTCTGTATTTAGATAAATGAAATCCGTTGGTTGAATGTTTGTGTTTCATTACCTTGAATGTTTATTAGCAAAATTATTCATGTTAATATGGAAAATTTATTTATATATAAACATCAGTCAGCATTTACTGGATTGTTTTATTTTAAACATTAACATTTTTTATTCTGTAGCTAATATTATAAATAAATCAACATTTAAAAATGTACTTAATGAGTTGATTGAGAAAGGTTCTCATAAATTTGTAGGCACACTGAAAAGATGTACTATTTTTACAATATTTTGGTTTCAGGTGTACTTTCACATTCATTAAAATAATATAATAAATAAATTTTATCATGAGATTTTGTGTTTTAAATGACGATGCATGTTGGTTTTATAAAACCATTATTTTATTTGTTTTGGTAACTTTTTTATGGTGTTTGAAAAGATTATTTTAAATGGACTAGACTACATGTATCACTACAGTGAATTGATTTTTAAAGCAATTTGGTAAATATAATTAAACTTTATAAGCATGAAAGTTTTATTTACATCCCTTATTTCCCTGCAAATTCACAATTAATAAATGTTTACTATCACATCATCTTTCAACAATGAAATTCAAATGCATTTTTCAATAATGTACTTAGCTCAGTAGGTCAGTAAAGACGACCAGATGGTATATACCTCTATGGGTGCTATCTAAGAGAATCTGTTTCCTTAAAATTTCTTAATCGCAATTTATTAAACAAAACTCATAGTACAATTTTCAAAAGTATTGCGGGTAATAAAAATAGTTAACACACGTCATAACAGTGTTATGTATGTAAAGTAAATATAATAATTAGAATCTGAGAAAAACAAAGTGTTAACAACATATAAGTTTATTCATAAAACTGGAATGCTATGATTAAAAATATATAATTCCCGTTTATCAATTAATCGGACTAGATTGACACTATTATTGCACAATATACCTGTATTCCCACCTTGGACTTCACCACTGCTTCTTTAACTTGGCAACTAAAATTCATCTCATAATGAAAATACACAATAAAAATAACTGAAAGATAATTTCATTAGAACATATCTATTATACCTATTTTATAAATCAAAAATCCATTTAAAACCGCAATATATGGTATTATATTATAAAGTATCACAATTCCACAGTACCCTATTGTTTTTATATGTAACATTAAGTAACACTTAAAATAAAATCTTAATTACATCATATCTTAATATGGACTGAGTTACTGGGAGATGGCATTAACCTACAATCATAAATCTCGATCATATTAATTGGCAAATAAATTCGCAAAAGGTTATTGTAACAATTCAAGGATGACAAGATGCTAGATCATTGCCTAGGAGATATTGGGAAGAAGGAGAGCAGCTGAAATTCTAATAATTCTCAAGTTACGACACATACTTGGACACATAATCAGGGGCCCCAAGTCTTCAACTACGTTTATGTAACGTAACGTAATTCAATAACGTAGTTCAATTAAATTTCACCAATGATTAATAAAGTGTCAAATTTCGCTTTAAAAATAGCAAAGATAATATAAGAAATAGAATATTTTTGTCACTTTTGCTAATCCATTACCAACGTCAAACTATTACTGATCTGATATTTAGAAAAAAACTATTAGTCTACATGGGTCCCTGATAAATTACAGTATTACATACATATTATCCTTGAGGTGAATTGTAGTTAATAAATATGATTATTATCATATACATTTGGTGTTGAAAAAGTACTGGAAGTGCCTTGATGAACTTTATTTTATTTAGAAAGATGTAACTTACAACAGTAATAACAAAGTTGTATTTGCATTAATAAAACTAGTGCATTTTTAAATAACATGACTAATTAATAATAATTTTATATGAAAATGTGGTACAAATTTAGGCACATGATTTAGTAATGGGTTGTACGGAATAAATATATTGGTGTAAAGCTTGCTTAGTTTCTTATAAAATTTGTAAAACTATGTGATATTAAAAATTGCATACATCCAAGATTTGCTACTAATTAAATACTAAAGTTACATATACATGCCCATTTCCTTGACACCACAAACCCGAAGTTCCACATTTATTTATCATTCAAAACAAGAGAGGTAATTTCACGTGAGAATTTTCCTATTGTCAAATTAGTCTTCTGTAAGTCCAACTTAATATTCCGGCTCTCTAAATCCAGAGCTTGCCTAACAATGAATCTGTTAAATTCATGTACGTCTGGATGAGACAAGTATTCATCTAGATCCATCCATCTACAAGCTTTGATTTCTTCATCAGATTTTTCTATGACTTCTGAAGTGGCTAAAAGTTTGATTATTATATAAATATCAGAGTTCCCAAAAGCCATGTTGTGTGTATGCCTTAATGTGACCATTGAGTCAAATACTGTGTTGATACCCGTTTCTTCCTTCACTTCTCTCATTGCTGCGTCTTTTATGTCTTCACCTGTAATTTAATTGAGAATAAATTTACAATGGGTATGTAAAACCGATATTCTAATGTCATAATAATATGTAGTTAGATTTAGGAGCAATTTGATTGCACTAATACTAAGGTGAGAGAAAACATAGTCAAGAACTATTTCAGAATTTGTTATACCATGCACCACAACCTTGCAATGCTTTGGAATAATTAATGATGTTTTATACGTTTACGTAACAATAAGAATTTACTTGTCTTTCCTAAAAAGCAGTAATAACTAATGATAAAACACACATTTAGGCACGACCTTGTGTCTAAACAATTTGATAATGATAAGAGTAGGTTTGTATATAGAAATAAATGTGCTCAACCTTGACTTTAACCTCATGAATGATGACAATACAGAGTCAAGGATCAACATATAATTGCTTTGGCTACAATTTGCTTGACATGCATAAATGACTGCAGATAAAAAAAAATATTTTTAATATTTATCCTGTTTTTGTACTTTTTATGTTAAAAGGCTCTAATGTCTTGTTTTTAATTCTAATAAACAAATCAATGTACTAAGGTTAACATAAATCAAACCTGAATTAGCAGAATGATAAACCAAGGACATTCACTGACTAGATTATTCTCATCCTATTATTATTTGTCTATAAAAACCTTTTATATTTAAAATTGTTTCTATAAAAAAAAGTAAACACTAAATTTAGACTTCAACTGTATACACTAATTTAGTATTTAATTTTTATTTATACAAATGAACATTATTCAGCTTAATTATCATAAAATATTGGGCAAATTTCATAGCATGCAATAAGCAATGCTTGTTAGTCAAAGCAAAGGTGGGTTAGGTATTCATCTGTACATTAAAAATACACAGAACTTTGACTGCATGTAAAAGGTAAACAGTTGTATGTTAACCTATGCAATAAGTAGGCATTTACAAATACTACAGTTATAATTACTCCACAACCTTACAGCAGAACATTACTCAAGTGCTGATTAGATTAGCAGATATTTGTAAAAGATACTATCAACACAAAGGAATCAAACTTATCATAGATATAAAAAACTCACTTATACAAATCATTTTTTGTAATTACATCTTCACAAATCATTATGCAAAGAAAAATAAACCTATTATTAGCACTCAACAAACTGAAACACTAAATAATTATAAATTTTTATGAGTAGAATTTAATTACCATTGCATTATGCGTCACAAAAACAGTCATTGTAATTTGCTTGTGGTTATTTCTTTATGTACCCAAATGGAGAAACAGTATGTACTACATCAACAATTATGTTTGGTAAAAGTTATAAGCCTTTGAGTTTGTCAGGGTATTAAAGAACAATGGTCACACTTTCACAGACATTTTGTTAATCAACTTTAACATCATGAAAGAGGTGTGCCAGATTGGGGGATCCCTATACATGATGTTAATTCCAGTGTAAAAAGCCTTCATGTGGTGAATTAATATGAAAAAACTACACTTTTTTCAAGTTACTTACCAAGCAATCAGTTTAAGTACTTTAACTTAGCATACATACATATGCTTCATGTCTTATGTATACACACTCTCTTTTATATTGTGGAGGGGTAGTCAAAGGCTTGAGTGCCCATTCTTAGAAATTTAGAAGGCGTGTTAGGCATTGCTGACTCAAAGTTCTACATTAACTCAAATACCTAACTGTAAATATTTTGTAAATACCTTTCTCAACATATCCTCCCGGCAACTTCCAATGAGGGTATTCATAGTGCTGTTCAGACACAACTAAGAGCTGGTTGCGTTGATTGAAAACCATCCCACCAACTCCTATACTTGTATGGCTGGCTGGAGGGAGGTTTGGCTGACTGTCCTTGGGCAACCATTTGTACATTGTGACGGAGTTTGCATTGGCATTGTAGAAGTTGAATCCTTTCTGGAAATATAAGACCATTAGTACTTGTGTGTGCTTGATACTACTGCTGGCAGTAGTTCATAATAATATCAAATAACTTGAAATTATGTTTCCCAAAAAGTAAGTAAGCCTACATCATGTAAATATACTTCATTTAGTTGGGTTATTACTGAAATCAACATTGAGAATCCATATCAACAAGCAATTTATGACCAACTGATTTTGTCAAAAGCTATGCATATAAACACAGCGAAATATATTCATAAGAAAACCTGAACTAAGATTTTATCAATCTATACTTTTTAATACCTTAGCAAGTACTGGAACCCATTCAGCATCTTTGATATTGACTTTGAACCAAATACATCTCTTTTTATCTTCAATCCATTTGTTTAGGGAAGCTGAAAACATAATAATAAAATGCAGGGACTCAAAATGTAATATTAAAATAATGTTATTTGGCTACATCTATAAATTAAGATGCAGCTTAAGTATGAAAATTATGAATATATTGTATTATTTTTTAAATCTCTACATTTAATTCCGTTTAGAACTAAATTAATACACAAGAAAATATTCATGGCTTCGATATTATAAATGCAAATAGCAATGCACCATAAAAGTTACGACTATTAATACTGATTAAATGATATTATATTATAGTTTCAATTGATATTTACTATTTTCAGTAAATAATGTTTTTCATTTCAAATGTACGTACCATCCAGTTTGTCATTTAGCAAATTTACTTCACAAGGCTCTGTTTGTGTATTAATAGTTACACCATTATAGCGATCTGTTTCTCCAATAAAACATTCCATGGTGCAATGTTGCGCTTGACTAGTAAGAAACAAAATTAAATAACACAAGAAAACTTTTAACCACACAAACCTCTCTGCAAATGTTTTGTATCTTTCAACCATCTTTCAACTATCAAACGAACTTCAATTTATGTTTTTTTTATTTTGTATTGATAAAGGTTTTTGATAGGAATCTTGCCACTCAATAAAATTCAGGTTCAAACGACGGATTAAGACTAAAATCTATGAAATAATGGAATAAAATGTAAAAATTTTTCTTTCCAACTTCTGGGAAATTTAGTGAATAATTATAAAGGTAAAATTACTGTTACTAGTATTGTCATTCTATTTATTGGCAACAATTAATTGAATTGAGCATAGAATATTGAAAAGTAAGACTGAAAATACTGAAACTTTGTACATAAGTTAAAAGATTAGATTATTTTCTTTTATTGAAAACGAATGAAAACAAAAGTAAATTATTTATATGTACATATTGTTTTAAAACTTCTTCAATGTGATGTATATTAAAGCTATTCTAATACATAAGAACTAAGGTTGTTAATTTTGGAATCAAAACAAACACTAGTGCCCAGAAGAATATTCAAAATTTACAATGATTGTAAATGACCTTTTCATGAGCCTTAAATGCTACAGTAGTATCCATCTTCGAATGTATCCTGTGATGAAACAGAAGTGGTTAGTACTAGTTCAGTCCTGTTATTTAAATGATCTTTGCACCTTCTCATTACCAATTTTTTTATATTAAAATTTTCTATTATTTTTATTTTTTATAGGACATACACTCAGACTACCCTGCTATAGAGTTAAATTAAATATCCTTCGAGATATGTGAGAACCTAGAATATAGGAGTAGGTTCTAGACAATACCCCTATTAAAAAATAAGCACTCGTTTTGCAACCTATTGAGTAAGAAAGACGATTGATTGTATGCTATAAAAATCTTATATAAAACTTAAATTATACATACATACTCACATCAATATACTACAAATAGTTATACCATTTATTAATATGATTTCTATAATGTCTTTAATGTTGTATCTATTTCTATTACAGGGTACAAAATAGGAAATTTTCATCATGTTTAGCTTTAAGAAATGTTTTTGAAAGTACCACAGATACTTACAATGGTGTTACAGTTGATTTGACCACTCAGAAAGTTGACTCAAATAAATTTGAAACAAGGCTACAAGGTAACTACATAATAATAAAAATATTTACATTACAACTACATGACACACAGATAGACATGATACAATTTATGTATATTACAAAGATTTTAAGATAAACATACATACAAAAAAGTTTCGTCTTCAATATGACCATTTTCTTTGTAGTTAAGAAGTTATTATCCATTTCAATTTGCATACTTACCTCAAAACATATGCAATGACTACCTCAAAACCTTTATGCAAAAGCATAGCATATATAAAAGCATAGTAATCAGTATGATCTTTAACAGGTTCTTAACAATGTCAACATTCACAAGCACTGATTATTACTTTCATTGCATAAATATAGGGTTTTAATTTACAAAAACTCTAATTTGCAGATTCCCTAAAGAAATGGAAAGAGGAAAACAGAAGATGTGTTTGGTTTAAAATTGACATAAGTGATTCCTACTGTGTTCCATTATTAGCAAATGTAAGTACATATTTATTACATTGTAATAAGTATTTTAAAGTAGCTCCATTCCTATCAACAACTTTAGCAATTAAGGAGTAATCTATTTAAAGCATTTGCCTTGTAACCATTTGATAGTATCATTATGAGTTAATATGCATAGATTAAAATTATAATTTAGAAACATTTACTATTCATAGATTTTATTTTTGTCTTTAGTAGTAAAGATCATGTGATATTACTGCCAGTATATATGCATCTATCTATATATTTGGTATTTAAATACCTAGTTTTTGTATCATAATATGTTACTTGGGCTAAATTTGATAAAATTCCTCCTGTGAATTTTATTTTATATTTACCTACATCTTCTATCATACATCACCATTACCATCAAAGCTATTCTTTCTCTGTCTCTACTGCCCAGGTAGTATTTGTTCTACTTCTGTATTTTACAAATAGTTTCCGTAGTTGTCCATTACTGACTTGCAAATTTACAGTTACAGTACAGCACACAGTTCAATAAATGTATGCCTAACCCTGCTAGTATTTCAATATTCTTTCACATTTTCAATCCCTGACCTAACACTGTCTTAAAGAAAGATAATAAAAAGCTAATAACTGCAGTTGCTCTATCTAATATAAATAGTATGAATTTAATTCTTATTTAATCATTACATATTTTAACAGCCATCATCCTCATCAACTTGAAGCATCATTGACATTTGACTAAATTCTGTATCCAGAAAGGGTTCAATTTCCACCATGCGAGAGAGGGCTTTGTCACCATGTGCAAATGGCTGCCAGAAGATGTCAAACCCAACTTACCTCCATCATGCTACACGAACCTTGGTGTTGGCGCCATGGTGTTCAAAGATGAACAGCTGCTAGTGGTTTCTGAGAGGAACTATAAATATAAACACTGGAAGTTGCCTGGTGGATATGTTGAAAGAGGTGAATATGATTATTTACATAAACAAACATTCTATTATAATATGCATACCAAATAGTGAAGCAGACTATTGATTACTACCTTTAATGATCCTGTTACAAGAAAAGGGGACTTATCGCGGATATTTTAAAAACAATGTTACATTTGCTACCCTTTTGATGATCCTTGATAATGATTCTTACAATTCTCATGCTTTACTCACAGCAATTAAAAATGGAGTTACAAGTTATTGTAAAACATTTATCTTTGATTAAAATTAATCATCATATAGAGGCACAACGCAATAAGAATGAATAATATGTAGTTGCTTTGTCATGATAAAAGATATATTATTTTAAAAAAAAAAATTTATGGACATAAACTATAATTCAATATCCTTTTCAGGAGAAAACATAATTGATGCTGCCATTCGAGAAGTGAATGAAGAGACCGGTATTAAAGCAGAGTTTGAATCACTAGTCACATTCCGTCACACACACAACATGATGTTTGGCAATAGTGATATATTTGTTATAGTGATGATGAAAGCTTTATCATTTGATATTGCGCCAGACGATAGAGAAATAATGTACTGCCAATGGATGGATATTGAGGAATATACAAAGCATCCAGATGTACATAAATGGAATAAACTTGTGGTGAAAAAGGCGTTGGATTTGAAAAAGAATGGTCTTAAACTAGATTTTAAAAGTACAACTGTTAAATGGGCTACGTTTACCAGGGATTTGTCTTTTCTTTTAGTTAAATGTCCAGGTGATGTGGATGACCCTGATTTATAACATTTTCTATAATAATTGACATACATACACGTCACGCTCCTCTCTTTAAAGAGGACTAGGCAGAGATCGTGCACTATTTTTAATTAATCTTTTTATTATGCCTAAAGTTTAAGAAAGGTTTGTGAAAAAAAATAGTCTTAGCATAATTCATCTGTAAGAAAATGTTTTGTTATATTGACAGTCATACCTAGTATTGAAACAAGCCTTTCAAGTTCAGATATGTAATCTATTACAATTATGGATTTCTAGATCAGTATAATCTTGAAACGCCACATGACTATTATTAATTTACAATTTTTATAGTTTTTTTTATTACATTAGCTTTTATTTTGAATAGTTTAATATAGAATAGTACAGTTTGTTTATATAAAAACTAAAAATATGTAAATATTAAGTTTTTAGTAATTGCAATGAAACTGAACTACATTGGATTAAGAATATAGTACATGTGATTTAGAAAGTGCTCAAAATTCATATAGCCGACTTAATCAAATGTTTAGCCTTTACAATGATTAATAAATAAATCAAATTCACATAATCGTAGTATGATATTATATTCTAGATGAGTGATGAAAATATTTGTATGCCATTACTAGCCAAAATGATGTAAATAGTGATATATAATTTAATTAAATAGTACTATTAACTAACGCACCTTGTTATTTCTTTGCCAAAAATGTTATCTTTAATTAGAACTCAGTTTTAATGTAATTACCTATTGATTTTTAATAAAACTGATATTTATCTGTAAATAACGCATTAGACTAAGATGACAAAAATATGTACAGACGAATTTAAAATATATGAGTTATTGCATTTTATTAGTTTCATTGTTTTCAATGGGTATTCATTTTGATAATATAACGAGGCACTTAAGCCACTGAAAATCCCGCCAAAATAAAAAAAAGAATGTGTTACACAAGTCGGATTTCGGTAAAGTTTTACGATAAAGAATTGAAATTAACGTAGGCAGGTATTAGTTCATGTGATTGGCACGTGCATGTTATGTTTATTAAACATTCTACTGATGAATGTTATACCGTGAGCTGATATCCATTGTTTCGGTCCATTCAATTGTTTTAATAAACATTTCCAAAGCGCGTTATGAAGATCGAACCATAACGATTTTGATTCTTAGTTCTAAATTACGACCGCTATCCCCGAAAGGAATGACAATAAACTTAGTATAGACACCATTATTACTGCCAGAGTAATCAAAGGTAATTATTATGATAGAAATAACTAGCTATTAGCATCGTTCTAAGGAATTGTTGAGCTTATAGAATTCTTGAATGTTACGAGTACTTATAATAAAATGAAATAGTAAAATTAAACTGCTCCTTATATTTATAATATCATTTATTTACTTAATAAGTTAGTAATACCTCTGAAAACTATACATTAATAAGAATATATTTATATTATAATCTCGCAAAACGTACATAAATATACAAATATAATACTGATTGTTTTCTCAACTTTGTCCCACATTTTATGTCGGAATACTTTTCGCCGCGTTTCGGGATTCAATTAATGGATTTATTATTTTTCTCAATATCTTCCAAGAAGTCACCGTTGATTTCCTAGTATGTAAGGTCGTTGGAGGCGCTACTTTCTTCTCGGTCTGAAACAATGTACATTCATTATTTAAGTACCTAGGAATCATAGGTATACATTGACGTCCATTAAACTGTTTGGGCAGAACCTTGGTAACAAGAAAACATCTCCTTGGTCACTCATTAGCATGGAATCTGGGGTTTATGTCATATGGCACATTCATAACAGGTTAGTTGGACTTTGCTCAATAGATTCCTTTACTCCTCCGTCGCCTCCTACGACATGGCGGCAAGAACGGCAGCTAGCACAGGACTAAAAGAATCATAGTCTGACTGCGTGTTGGTAGTAAATAAAATGCTAGCTAGCTTTATTTTTCAAAGTATGCCGTAGTAGTCGACAAAGAGATTAGTGAACTATATAATCTACTGGACAATGAGTTAGTATGGCACCAATTTTCGATATCATTAACTTCGAAACCTCGGTGTTTCTTTTCTTAAAAGCGATTGACATAATGAGAAGTGCCTAAGGTATGAAGGTATGAAGGACAAGTATGCACGTATGAAAGAAACGTGTATATGTATATCTAAGAATTATGATTGGCCCAGAATTTATTACGTTAGATTGTGGTTAGATGTTGACAAAAATTGGTAATAAACATTGATATACTGAATAATATGTCAACATTCATTTCCCATTTCTAGAAAAAGTTTACAGTTGGGATATGTTAAATTGTTGCCATTTGTGAAAGAGTATATATTATTATTGCCTATACTGCAATATATTATAATATGTACTAAAATTTATATAACTGGAACCTGTGTCACGGCCGGTACCCTATAGATTTCGGATTTAAAAATTATGTTTTACCAAACTACTAATTATGTACTAGCAAACTATCGAAAAGCCGCTCGTATCGCATCGTCCATATATTTTGTGATCCAATTCTCCTACAATAATAGCTAATTATAGTATTAAGGTCCACTTATACGAATTGACTACAATAGCTATCATTTTCTCTTCTAACTTTACCTACCTACCTACGTATCGTACCTACGTTTCAATTCACGTTTTCTATAACAAAGGGCCATAAAAGTATCTTTGCTAAGCAGCGATAAAAGAGCGGATTAAATTTATATACAACATTAACTCACACCATCATGCTATTACACCATAAATGTATGGTAAATTATAACACCTTTGCTTGGTACAAGAAAATAAAAGAAAAATGCTTTATTTCGGTACTCATGTCAAAATATGGATCATAGGTATTCAGATATCTCTACATGTTATCGTTTGACTACGAATGGGTGCCTAAAACCTAACAATCCTCTAAATGGTACATACCTCTTTCATATTCCGTTTATCCTCTTTCAACGTGAAATACAAAGCGTAACTCAAAAACAGCAATTGTACCGATATTGCTACAGACAACATTATTATGAAAATGTACGCCATGCTTCTAACACTTTCGACTAATTTCGACACTGCAATACTATGGATAGACACAATTTCGAAATTTCATTGAAATTCGATAAAGTACGTCCGTATTGATCGAGTACGGAGTTTAGACTGTCCGATGTACCTAATTGTTGAATGCTCATTATACCTGCCTGTTGTTGATACAGTTTTTCTGTTCAATGTCATTATTATTATAAAATTAATGCATTCAGGGTCTTCGTATTGAGAAATTCCGTCGACGACGAATAAGCATTTCGCTTGATCAATTCGATAGAGTTTCTAGTACATTAAGGTATGCTACGTTATTAGGATGCAACTGATTGCTTTTCTTATCGGAATGTAACGTGAACGGCAGTAACGGTTAAAGAGTAAATAAACTTCGATAGTTTAGGAATCCCTGATAGATTCGGTTATAATTTTTAACAATTGATAAATTTCTAAACGATACAAAATCATAAGACCGTGAATGTAGGTTCTTACTTACAAATGCTGCCTTCAGTAATGAATGTATGGAATCTCAATATAGATCATTTGGTTAAACATTTCCCTCTTCACATGTTGATTTCATACTAAACTCTATAATTGCATCCTTACTCATCTCTTACAAATTCAGTTGTTTTTACAACATACGTTAATACTCGTTGCTAATGTTTATTCTTTTGAAGTCCCACTTAGACTTAGCCTTTAATATCAAGAATATTCATTACTAATTGCAATTTATTTGTTTATCATACACTCACATACTTCATTATACTTATAAAAGAGTAAGCAAACTTATTAACGTGAGTACACGTTATTATAGACGTAACAAAAACAAGGTCCTGAATTGATCATGATTTAACTCATCACAATGTAAATGAAAGAAATTTAGGTATCCCGTATATTCGACAATAAATATATGTATATATATTCAAAGCCGATTACAATATAATAAGAAACAGAGACACAACATGAATTTAATATGTATTAGATCCGTGTTAGCTGCGACGTAAAAAGTATGCTAACTAGCTACCGTTCATTCCGGTATTCGGTAAGAGGCGCCTAAGGGACTAGGGGCAAATTGAATCTATTGACCTATTGGCTAGCAACCTGTCACAATGTTGATTATGACATTACAACCCCAATATTTACGCCAAAAAGATACCAAGAAGATATTATATCTCCAAAGTTCTGTCCTCTCTGAAAAGGATAAAAGGACGTGAATGTATATTTATGTTTGAATTTAACTCTTCAGAACCTTCAGAACACACAATGACTACAATTTTCCGCCATATTATTAAATATATGATTACGCGTATGTAATCACATTTTGATAGAACCAAGTCATTTTAAATGTCACGACTGTGAACTCTTTAGAGGCTGTAAGGTAGCTCTAGTAACAACTATTACAGCATTATAAATGTCTTGCGGCGGCTTCCAATATGTTCCTAAATACAACCATCGCCATTCTTGTTCTATTGCTATTCAGATGGATACTTATTTTATTTTGACATTCTTCCGATTTTTAGCCTTAGAAAAGATCTGAAATCAAAACTCCAGACACGGAAAACCTGAATCTGTGTTATTGACAGCTGTCACGGCAACATGTTCTACCATCCTGTCACGTTGGGTACTGCGTGTCTAAGAAAAAAAGGGTTTTTAAATACTTACTTGTTAAATAACCACTGACTATCTGGAAAGAGTTTCTAATCATGAATTAAATGTAAATGACTATGTCATATTCGTAAATCTCACCTTAGAAGGATGGTTTTGAACACCTCACCTTAAAGCGAAGTTTTCGAACTGGTCAGACTGAGTCGTTTGATGGCCTCAACGATAATCTCTTGAGGGTGATGTATTCTCTTAGACTGCGTTGACATGTTGGATAACCGCCTTTGATCATTGTCGGTGCACTGAAAATAAAACGAAAACAAAAGCAGTTATAATTCCCAGTTTCACGGGTCATGGAAATAAATATGATACATAATAAAATCGAATGCGGTTAGCTACTGCGTATTGTTGTCATTCATTGATTTTTTATGATCAGGAAGTTTTACTACCCGAAAGAAGCATAGCTATATTTCAAACTTCAACATAACAGTTCCGTTGGTACTTTATTATATCGAAGTAATTATCACTCTTATAATAGGGCTCTTATTGCAATGGCTACGATCTCTTTGACAAGTGACTATCTGCAATTTGTATGCACGTAATCTAGCGGACAAGGACGGCCGCGCGGCCCCGCCATTGACAATAAATAAGAAGGTATAAGAACTCGTACCTAACTTTCTAAAGCGTTTTTATGTTTCCAGGTACGTACTCAACTAATTTCGTAATGCCCTGTATCCCAAACACCTCTTAAGAATACGAACAAAAAGATCGCCTTATTTCTTTAAGTATCTCTTTTATTTAATATCTATTTATTTATTTGGCCTCACCTCCGCTATAACGACAATATTTTTCTTTCTAAGCGTCTCGTAGGCAGATAACAGTAAAAAGAGGATTTGGAGAGACCAAAACACAATAAGAAGTATCACAAACGTCTCCATGTTGCCCAAAAAGGTAGCATAAGTGGACTAATGGCAATTTGTCCATATTTCAATTTCTTATTGATAATACCGATTTCTTATCTTTAGAGATCCTTTGATGAAACTATAATAGATAGTGTTGTGTAATTTTATACGTTGTTGCGTCTATGATTGTTACATACATTTCATAAAATAAAACACAAGAAGTTCATAAGTAAGTATGTCGCTACGTAAGTATATTTTATAAATTAGATATAGTTTATTTATGCACCTGCCTTTTCCTAGATTTTACTTCCGATAGGCTTTATTACCGTTACCAATTCTCCTAAATTTCTTACTTCATTGTTTACAAAAGAACAACAGGCTAAATAAGACAAGATATTTTTCAAAATAATTTGTGTTGTTAACCCACGGGCCATTGCTCTATCATTTCATTGTGTTAACCTTTTGGAAAGTGTACATCTATGTAGTATGGAATTAAATAAATTTAAATTTAGAATGTGTTTGACGTTTCCAGTACAAGATCAGCTTAAATAAATAAAAATGAACCATGATATAAAATGGTAAAACATAAATCTGAAATCCAAATCTTGGTTTTACTTACAGCTCGTATCTAATCAGAGATATTTTTGTCAATCACTCGACTGATAGGTATAATGAGATTTTATCATCGCTAGATTAAAGCCCGTTTGCTTTTAAATTAGTTGTTTATTAGTTATGCAAGGATCTATTTTTGAATCATGCTGTTTTAATAATAAATGCATCGATATCATTATTATTAACTAGTGGAAACCTGTTGCTTCACATGCACCATTATTTTTATTAAATTATTTTCATCCGTCCACTTGTGCATTCACCAGTTTCTATTATACACACTGTATATTACACAGCATATGATCTTGTATATATTATATACATAGATTTTACAGGTAACAATTATTAGTGTCTGGAATTACCTATCAGTGAAGAAAAAAATAATAATACAACAAATCATAAGCAAAGTTGAGAAACAAAATCATATTTAGTGATCGCGTCACATAAATTGGCAGTTGGAGGCGTCGCCACAGTCGCGTAATTCAGTGTTACCAGTAAACACGCCAAAACTAGCACTCACTGTGCCCTACGGCTCGATACATTATAGGTTTCATTTGTAACGGTCTTTGGTTGCAGAGCTATAAACTCAAATAAAACAAATTTATATATCCTAGTCAAAATATGTTTATTAAACTATTTCAAACATGATTAATAATTAACGGGACTTATCCTTCTTATTATATATTACATATATTATGTGTTCCTTCACTCTGTCCGCAATAGACCGTTTAGTCTGCCCGACGTAGGATTTCCCACAGCTGCAATCAATCTTATACACACCCTTATATCTTATATCATGAGTATAAATCGCGAATCTCTTAAAACTATTATTTCAAACATGGCGCTGAGCATTGTCTTTACATATTTTTTACCGAGGTTAGTTCAGCGGAGAAGAACTAACAAGAAACTCCGGAAATCAATTTATTATAATCACCCTTAACAAACATAAAAATTACAAAGAGTGAGCCAAAAACACAACGCTGGTAATACTAAATTTACCTTTCATACAAAATAACACGCAATGGCGGAAACGTCAAATTTTGTTCCAAGTTTGCCGACTGCCAATTTATGTGGCGCGATCTCTACGTCCATTTTCCAATCTATTGGTACCTAGAATTCACAGAGAAATGCCCCAACGTAAAATAGAGAGAAGTGATATTTTATCTTAAACGTAAAGTCTATTAAAACAGTAAAACTAACCTTTACAAAATAAAATTTCAGATACTAACTTTCCATCAAATTTTATTGAAGAATGCCTTGCATGTAGAAATATAATCAGATATTACTCTGATGATTGTTTTCTCCATAATAGTTCTCAATTAAACTTTTGCTATTTAACGGCTTTCATGTAAATATATAATACATACATAAGATAACAATACATTTACGTAACACTAATTTATAAATTACAGGATAAATTAAAATTAACTGATCATCTTTTAACCCGTATTGATGAAACCAGGTGCATAGTTTGATGTTAGAAGTTAGTAGTCCCAACTAACTTTCGAACGAAAACTAATGGAGCCATAAAGTCAAAGAAATATTAAATATCCGGGCATTATTTATCACTCTTATGACAAGTAAATCATTGAATGAAAAGGGCAACATTTAATCAACCATCTAATAATATGAAAATGCACACAAAACATATTAATTTGTACACCAATTGATAAAGTGCCAGTATTAGGATAGTATTCATATATTTGTGACTGTGCCAACCCAAACCTAACCTTATCTGTACGTATAGCTTTATTGACGATATGCATTTAATTATTTGCTACAGAAAAAAGAAGAATGCCTGCTACTATACCGTGTAAGTACAGTGTGTCTACTCGTGCGTCTGTAGGTATCATTAAAATCAGATAGAGTAAAGGCAGAGAGTTTGTTGTTTGACACAGATATGACAGAGACAGCGAGCTAACTTCTATCAAAAACTGTATTTTTCCCCCTCCTCGTGTGCGCGTGTTGTTCCATTTTTTGTAGTTTCGACAGAAATGAGCTTTGTTATTTGGGATAAAATAGGAAGCATACTTCATGTGACGGCATAAAAGCATCAGGAAATCTTAATGGTTTGGATTGTACAGCAGTTTTCATAACATTTTCACCCAAACTGCGTACGACTGTAGCAATATGGCCGTCCTGTAACGATACGGTGGTCAATCAAATTGTTGAAACTACGCCTTGTAGCCTATTGGTATAGAAGCAATGGAGCTTCGAGTCGGCAATAAGTATCGACTGGGTCGAAAAATCGGCTCAGGTTCATTTGGAGATATCTACCTTGGTAAGTAAGACAATGTTTTGAGTCTAACAAAGAAGAAAAATGGTGTCGTCTAAAGCACAGCTGTAACCATTTCTAAGTTAGCGTTAGAAACTGGTCTATGAAATGCTCAGTTGCAATACTTGTTGCTTATTAAAAACAATGTCAAACGTAAATTATCTCTTACGGCAGTTCTGGTATAATATTTACGCATTGGTTTCATTCCCAATTATCAATATTGTTTATAGCATAGTTATAAAAACCATTACATTGTCATAAATCAGTGACCTCTTCATAACTAGCTATTGCCTTTAGAATATTTGCCATTCATTTTGGTCAGCGATTAGTTTTACATGTCACATGTAACTAAGTAAAGATTTCTTTTACAGGAACAAATATATTTACTAAAGAAGAAGTGGCTATAAAGTTAGAATGTAACAAGACAAGACACCCTCAGCTCCATATAGAATGTAAATTTTACAAATTAATGAGAGGAATGGGTAAGTATTCAATATTTTTCTTATAGATATACTTATTGTTACATTATTAGTTCTTCACTATTACACAATTTTCTAAGTTTAGATTACAGAATCTGTGTTATGCCAACAAGGGTAGTAACACCTAGTTCCTTTGTTACACAGTACTTCTATATATTTGTCACTACTTTGTCATGGTGACTTGTCCTTGACTTGTCAGCTGATACTTGATAAAGGATTGCTCAGTGTAGAAGTGAGTTCACCGAGTGACTGATTGAGGTGACATCTTAAGCATTAATATTTATTCATTAGATAACACTATAAACCATTAATAAAGACACATTTTATGTGTCAAAGGAAAGTTATTGAATTAATGTTTTTGGGATTATAATACAATGTTTAAATAGAATAAAGAGCTCTTAAAATGAAACGTGTTGTTTTAACCAAATGTATTTTGTTCGCTAGTTGGCATTCCTGTCATAAAATGGTGCGGTTCCGAAGGTGACTACAATGTGATGGTAATGGAACTCCTAGGGCCCTCATTGGAAGATCTATTTAACTTTTGTGGACGGAGATTCACACTAAAGACTGTTCTCATGCTTGCTGACCAGCTACTTGCACGCATCGAAGATATCCATTCAAAGAATTTCATTCATAGGTAAGGCTGCCTTAGTTATAATGCAGGAGTTAAAATATTATGATTAGGTGATATTAATTTATAGTTAATGGCATGAAACTGTATTTAGTTTGAAACATGCTATTTGATGAAACTTGTTGAGTCACAATATAATAGAAAAACATACATTATAATTAACAAAAGATGAAAACCTACATTATAATTAAAAGCTTTTAAGAGTAATAACATTAAAATGAAAGTGATAGTTACTATTAATTTGTTCTTTTTTGCAGAGATATCAAACCTGACAACTTTCTAATGGGCCTAGGGAAAAGAGGAAACTTAGTTTATATAATAGATTTTGGATTAGCTAAATTGTACAGAAACCCACGCACCTTACAGCATATTCCATACAAAGAAAACAAAAACTTAACAGGTAAGATTACATTGTGTAACTTCTACCAATATACAGAATTTAATGTGCATGTTTTAACTCAAGTACATGTCCCACATCTTATTTAGAATCTGTTCCTGTATTAGAAGTAATTAAAGTATTTTGATGATAAATATTAATTTATTGTGTTACACATATAAATAAAATACCTGTACCAAAACTAGATATCCTTAATATCAGCATGTTTGTGAATCTCAGTAGTAGTGTTACTTCAAAAACATAAATTTCATACATTTTAGTTCTATCGTACATAACCTTTACTAAAAAGCAAGATATGTCTTAATAAACTTAATAATACAGGTTACGACCAAGGTGTTAAATTACATTATGCATTATTACAGCAGTTGTATAGTAGTTTTAAATAATGCAAGAATGTGCTTCTTAACAGGTACCGCTAGATATGCCTCAATAAACACCCATTTGGGCATTGAGCAGTCGCGGAGAGATGACTTGGAGTCGCTAGGTTACGTTCTGATGTACTTCAACAGAGGGAGCCTGCCCTGGCAAGGGTTGAAGGCTGTCACCAAACGACAGAAGTACGAGATGATATCGGAAAAGAAACTGTCAACGCCATTTGACGAATTGTGTAAAGTGAGTGTTGTGTTTTATTTTGTTGTTTTTTCAGCAAGGGCATTGAATGTTAGTCAGTCAAGTCTTATTTAAGATTCTAATATCCTTTATATGAAATCTGACTCTGACAAACTCTGAATTTATGAATGTAAAGGTAACTGCGATTTTGCATAATGTATTCAGAAGTCAGTGATCATGATAGTGCTACGACCTACATCTTTTTATCCACTATTAAATGCATAAAAGATACAAGTGTCTATGTATAACCACTTTATTTTGAATTTTTAATTATTGGGAACCATTTTGGGGATCCCTATACTTACAGATTAAAAACCTCAAGTGAAATCAAGCCATACGATTGGCCGACCTCCTATTGGGAGATGGCACCTCAAGAAGAAGAATACTTACAGACAAGTAGATACATTCATATCATTAAATCCTATTTGGGATGAAGGGAACCTAGGATACATAATAAATCGTAGGTAATTTTAGGCTTTGTATCAGGATCATAATATCACACTAACATTTTTAGATAACAACTAAAACTTACATATAAAAACAGCTTAAATTCATACTGATTTGTACCTGTCTTTTGTAGAACCACCCAGTGGAA
This sequence comes from Leucoptera coffeella, assembly GCA_030578115.1. Taxonomy (NCBI): domain Eukaryota; kingdom Metazoa; phylum Arthropoda; class Insecta; order Lepidoptera; family Lyonetiidae; genus Leucoptera; species Leucoptera coffeella. The sequence continues at coordinate 15,456 of JAMBLF010000131.1, read as the reverse complement.
TTCCAGCTCTACCTGAAGTACTGCAGGCAACTTCGCTTCGAAGAGAGACCGGACTACAAGCACCTGCGGCAAATGTTCCTAACATTATGCATCAGACAGGGCTTCACTTATGACTATCATTATGATTGGAATATGCTCAAATTTGGTAAGCCTATTGATACGTAGTAGAACATCTATTCTGTACATAGTCACAAGAGATATGATTTGCTTATAAGTTGTCATAGGTTTTTTAATTATTTGATGTATATAATAGATTAAAAAGATTTTTTCCTGCTCCTGGTATGCTTTCATTTTATTGTGTTATTTATAAAGATTACTTTTAATTTCTCTAAGGGATCCCCTAGTGTTGATATTTAATAGACTCAATAAAAAGTTATGAATTTTTGATATGTATTTACACTCTTTATATTTATAAAATTTTTAACGGTTTTTTTAGTTTTTCTGATAATACAAATAGTGCGTAGGGTACTTCATAAGGTTTGTTGTCAATAGTAATATTTGTTTTGTATTCCAGGAGGCAAACGCGAAGGTAGTAAACACCAAGCAGATGCTACTGACCATAACGTAAGTGCTTATTTGTAAATATAAGTTCAAGTTTACATTGAGTGTGTACATTAGATACCTTGTTTACTCTTTAAATGGACCGAAGTAATTGCCTATAACATGGGCCTTTAGAAACCCATCTCTTGTGTTTGGAGTTACCTATCTAAAAGTTTGGTTGAAGTGACATTCATTTTTATCATTATTTCAGTTCCCATTCATTCCAAACTCTGCAATCTATCAGATAGTACAGAATGTTCATGCTGATACATCTTAGTAACTACATTAGTGGAGAATGATACAGTTATATGTAAATTCACACACTTTAACACTATCTTAATTTTCTAACCCATACACACCATTCACTTTTTACAGATTGAATATGTACTCTGACAATATTCTGACGATAGTTGTTCAATTTTCAGCAAAGGTCCGCTCGAGATTCGCGCGCAGTGAGAGAATGAACGCAAGTCCCTTGGTAATGTAAGTTAAGGGTTAGGTCATCACCCGCGCAGGTGGCACATGGAGCAGTGTGGGGCGGCAGTCTCTCCGCACTCTATGTCGACTCAGCCTATTTACTGACTATTCTGTTATCGTAAGTGGATCGTAAGGGGATTGACGAAAGACGACAATTAGCCTTTAATACTGTGTGTAATTGTTATACATAGAGTTGTTTAAGCTACGTAAAACTGCCCTCTTTGGCAGTGCAATTGTATATATTACCGTAAAAAGCCATAATTTGAGTTGACTTGCGCGTTTTATACTGCTAATGTTTCTCTTGAGTAACAATCCGTCAGCTGTCAGTGTGTAGTGTAAACGAGACACTGTGTTGCATTTTTCTATATGTTCAAAATTGTAGAGTATATGTGCCAATTGAAATTATAGCTTTTTCATAGCTATTAACAAGGGGGCCATTCGATTTTACGAAATGTGGTGAGACAAAGCTTCGGTAGTTCAATTGGTGTGCGAATCAAGCATTAAAAGAGATCAAATTTTTATCGTGTGTTCGTTTCAGCTGTGATTGTGGGGGCTAGGCTTCGTGGCGTGAGCCTATGCCCGAGTAAGCTAACACTGTCGAGATCCACGTGCAGTGTGGCATATATACGTATATGTATCGAGGGTGTGGATTTGTAAATAAATTTATTTCTTTACAGAAATGTAGCCCAAATAAATCGGAACATAACTTTAAAATCCTTTGCATCAGTTCTATTTACGTTTAAAAAGAATGCTAGTTTTACTGTTTGTGTTTGTTTAGTACGCGTAATATGAAGTGGGTATAGGAAATATTCCAAAGTGGCTACTGAAAACAGTCATTTGATCTCTATTTATGTTTAATGAATATATATTTTTAGTCCAGTGATATATTTATCTAATGTCCAATCCAAAAGCAAACAAAGTAGCAGTGCATTGATTTCACTTGTAAGCATCTACAAGGTGGCTATACGATGTAGCTCAGTGCAATATGTTTAAAACAGTTTTCATTATAAGCTTTGTCGTCTTCCATTTATTACGTATTATTTATATTCATTGCGATTAAGTTCTAAAATTCAAACTTAAGAATTAGGAAATTTAACACAAAAATTTAGTATAGTAATGGATACCTATCACTGCCTGTAAAGTGAAAATATGTTCAATATTTTCTTGCGTGTAACAAAGTTTAGTTAATTGCAATATGAGTACGTCCAATGCAATGTAGTCGTGTTGTCCATCCAATGTTGCAGCTCAGTTCACCGAATGCGCAGCGCGTTTTGTGCTTTATACAAATGGACCATCGCACATTTTGTTCGGTGGTTGAAAATGCTCGAACGTTGATATTCATATTGATCGTTATCCATAGTTAATTAACATAAATTAGTACTAACTGGATTGGTATGTAACAGTTTCTAATGTAAATAAATAATTAGGTAAGAAACAAGTGTTTGCTTTGACAGACTACAATTCAGGGCATTGTATTATAATAGTAGGTAACAGTAACCCAGTCTTTATGAATATTTATTTTCTGTAAGCACATTATAAGACTACATAAGAGATGTTTACTAAATCTGAAAGTAAAAAATATTTCACGCAATGTGTTATTTATTTGAAATCACGTTTTCTACATTTTCTCACCTTTTTATTTTTCAACAGATCAATATTGTGTTGATGATGCATGCTCATCTAGGATTTCATTTAAATACAGCTATTCTTGTACCTCATGATTTTTCATAGTTTTTTTTTTCTTACCAACCTTTAAAGCATTTACTCAACATTCAGAAATGAATCTTTAAAAATAATAGAATTTGGCATTTAAGGTCACTTATTTTGAACATATTTTTTAACTAAGCAAACGTTTCCTTTAATCAGGGTATTCAAAGTATTCGTAAACAATGTGTCTCAGCTTATCTTTGTATTGATAAGATTTAAACAGATACAGTGGTGGCAAGATATGGTCGAAAGTCATTCTTTTCTTTGTGTTAGTGTAACTAATTCATAGTGCTGCTGTCTTGAGAATTTATGGTGCTTGATTTCGATTCATATGTAGATAATAACCATCCGTTGCATGTTTCACGTTGGATTTTGACCATATCTTTGTATAAGCCACTATGTTTACTTTGGGTGCATCAGGTGTAAGTACCACGATATGTACAAATAGGCAGGGTTTCATATGCCTATGACTATACGCGAAAGTCCCTTAACGTTACTTGTACAAGTAGCTGAATTTATTCAATGTCTTGTTGTTCTGCCAAACCATAGCTATGGCTATGCAATGCGACGCTTGTTTGACGAAAGACTATTTTTAAATTTAAAATTTAATTAAATAAAATTGTATAGTATAAATTAAGATGTTAGTTTACTGTGGAACACTTTAAGGTATTAATGAATTAGTTTTGGGTCTTGTATTTTTGTAATCCATGATAGTGGTTGGTAACCAAGTCTTATTTTGTGCTAACTAAAACCGAAATATTGTTCTTAACATTTTGGTTATCCAGTTTGTTTAATGTACACTGATAAATTAATAATGATTGTTTGTGCTATTAACGTAGAAAGTGTGACACAGTATACAAAGTATAATTATATACATAAGTTACTTTAAGCGTCTGCGATAAGATGAAATACTGTTTTTTACTATATCTTAGCGTACATAGCTCGAGTAGGAAACTGTTGTAAAATGTTTTCTGTTACCCAATGTAATGTTTCATAGGATTCTTAATTTGTGGCGTATATTGACCACGACGGGAGTGAATTAAAATTTATTGATAATGAATAGGTAAGGAAATAGTTGTACAGCTCTTGGATGTTGTTACTTAACTCTGTTGAATTCATTCCCACTACCGAACTGCACTCTGCCTGATCCTGTAATAAACACATGTATTTGTATGTATATTGGTCTCCTACTATTGTGAATTTTGTGCTTGTATTGTTTGTAATACCCGAATGTATGTATTATTTAATTTGGCACAATAATCTGAGTAAATTAAATTAAACATAGAAAATAATTATTCTTTTTTATTTTATAAATTCGTAAGTACATTTACTCCTAAAGTCAAGAACACTTATGTAGCCAGAAATCCTCCATCGATGGGCAGGTTGACGCCGTTAATCATGCTGGATGCATCACTGAGTAGAAATAGAACTACATTCACCACTTCTGGTACTTCACCGAATCTATGAAAATAGAAGAAGATTAATTAAATAGATTTTATTTTCAATTTTTAAAACATATAAAACAGCATACATTTTCATGATGCATCATAAGAAAAACTATTCACCATGACATATTGCAATACATTTTGGAAGTTTGGCAAATATCTACTTAGTATATAACAGACACACTTTAAATTTGTAGGTAATTTCTAGTTTACGCCTTTGTTGCCCCTACAATGACGTGACGTAAATAATGTGAGCAATGACTTGTACGTTATACCGTAAATGAGAATAAGTTATATTAATTTTTGAGTGATTATTACCTGCCCAGTGGGATCTTGGACAGCATGCCTTGTGACTTGCTCGGCTCCGACCAAACTTTTCTGCCCATGTCAGTCATAATGACAGTGGGATTAACCGTGTTCGTTCTGATGCCGTGTGGACCCAATTCTAGAGCCATGACTCTTGTTAAAGCGTCTACAGCGCCTTTGGAGGCACAGTATGCTGCATGGTCCTTTAGGGCTGCCTGGAATTTATTCGTTAGCATGAATCTTATATAATAGGTCTTTACCTATGAAATTGCCGTTCTGCAGTACTGGCCATTTCAAATCAAAATAATTTTTGTTTAACTAAGAATTCTAATTTCAAATTAATTTTATTTTAAAAACATGGAATTCTTTTTCCAAAAGTAGTCATTTGTTTATTGATTAGTGTTACGTTTTCATCGCATTTCAATCTTTTTCGTCATCATGGATACGTTAAAAATTCGAGTAATTATGGAATATGAGTACCTTCGTGGCAGCAACGCGGCACAAGCGGCACGCAACATCAATGACGTTTACGGAGCTAACACTACAAACCAACGCACCGCCTGTGATTGGTTTGCTCGCTTCCGTTCTGGAAATTTCGACCTGAAAAATGAACCTCGTGGTCGTCCGAAGACTTTGGTCGACAATGACGAATTAAAGGCGATTGTGGAAGCTGATGATACACAATCTACGGCGGAATTAGCAGCAGCTTCCGACGTTAGCGTCAAAACAATATTGGTCCATTTGCGTCAAATTGGCAAGGTAAAAAACCTTGACAAATGGGTGCCCCACGAACTCAATGATCGCCAGCGCGAAGTACGCGTCGAGACGTGCCTTGCACTGCTCAACAGACACACAAATGAAGGAATTTTGAACCGCATTGTTACCTGCGACGAAAAATGAATTCTGTTTGACAACCGCAAGCGCTCAACAAGTTGGTTGGATCCTGGTTCAGCACCTAAACAGTGCCCTAAACGAAAACTTACCCCTAGAAAAGTGATGGTCACTGTTTGGTGGTCTAGCGCCGGTGTGATTCATCACAGCTACTTACCAAACGGGGTGAGCATTACTGCAGATGTGTACAGTGAAGAACTGAACACAATGATGGAGAAGCTGCCACATCTCCAACCAGCATTGGTCAATCGCTCGTCTCCGCTGCTTCTGCACGACAACGCGCGACCTCATACTGCACAGCAGACGGTCTCCAAGTTGCAAGAACTGGGGTTGGAAGCTCTCCATCATCCACCGTACTCACCAGACCTTGCGCCTACAGACTTCTACTTTTTCCAGAATTTGGATAACTTCTTGGCGGGAAAAAAATTTAATACCCGAGAGGCAGTACAAAATGCCTTTGAAGAATTTGTTGCCTCCCGTCCAGCTGATTTCTTCAAGAAGGGCATCAATAAACTGCCACTGCGTTGGCAAAGATGCATTGATTGCATGGGTGATTACTTCGATTAATACAATTAAAAAATACAAGAAAAAAATTCGTTTAAACTTTTTCATACAAAACGGCAATTTCGTAGGTAAAGACCTAATATTATGTTATACGATACGTAAGCGATTGTATTTGAATGTTGTACATGCTTGTAAACATACGTTTATTTTCATATGTATAGACATACAAATTCACATCCTTCAATTCCGTACGGGTCAAACAGAATCTCAAAGATATCTCCTAATCAGTAAGTTAACAAAACTATTGAGAACATATCGCATTGATACAGAATATTCCTCATCAATGCCCATATCGCTCGTTCAGAAATGAACAGACTTAATACAAAAATTTGGGATTGTGACTTTTTGTTATATATTTTTTCTGTTAACTGAGAGATAAATAGATACCCATTCATTTAATAACATAATATTTGCTATTTATTAACAAAAATACTGAAATATTGACCATTTAAGTGAAAGTCGATAATAATGCAAACTTAATTTGTCATTTTCTCCAAACTCTATTTTTTGGATTAAGTCTGTTCATTTCTAAACGAGCGATATTTGTAAATACAATACATGACACCATATAAAATTCAAAATAGCGGATGAAAAGTCGGTGCATTAAAATGCGTCATACTGAGAATTTCATGAATGTACTTTGTTTTCATTTTTCAAAAGGCTGTATCATAATACAATTGCTAAACAACGCAGACCCTCAACCAAACCAAATGAAAAAAGAGTAACTAAGGTTTTTCTAAATTTGATTCGTTATGCTATCGCAAGCTATGTAAGTAAGGCTATACTTAAGGACTATTTGTAATAATTAACAAAACCGAAACTTACCTTTGATGCTTGGGAAGATATATTCACAATGGAACCTTTGATGTTGTGTTCAATCATCTTTTTACTAATAACTTGGCTCACATTTAAAATGGCCCTAGTGTTAACTGAGATGGTTCTGAAATATTAAAGGCAATGTTCATTGAAGACTGACTACCTGCCGTTCTACCCAGCATGTCGTAGGATCTTGGGACTAGGGGTTAATGAGCATCCTTTGGGCGATGTGCTAGCAACCTTTACCAATGTTCAATTTGACATCACAACCCCAATTTTCATGTTAATCAGTGGAAGTACTGTCATGTGTCCGAGGTTTTGTCCAGTCCAGAGATTATTTTGCGTGAATGTATATGTTCTTTTTACCCTCCTATGATGTAGTGAGTTAATTTGTAATGAAGAAAATGCTTCTTCATGATGTAGATTTGGATTGATTATTTAGACATGTGGTCAATTATACTCTCGTTAAAGACTTACTGGTCAAAATGTTCCGGCTTGCAATCAAGGAAGGATTCTATAATGGCTATTCCAGCATTATTCACAAGTCCATCAAACGTTCCAAGGGAGTCGACGACTGCTTTAGTTTTATCCCAGTCTCGTAGATCAACATTGGCGACTTCTATGGTTGGGAATTCTTTTTTTAATTTGGCCAAATTGTCCGGCTGGTTAGATATTACGACCACATTAGCTCCCCTTTTCCATAATTCTGCTGCGATACCTCGACCGATGCCTGTACAGTATGAATGTTAAGGTACTTCATCTCGTTACACCCACTGGTGCAGCATGGGTATGACATAATACTTGTGCTCCAACCAATATAAAGTACAACTGTCTGTGCATACTTTTTAACTATTTCAGATCCATTATTGTATAGGTATATAAAATTAATATTGTATAGTACGCTACAAAAAATATAATTGTAATTTTTACTTTGTAAATGTGGTTAGCGTATAGACCCATACATTACATTCTCATTAGTAGAACTACACAACTTCTTATACTCAAAGGACTGGACGTAAAATCGGTGGATGTAACTTATAAATCGAATTTAGGATTTATTTGATTTCTAGTAAAACATAAGTTGTTATGATAAAAACTTAAGACATAAACACATGGTACTTACCTTGACATCCGCCAGTCACCAAAATTCTTTTCCCCTTTAAACCTTCCATTTCATTCGATAGAATCCACACCAATGTTAAAAATTCATATATAGTTAAAATTACATCTGTTTACATACACAGTGCGTTATCATACCTATTTCTTACTTACATAAATGACCTTTACGGTCATGTTTTGATTTTATGTAATTATCATTGGGCACAAACAACTGATAAATAAGTGATAGGTACTAAATTATTATGCAACAACAGGCATAATTTATTTGTTTCACTGCTAAATGGTCTGTTGTTTAGAAAGGGTTAAAGGGCAGTTGCGTAGGGGCACCCAACTAGATAAATAAACTATAGTCTATTCGCGTTAAGTAAATAGTGACGTCATGATAATCAGAGGTCAAACTGACCAATGAGACGTGAGTAAATGAGAAAAGAAGTCACATTGACCAATAACAGACAACCCCTATAAAATCTCATTGGTTAAATCATGGAGACCTTGATGACATCACTATTTTCTTCAAGCGAATATACTATAGTTACATATTAAAAAAGGGTGGCGTTAGAAATCCCTATAACCGCCGAGTGTGAATAAGATGTATGTCTATGGAACGAAAGTGGTTAGGATTGGAACAGATGGGATTAGTGATACCTACCCCTCTACATGTATTTGTATGTATGTATGTATGTAAACAAGATTTCATTGCTTTAGCTTGGTACGAGGGGAGGTCAATAAGTTCGCGGAATGGAGGGGTTGTAGGGGGTTTGTTTACTCGTCCAGGTAGTAACTATTTCAGCACCTCATTAAAAGTATATATACCAAGTTTGAACCAAATCGGGTCATTAACTTTTTAGTTGTCTACCTGCAAACAAGTGAATCGGGAAGAAGTCGGCGAGTATGGCGAAAATTGAACACCGCGCCGTTATTAAGTTCCTCACCAAGCAAGGAAAATCCGCTCAGACGATTTTCCAAGAGCTGTTAGCAGTTTACGCGGACTCTGCCCCTGGTAAAACCATGGTTTACAAGTGGCATAGACCTTTCAAACAAGGAAGAGAGTCCATTGAAGATGACCCCCGCTCCGGACGACAAATTGAGGCCACCACACCGGAAATCATCGCAAAAGTCGAAAAACTTATATTGGAAGATGCCTGGTTGAAGAATAAGCAGCTTGCAGGAATGGTTGGAGTATCCGAAACAAGTATTTTAAATATCCTACATCATCGACTTGGGATGACTAAGGTCTGTGCAAGATGGGTTCCAAGAATGCTCACGCCACTTCAAAAAAGCGAGCGTGTCGAGTATTCTCGCCAGTTTTTGGAGCTCTGTGGAGAGAATAAGGACGAAGTTATGGACCGGATTGTTACTGGTGATGAAACCTGGGTTCACCACTATGAACCTGAGTCGAAGCAAAAATCGATGCAGTGGCATAAAAAAGGCACACCTCGTCCAAAGAAGTTTAAAGTGTCACAATCGGCTGGAAAGATCATGGCGACTGTCTTTTGGGATACAGAAGGTATTTTGCTGATCAATTATAAAGATCGTGGTGTGACTATAACGGGACAGTACTACGCTTCTTTATTAGATAGATTGAAAGAAGCTATCAAAGAAAAAAGAAGAAGAAAACTGTCAAAAGGTGTGCTCCTTTTGCACGACAAAGCACCCGTTCAAACGTGCCATGTTGCGAAGTCTGCCATTCACCGATGCGGATTCGAACAATTAAACCACCCACCCTACAGTCCAGACTTAACCCCCAGCGACTATTATTTGTTTAAAAAAATGAAAAAGGAGCTGCGTGGAAAAATTTTGGCAACGATGAAGAAGTTAAGTCCACAATTTCGGCCTATTTTGACAGCCAAGACAAATCATTTTTTTTCGATGGTATTTATAAATTATTTGAGTGTTCGGAAAAATGTATTAACGTTAAGGGAGAATATATTGAAAAGGAAAAATAGCTTCATGTATAATTTCAACCCCCTTCCCGCTCATTCCGCGAACTTATTGACCTCCCCTCGTACTATGAATTTATAAATTGTTATATAAACATCGTGAGTATTAATCATTTGGGTTTACCAGAGTTTAAGTATTTCTAAAACCATTATAGAGCTATTACGAGGAATAACTAAGATATTCTTTTCGTGTACACGTATTTAATTACTGATACCGGAAGCGCCAAATTTTCAAATTCCTGAATGAGTGATGTATAATATCCGAATCCATAGAAACTGCTTTTTACCATCTCCCCTAACAGATCATGAGTTATGTCAAGTTATTATGTAAATAAAATTCACCTCAGATGAGTGATACCTATTAGTTAGTTTCAAGGAAAGGTAATGGTAAAGAAACGATCGCATTACATATTAATTCGTTTATTAAACTTTGGTATATAAATCTTGTACTTGTATATTAGGAATAATTCGACATATCTAAGCAACAATGGCATTCTAGGAATAAGAGATATTACGTTCAAGTATAATTTTCCACACAATGAAAATTTTTTTTTTCTTCATATACATTTATTTTTTAATTATTTTAAATGAGACCAAAAAATTATATTTACCCTTCAGTATTTGTTGAGATTACATAAAAGTAAGTTATTAAACTTATAGATTACAAAATAAGAAAAAGTCAAAAACAATTTTCTAAACATTTTTCTCTAACCTACAATATAATTTGATAATGGTAACTCATAGTACGTCTTTACTTATTTCTTTTAAAATCAAAACTTTAGCAATTAAACTTTATTAAGAAGAATGATAAGAAATATATACAAAGAGCCAGTTACTATAAAATATTGATTTAATTTGGTATAAAAATAATTAGTATATATATTTCACAGTCATTTCTCTTTCAGTATGAGACAATAGGATTACGTAGCGAGAAAACCCCCGTCAATAGGCATGTGCACTCCGTTCACCATGCTAGCCTTGTCACTGAGGAGGAACATCACCACACTTACCACTTCAGGAACCTCACAGAATCTACAAAGACATAAATAAACATTATTAGTATCATACTGGTTGTTATATAAAGAAAGCCAATAATTTAATTATATTATTTATATACAAATACATACTATTGGCAATGCTGAATGGTAAAACATTTTATAAAAAAGTGAAATTTAATTGGACCAAAAGTTACCTATCTTTTTAAAAATTACAACAACAGGGTAACGTCACCAATACATAGTATTAATTGTTTGAAATAAAATCATATCTCGGGGTTTATATTATTTCCATAATAATCATTCAAGTTTACTCAACATCTATGACACTTATTTCGGAATTTTGTATGGGTTGAGGAGGCCTTAATTTAAGTAGTCCTTAACTTTAAGGAGACCTTAAATTTTAAGGAAAGAGACGTTTGAGTATGACTTGAGGTGGTCTTACGAACTTAAGGAGACCTTAAATAGTTAAGAAGCGTTTGAGTATTCGGCCGTTACCTTCCCAATGGTATTTTAGATTTCATAACTCCCGCCACCTCAGGATCTGACCAGCCCACTTTGGCCATCTCCGTCATAGTGACTGTAGGGTTGACAGAATTAACTCTGATGCCACATGGTCCTAATTCCAAGGCCATGGACCTTGTTATAGCATCTAATGCCGCTTTCGAAGCACAGTACACTGTGTGGTCTTTAAGGGCTGCCTGAAAATAAAAGTGTTTGTTTAAAGCATTTCAGAAGATATACAAAGGGTTCAGACAAGATATGGATATAAATAGAAAGCTAAAAAGCTGCATTTTTTAGTAGTACATTGTAGTAGTCAAGAAAGGCACCAGTAGTCTAATAAATGTATGGTGTTAATACTAATGCTTAGAGTAACCTACAGTAATTAATGTCTCTGATGTTTTGACATTCAGGATAAAATAAGTTGAGTTGTGATGATACATGATCATTTAGAACTTACAGAATAAAGGTAAGGGATTCTTTAGGAACTGACTTTATTTGACTGTTCTTAGTGATTCATCAAATATTATAGCTGATAACAAAATGTTGTTGATCTTAGCTTTATTTTGGTACAAGTATTAAAGTTGTAATCTCATAAAGAATCCTGATAAGATTAAATGTGTATCAATAAAAGAATATGTTACACCTGAGTAAACACACTTTTTGTTCTCTTTATACATTTTAAAATGACCTCTACTTACACATTGTAATTATATTTTTTTGTTTTTTCCACATTGTAATTATATTTTTTTGTTTTTTTCCACATTGTAATTATATTTCCCAGTGTATATCCATATAATCTTCACAATGAGGATTTTAGTTTGTTAACTAATTTATCTGATTGATAAGAAAGGTAAACAACTAAGACTAATTGCGTTTGATGTTGAATTACTTTACTTTTACATAGGTATACAATGTTCCATACAAGGTTGAATGACAGAAATAACTTACCATAGAAGCTTGAGAAGATATGTTAACAATGGCACCTTTAGTCTTATTTTCAATCATTTTCTTAGCAATTATTTGACTTATGTTTAATGTAGCTTTAACATTGACATCAAACATTCTGAAATAATAGAACATTTTATGAACAACTTTCCATTTTAATGAAGCTTTTTCAGATATACTAGAATCATTTCAGGTGTTTCATGGTTGTGAAGACCTTAGAGACTAAATATCATTAGAAGGATTATTATTTAAGTTTGTGAACTATGTAGGCTATGTACAACAAATAATATTAATATCAGATCAGCAAATACAAGCATTCAACACTTACTTGTCATAACTTTCTAAAGAAAATTCTAGAAAAGGTTCACAGATGGCTACAGCTGCATTGTTCACTAGTGCATCAAAGTGTCCAAGAGATTCAATAATAGTCCGTGTTTTATTCCAATCAGCTACGTCAACTTCTACTATGTCAATTGAAGGATATTCCCGCTGAAGAGTTTCAAGATGAGATTTTGTCCTGGATAATGCTACTATGTTTGCACCAGCTCTCCATAATTCTATGGCTATAGCTCTACCAATACCTAAAAACAAGAAATAAATTTTGCAATCTATTTATATTTAACATTACTTTATGTTAAAGACCAGGAATGTGAATAGTTGGCAAATTAGTAATGCATTTAATAACTTTATAAGTTATTTGTGTAAAATAAATTGACATGTGTTAATTTTTCGGCACAACAGAGTAGACTACATGTGACAAGGATCCTTCACGGATTATTAATATGAGTTTGTATTTAAATAAAATAATAATACAGTAAGCAATTACCTTGTCCAGCCCCTGTGACTAATATTCTTTTTCCTTTGAACGAGATCTCCATAGTTCTGGATGGCAAGAATAAGATAACACGTGTATGAACTGGATAAGTCACGCTTCAACGTGTATTTTATCTGTAAAAGTACTAAAATGCAGTAAGATCTGCAACTAATGTTTATATATATTTGTGGAAGGTAAAACTGACGATTGAATTACAAAAAAATATGTTTTTCTTGCTTGAAATAGGTGCACATTTTTTAACAGATTATCTTAAGTAAAATAGGAATATCACACGGTATAAATTATATTTTTAATTATTTTATTTACCTGTTTCAGCTCAAAATTAAGTGTTCTTTTAACCTCTTATTTATTTTTTCTGTGCGGAGTTGCCGACTGACTGACAGAACTGATGTGATAGATTTTGAGGTAGAGGAGTCAAATTGTAAAGGTTCAAATACATAATAACAGAATTATTATTTACTTTTTATATTACTTATATATTAATAAATAATGTTTAATTTTAAGGATTAAAGCATGAAATGTAGGTACGGTTCGCTATGTGTTGATAATTTTCCTTTTGCAATCCTTGATATAAAATTATATTACGAGGCTTATTAAAACATCATAAGCACTAACACTTATTTCATACCCAGAACTTACGTCATCCTGGACATTTTTAACCACTCAATGTAGTCCAATTTACCTAAATACGGTATATGAGTAAAAAAATAACAACTATAGTTATTTGATGTATTGCGGTCACAGTCATTTAAAAATTGTATATTGCTTCGCCAAAAACAACTGTTGTAATCCGTTCTACGTCCATAGAATCACAAATTGCGCTTATCTATTTGTAAACACCTATTATATGAACGGGAATATGATTCAGAGGAGTGGCAGCGTGTGGCTCTTTGAGAAAAACAAAGTAGCCACGAGTAATGGCAATTTAATGCTAAGGATTATAATGAAAAATCATATTTACTGTACTATAAAGGATTTATTTAAATAAATGTTTTTTAACCAATTAAGTAACGGATCGCTTCCACCCCTGGCTAACCTAGATTACATTAAAATAAGGTCTGCTTCACTAGCAAGCCAAAAATCCTCCGTCGATAGGCAAGTGTACTCCATTGATCATACTAGCTTTATCGCTGAGGAGGAACAGAACTGCGCTCACCACCTCTTCCACTTCACCGAATCTAGAATCAAAAATATTGATTATTTTTCCTTTTTCTTGCAGATATTTTGGAATTAGGTTTACTTGAGATCTAGATCAGATTTTACAGATGTGCAATAACTCTTATAACTGTATAATCCGTCTTTAAGGATGTTGTACGTATACGACATAATATACAATCACTTCAACTTACTTCTTTTAATAGGAAGCGCTTTTACAACACAATGATCGCCTTGATCAATTTAGCATTAATATCGAGGTTGTGAAGATACTAATATAGGAAGATTATTTGATTGGATTTCAAACGTCAGTCACGAATAGAAACCAAATCTACCTTTCAGCTTAATGCATATTAGTTATTTTATTTTAATCAATACTATATTACCTTCCAAGAGGGATCTTAGACAGCATGCCAGCAGCTTTGACAGGATCGGACCATCCGTCACGGCCCATCTCAGTCATGATGACGGTTGGATTCACGGTGTTCACTCTGATGTTGTGGGGACCAAGTTCCAAAGCCATGACCCTTGATAACGCGTCCACTGCTCCTTTGGTGGCGCAGTATATGGCGTGACCCCATAATGCTGCCTGGGAAGAAATCGTAAATGTATTGTTACAGGCATAAGTACATGTTGCCGTTGCCTATAAAAGTAAGTTTTTATATTTTTATTTATGTCAAATAAACAGTTGTAATTTTACCTCAAAACAACTCGCATGTTTTAATTTCCTATAATACTTACATATACATTCACGTCTTTTAATCTCTTTCGGGATGGACCGAACTTCTGAGAAATGAAAATACTCTTTGGTTACTTTTTAGCATGAATACGGGGGTTATAGCGCCTACGACATGCCGAGAAGAACATATTCTATAATGCGATAAGTCTGTGTTAACATAGCAAAATAAGTGGTGTTAATGTAACCAGATGGTAAGCACCGGACTTGACAAGGTCTAAGGTGCACCATTGGCTATTAGAACAGCGTCGTCGTCCAAACACGAAACATATTACTGTCATCAACAAAAAAGGTGTATTCTTATCTACCTATCTACGTTTACCTCAGTGACGTATCCAAGTTACAATAAAATTAAGTTGAGTTAACTTATTAATCAAATCATACTTTCAATGATATTTGTATTCTTAGTTACTTTCTAGTTTCCAATGTTGGTTATAATTATATAAAAAATATTATATTATAAGTAGTCTTTGCATAAGCT